>CM017583.2:7609035-7998143 GCA_007844105.2 Rhamnella rubrinervis | reverse complement strand
GTGGTGATCAATGATCAAGATCTATTAAATCGAGGGTTTAAAACCAGACTTTCTACAGTGCACCCATTTTAAAATGCAAACTCTGAGAAAAATCCACCTCTTTTAATAAAAATCATCAAACTCATAATATATTTTTATGCAAATGTTTGCACATGCTTAAATATATAATTATAACCAAGCATAATTACCAAACTATCTTTTCAGCAACGATAATTACTGAATTACCCTTTCGATCTATTAATTAACAAACACCCTTAAACAAACATAATTACCAAAATGCCTCTAGCATTTTCGATAATTACCAAATACCCCCATGGTAAATGGTAAATTATTGAACTATCATTGTCTAATAAATAACTAAATAATATTTTTTCAAACCAATATATATATGAACACATGTACCAACATAAATACATATTCTCATACTTATATATATATATATATATGCATATAAATATAATCATACCTTTACAATTATATATATATAAATACCTATATACACATATTTATAACTATATATATACTTACACACACGTACATACCCTCCATCATATATATATATATATATATATATATATATATATATATATATAAACATTAATGAACATATATACACATGTATAAATATACTAATACACACACACACACACACACATATATATATATATATATATAAACACACAAATACACACGCAAATATATAAATAATAAACAAGGAATGTGAAAAATCAAAATGTCCTTCATAAATCTAAAAATACCAACCATATCCCCAATCATGTGAAAATATTAAAATACCATTAATAATTCTCAAAATACGAATATAACCAAAATGCCCATAATAAACTCAAAATACCAATCATGTCCCCATCAAAGGTCAGACCTACATCCATCAAAACTCAACTAATTTCTCATCAAATCAAGTAATTTTCATGAGCTTTTACAAAATCTCTAATCCCATTACACCCTACAAGTATTATTTCAATTAAAACACATATAAATCCATGATTTTCACCAAACACAAAACCCAACAATTTGGGACTTTGCTATAACATCAAACCAACTCAACTCACCATAAATTGACCACAACTTAGTAAGATTCAACCTAGAATTCACAAGTATAAAGCATGAAATGAACAAAAATATCAAAATAAGGGTAGGAACACCTACCTCTTTTTCAAGCTTACAAACCACTTGATCACCACTTGAAAATACTAAAACACCCTTACTTTGGGGTCCCCTAGGTGGCACACTCAAAACCCACTATTTTTTCTTGAATTTTTTTCACTTTCTCTCTCTTTTCTCTTTCTAAATAATGGTAGAAGCTTAAGAAGACAAGGGGGTTAGCCAAGGGGTTGAAAAAAAGAAAAAATAATAAAAAGTAAACAGTAAAGAAAAATGAAATAAAATAAAAAAGATTATCAAAGTCAAAGGTCAAAATCAAACTTTGACCCTTGCCAAAACCCCAAGGAACTCTCAAATAGCTCATTGCGGTGAAAATAGCGACGTAATGATCAAATTTTAACTGCGACCGAAAGTCAACAGCTTCAGAAAATGCAGATGTTATAGTATGGGTTTTGATTGTGTAAGTGTTTATGTTCGAAAAAAAAATTAAAATTTTCTACATTTTTAGCATGTTAAGCTTTAGTAGCCACTCTAGTTTGACCTAAGGAACTTTATTAAGGTGTGTTATAATTTTGATATTAGTGCATAATTTTGAACCATATGCAAATATTGAAAAGAAAAATATTTTTTAGAAAGATTTTTTTTATTGTATTTGATTATGTTATTATGATTTGAAATGCTTTAAGCATTAAATGTACTCCAAAGATACCTCAAGAGCATCATGATCTTACAAGAACCACAAGATATAATTAAAACTTGATTATTTGATATTATAATTTTTTATTTGAATATTATTATTAAATAATCTTTGCAGGAAAAATGTCTGACAACTTTAAGAGTAGTACTCTATTAGACCATATTCTCATAAAAAATATCGATGATGAAATTAATAAAGACATCATATTTGAATTTAAGAACAAGAATAATACCTTTGAGTAACATTTGTACATGGAAAGGTGAATGCTGAACAAATATCTTTGTGGAAAACACAAAGCTATAGTCACAATTGAAGGGAATTGCACTTTAGTTCAATATGCTACTTTGGAAGAGTAAAAGTAATATGAAGGGGTGGAGAGAAGACAAAATGAAAAAGCTCTAAAGGCATTTTTTAGGAAGAATATTTAAGTTGTCTGATTTCTCTAAGGATTCTAGTTCAGATTTTTCCAATGGAGGATGTGAATAAGAAATCAAAGTTCAAGAAAATGATTCAGTGATAGAGGACTCTTCCAAGAATAAAGATTTCTTTGAGATGATTGGGTGTAAGAAGAGAAAGAAAAATGTATTTCATAGTAGGCCAATCAGAACAAGATCTTTTAGAAAGGACAAATGATCTTTCATTCGGTCGTAAGGTGGTTTCCAAACTCCTAAGATCGAAGTTTGATGAGATGAAGGTGGTGTAAGCTCCTAGGAAACTCCAAATGGAGTTAAAACATTTAGCGTAGTGTATATTAAAAGTTAATCTAAAATAATTGAGCTATGATGCTACATTATGACTTCTATTAAAATTTTGTACACCTTGAATAGAGTTAACGTTTATTATGCAACGAATTATGATAGTTTATTTTATTATACTTTATGATCAACTTTGTTATACTATGTTTTACGTCTTAAAATCTTTGCTATAATTATATGTTGCATTATTTGTCTTTTAAGTGTAAGCGATTGGTGAGTAGTTGAAATTTGGAGTTACAAGTTCATAAAATATTCATTATATTCTTACTCAAAGTTTCAAACTGGATCATTTAATTATTTGTTATGTGTCGTCAAGAAATGGTTCACCTAAGGAATGATGCAATTGACAAGCAAGCCCCTATTGTTAATGAAGCAATGCAAGTCATACTATAAGCCTTAGCAGCTAACATAGGACTTGCACCAACTGAGCTAAGGGACAAGGTTAGCTAATGTGGTGGATAGATTTAGGAGACAATGATTGTCTACATTCTCAGGATCAACAAACCTGATTCACACTGATAATTGTATTAAGGAAACTAAGTTGTCCTTCGAGTTAATAACCTACACCGAGACTTAAAAGGTAATTTGCGCCTTATATATGCTAAGGGAAAGCACACTAAATTGGTAAGAGTTAACTAAAAGAGTGCACATGACAACTCAAAACCTATAACCTAAACTCAATTTAAAGAGCTCTTCAATGATAAATGTGTTCCCCTAATCCTTCAAAGTGCTAAAAAGTTAAATTCTTGCACCTAAAATAAGGTAACAAAACTTTGACAAAATATGATAGGAAGTCTGTAGAACTATGTAGATATGATCCTAGATTGATTAAAATTAAGTAGGAGAATGTGCGAAATTTTGAAAATGGATTAAACAAGCATCTCTTCAATTCAATTTCAGCTTTACAATTGCCAACATACAATAAGGTATGGCAACGAGCACATGTTATTGCTAACAAAAGCACTATGAGAAAACTTCTGGTGAAGGTTCTAACTCTGGGAGTAAGCCTCGGAATCGCAACAATAATAATAAAATGAAGTTGGAAGAAAAGAAGTTTGAAAATAGGAAGCCTAGATCAGAAGAAGTCAGAAAGGATTTTACTATTTGCACAACTTGTGGACAGAAACATGGTTGCAAATGCTACAAGAAGATAAAAGCTTGTTTCAACTGTAGTAAAGCAAGTCACTGTGTTAAAGATTACCTTGATCTTAAAAAGGAGGATACGAAGACACATGGATGATTTTATGTATTGAAAAGGGATCAAGTTGTAAACAACCCTAATGGGTGGCAAGTACACTCCCAGTATCTAATTGTTGCTTATGTTTTGTTTAACCCTTAAACAACACCTACTTTTGTGTTTGGAATTTTTTTTGCATCTAGTAAGTTGCTAGAAGATTTTCTACGATATCTGAAGAATTAACCTTGAACTATGTGTTTGTGATGTTTTGAAATCGTGCAAAATTTTGTTTGAAAACAAGACTTTATTGGATGTCTTAATTGTTTTAGTCATGTATGATTTAAATGTTATGTTTTCTGTTTAGACTATGATTTTGAAATGAATTGAATGTCCATATATGGACTTAGTATCCACTGTAAAGAGATGAATATTCTCTTCACAATGGAAGATGAATTTGTGATCCATATATCTTTTATGTGTTACTCTACACTTCAAACTATGAAAAGTATAAGAAAAGGATGCCAAGCTTATTTGGCAAATGTGGTGGATACCAGTAAGACGACGCCATCACTCACTGATGTTATGATTATCTGAGACTTTGAAGATGCGTTTTCAAAGGACCCACCTAGAGTACCATTAGAATGAGGGCTCAAGTTTTCACTTGAACGGATGCATGGAACCGTACCAATATCAAAGACTCCGTACATAATGGAATTGTATAACGATCAAGAACAAATACCTCTTACCAAGAATTGAAGATTTATTCGACTAACTATAAGGAGCTTAGATACTTTTAAAGTTAGATCTTCAATTTGATTATCAATTAAGGAAGATTAAGGAAGGTGAGATACCTAAAAGTGCATTTCAAAAAAGGTGCAGCGATTATGAGTTCTTTGTAATACTGGCTGGATTGATGAATACCCATGCTGCTTTCATGGACCTCATGAATAGGGTATTCAATGATGATTTGGACAAGTTCGTAATAATTTTCAAACACAACATTCTAGTATACTCAAAGAGCAAGGAAGAGCATGTGCACATTTGGGAGTTACTTTACAAGGCCACAGAGAGAAGCAACTATATGCAAAATTCAAGAAGTATGTATTTTGGTTAGAAAATATACCTTTTCTTGGTCATGTAGTTTTTAGAAAGGGGAACAATTGTCGACCCGAGCAAGATTTCTACTATATTAAAATCGAAAGACATCTGCAAACATTACAAATGTGAGAAGTTTTCTTGGATTAGCAGTTTACTATAGAAAGTTCATTCAAGAATTTTAAAAGACCATGTAACTTCTCTTGTAAGAACAAAGGCAAGATTCATATTCCAATTATCTTTCATTTATGTTTTCTGGTGTGATAATTTTATATTTATTGAATATTAATTTATATTAAATATGACTAAACCAAAATACTATTATTTTAATTCTTGTTTTGATTGAAATATATATTTTGAGATACCTAAATGGACTTTAAAAATTTTATACTATTTATCATAAATAGAATTTTGAGTTATGAAAACATTTCCTCTTTCGTTTTGCCTCAATCCAAATTTTGTGTAATTAACAATGATCTTTCAAATCTCATCATGTTAAATAGAAAAATTCTAACGAGTCTGCTTTATATGTCCATTTTTTAGGGACAAGCAAATTTATTTTCTTCCAAAAATTTTATAAAAAAAAAAAATAGGCTTAAAATATGTGTGATCATTTATGCATTGAAATTTTGATGAATTAATTATGAGTTTTTAAATATCATATTTCTATTTATGGAATGGTCTAAAAGTTTTGAAATTTAGTTAAAAACCCAAAGTTATCATATTTGGAAATTTCTGATTGATTTAATATAGATTTATGAATGTTATGTGGTTAATTTGTCATTGGTTTTAGCTTAAATCGATTTTTGTAGAATTAATTAGAATTGCTTAAATTTCTCTGGGTTACTAAAATTCTAATGTGACAGTTTAGATTTATTGAGTGTAAGCAAAATTGTTTATTAAACTCTGAAAATTCTGAAAAAAAAATTTCTAAGCATTTTTATTGTTTTATTGCCTTTGAAATAAAGTCATTTGACTAAAAAATGATTTAGTTATAAATTTTGCAAGAATTTTGTTGTGTAATAACTATGAATATATGTGGATTATTATCTTGAAAATTATGCAATAATTACCTTAATTACATATCATTGCTCTTATGATTATATGGAATGTCAATTTTGGAATTAAGATAGATTATGCATGAATTTTGACAAGAGCTAGACTACATAATTTAAGTGATTATTTAGTAGCTAGTGCATGCATAAGCATAGTAAATGTACGACAGTCTATAAACAGTACTTTGTATTTAATTGGGTAAATTGGAAGAGCATTATATAAACAAATATATTTAGTCATGTCAAACTATTTAAACTCAAGTGAGAATAAGATGTTTATACAAGTATGGTAAAGTGAGATTGAAATACATGCTTCCTTGTTGTTTGAATGCAATGCTATAATGAGATTGAGAAGTATGCATTCTTTTGTTATGTTATGAGACTAAAATGAGATTGAGATGCTTACTATATGCAAATCCAACTACCATGTTATTGCATTGATATTATATTATTGTTTTGTATATTTGATACGCGTTAAATAGTAAGTTTGGTATTAACATATAGTAAGCTTATTATGAATACATGTGACAAAATCATCTTGCGCCATATGTACTAAGATTGTTTGGTAGACATGGTTCATGTAACACCCTTTTACCCGAGCCCGAAGACCTGAATAGAGAAATGCTATTTCGAAAAGGCGGTACGAAAGAGTAATATAAAAGAAGATTTCCTTTCGAAATGAAAGCAACAAAATTGAATAAAAAAAATTTTCTTTACTCTTTAAGATAAATCAAACCATTAGTGTTAATTATTAAAATCAAAGTATCTTAAACTTCAAGTAACACAGTTCTTTACGCAAAACCCACAACGTAAAAAAAATTACTGTATTTTGATCAGAGCTTTAGTATTATTAAAAAAGAAATAAAACTGCAGAACTAATTTGTACTATAGTCACTCTCTGTCGATCTGCAACATTGCCAACTGCTCAAGCTAGGTTTCGGAATTACCTAAACACATGAAATAAATAGTAGTGAGTGAAATACACCCAATAGGTTTCCAACATGCATGTGATGATGCAGTGCAATATGCTAAAGAAATGTCAACAATTATGAAAACCACTTGTTCATTTCTCTTTCAAAAGCAATCATCTATGCAATGACTTTTAAAAACTCTTATACGTAGGACTTTTCACTTTGTGTAAGTTTTAATTACGCTGAAACTACTCATTCGTCGACAACTCTAGTTTCTTAAAGAAACACACATGCATACTTTCAAGCAAATCCTTACACCTTTAATTGTTTAGAGGAAAAAGTATGAGTAAATATGAAACCCGCTTGCATCCACGTCATGCAAGTGCTCGGGGTTACATCCTACACACACACACAACAATACGCTCACATGTGCACACATGCGAGAATCCAATCTCTCCACTCACTAGTTAGTGGGACTTCTACTAGACAATTCACAACCACAATCACATAAGTTCCATCCATTTTAAACTTTTAACTGCCTACGAGTCCATGGCCATGTTTATACGATACATAATTTTTTAAAACATGAGTTAACAAGAAAAATAATTTCTTTTGCATAGAACAAAACCTTCATGATGGGTTGTGATGCATGCAAATGCTTGTGCCTTAGCTAACAATCGCCATTCTCATGCCATAAATATAAATGACCACAAAATATAAACCATCCCCATGTAAGAGTGACAAATGTGTACACTATAAAATATTCTATGCTTAAGCCATGGAGGAAATCCAAACTCAAGACAAAATCTGGTATATTAATCTATACATAAGTATATCCATATCATGCATAAATACAGGTGCTACTTTATTCTCATACTTAGATTAATAGACGACCAAACGTACATCTATATATATATAATTATGACTATCAAATTAAAAAGATTCACTCCATTCCAAAAATCATTTAAAGTACACATATAATTGCACAAGAAAGTAATACAATCTTATTTAGATAAATTCCAGCGATTACCATCTATAAATAAATCACAACCTTATCAATTTAACTACTACAATATGCATAAAAATTTGAGTTTTACTAGCTTAAACATTCATGTAAAAACTGATTATAAAACAGCCCAACAATTATAAAAAATTCTCATCTTCAAATAAATTTACAAATTCCAGAATTTTTCAACAAAACAAGCAAAGTTGTAAATATTGTAAAATCCTCATTTTAATTCCGAATTGGACAATTCCAAAACCAACAGAACCATGACTCAATGAATTTAAAAGGAAAAATGTGAACCAACAACAAAGGAAAATCAAAAGCCCTAAAATATCATCAAACCCGTGAGTTATGGTGCAGGGTTCCTCCAAGAATTCCTGTCCGTCTAGTAATTTTGAAATATTTATTTCTCTCTCATCAAAACTCCGATTTCAGAAATTTAAAAACGAGATTGTTCATGAGACACTCAAGTTTATGCAGTACAAATTTCAGAATTTTTAGACAAATACACTAATGCCAGAAACTAACCAAAGTCTACAAAAATTTTAAAATTTTCCAGATTAACAGTTCACTCCAAAACCACACCATTCAAAAGAGGAATTAGCAATAATTTTGAAAGTATAACTTAGATGTTCAAAATCCCCATATGACCGAACCTTATAGGAATTTACCCAATGAAATTTTTCAGCAACCACATTGATAACGAGACAATAAAATAGTCATACATAAAAGATAGCAATCTAGAAATTTAAAGAGCACCAAAAAGTTGCAAAAATTTTTCAACTAAGTGTAACCCTAACATGTCAAGACTTTAGGCTTTTGCTCATCCACTTAGAACATACTTAGATCAAGATAGATCTAGCATTTAAATACACCTTTCAAGAGATTCCAAGTGGTCTCAGCAGAAAATGAATAGAGGAAGAGAGAGAATTATTCCAAACACCATTAAAAATACATAATCACCAACAATCACATAGATGGGTTTGGGACCCTACCTTGCTTAGCCTAAACCCTCACTTAACCTCTTGGAAAGTAAGACCAAAACTTCCCTCCAGCTGCTGGAAAGTGGCCGGCCAGCTACTTCTTTTGTTCCTTGAAGTTTCCCCCGATTCCTCTATTAAAAGCTTGAAGCACTAGCCCTATTTCCTTCCTTCCTTCTCCTCCTTCTCTCACCAAAACTCTCATATCCCTCTCTCTCTAAAGTGGGCAGCAGCAAGGGTTCAAAATTGGGTTTTAGTTTCTCTCATAAAGTTGTTTTTAAATAGAGAACTAGGGTTTCAAGAGGGTGGGGTAGGTTAGGTTACTTTTGACATTTAAATTTGGTCTTACAGGTGGTCCCCCCCTCACTAAAATAAGACCATTCCTAGCCACATATGCCCCAAACACAGTTCAACCATGTGTCTCAGTCATCACACTGCCAATTTAAGTGATGATGTGGTAGGGTGAACTGTTGACTTTGACCTTAACTTGGACTTTGCCCTTTATATAAACAAATACAGAGAACACATACAAGATAGAAACCACTTAGTCTTAGTCAACCAATATTAGGTCATGACCCGACAGTCATTGGTCCCTACGTTGACTTTGACCAAAGTTGACTTTGACTAAAGTTGACTTTGACCATAAGTCAACTGCACATAAAAGTAAGCAAATATTACAATTCACCCCTCCTAAAAAGAAATTTCATCCTCAAAATTAAATGTAAGGAGTTAGAGTACTTACTCAAACAGAGATGGATAGTTGGCTTTCATTTCGTCTTCCCACTCCCAAGTTGCTTCTTAGACTGTGTGGTTCCGCCAAAGCACCTTTACAAATGGAATTTCTCAATTCCACAACACTTGCTTTTTCTGGTCCAAGATCTCCACTAGTTTCTCCTCGTATGTCAAGTTTTCGTATACCTCCAGCGACTTGTATTCGATAACGTGTGAAGGATCATGCACATACTTCCACAACATAGGCACATGAAAAACATCATGAATGCTGAAAAACTTAGGACGTAGCGCCAAACGATAAGCCAAAATCCCAACTCTTTCCAGTATCTCGAAAGGTCCAATGTAACGAGGACTTAACTTCCCTTACCGAACCCCATTACACCTTTCAATGGTGCAACTTTGAGAAATACTTTTTCTCCAACTTCGAACTTTAGATCTTTGCGTCGATTGTCGGCGTAACTCTTGAGTCGATCTTGCATAACCTTCATACTTCGTCTTATCTTGTTGATGGTGTCACTGGTTTGTTGTAGGATTTCGTGTCCGAGAATCTTTCTCTCACCAACCTCATCCCAATGCGATGAAGATCTGCATTTTCTTCCATAGAGAGCTTCATATGGAACCATTCCAATAGTAGAATGGTAATTGTTATTGTAGGCGAATTCTACTAAAAGAATATGTTTTTCCAACTTTCTTGGAAATCCAGCATGCATACTCTCGACATAACTTTCAATGTCTGGATAGTCCGCTTTGATTGGCCATCAGTCTGAGGGTGAAAGGCAATACTGAAATTCAACTTTATTCTCATTGCTTTATGCAGGCTTTTCCAAAATAACGACGTAAACCTTGGATCTCGGTCTGATACAATCGACACTAGAACCCCATGTAGTCATACGATCTCATCCACATATAGTTGGGCCAACTTCTCCATAAAGTAAGTCATGCGCATGGGTAGAAAATGAGCCGATTTCATAAGTCAATCCACAATCACCCAAATCGCAGCGTTGCCTCGCTGAGACAAAGGTAAACTGACAACGAAATCCATAGCGATGTGCTCCCATTTCTACTCTGGAATCATCAACGGTCTTAGCAAACCAGATGGCCTCTGATGTGTTCAATCTTCACTTGCTGGCATGCCAGACACTGCTCCACAAACTTTGCTATGTCTCGTTCCAAACTAAACAACAAGAATGTTTTAGAGATATCTCTGTACATCTTAGTAGCTCCCGAATGAACAGTGTAAGGTATACAGTGGGCTTCCATTAAGATCTCCTTCTTGATTTCGTCAACATTGTTACACACATACGAGTACCAAATCTCAACGATCCATCACTAGCGAGATTAAACTCTAATATTGTCCCTTGAATCACTTCATCTTTGATTTTCATAAGGGTCGTGTCCTTAGCCTAGCCTTCCTTTATCTTTTCAATGATTAAGGGTTGAATAAACAGTGTAACCAACATAGATGAATATTGATTAGGAACTAATTCAATATTCATTCTTCTCAAATCTTCCAAGATATGTGGTTGAGTAGTAATCAAGCTTCTGCTAAGGCCTGCATACTTTCTACTCAATGCATCTACCACTTTGTTCTCCTTGCCTCGGTCATAATTAATTGAACAGTCGTAGTCCTTTACCAGCTTTAGCCACCTTCTTTGTCTCATGTTCAGCTCCTTCTAGGTGAAGAAATACTTGAGACTCTTGTGGTCAATGTAAATTTTGCATCTTGCTGTATACAGGTAATGATGCCAAATCATCAGAGCAAACACCACTACTGCAAGTTCTAAGTCGTGTGTAAGGTAATTGTGTTCATACGACTTCAACTGGCGCGAAGCATAAGCAACCACCTTGCCATTCTACATGAGCACAAAACCTAGACCCGTACCCGATGCATCGCTGTAGATCACAAAATCGTCCTTGTCGTTTGGTAGAGTAAAAACAAGTGCTGAAATCAACTTCTTTTTTAGTTCCAAGAAACTCTCTTCACACTCTTTAGACCAAATAAACTTGCTCTCCTTCTTCGACAGCTGCGTCATCGGCATTACGATCTTCCAGAATCCTTGTACAAATTTGCGGTAGTCTCCAGCTAAACCCAGAAAACTTCTGACTTCTCACGTTGGTTAGTCTTTTCCAGTCTTAAACTGCTGCAACTTTATTAGGGTCCACTTGGATACACTTGCTCTATATCACATGGCCAAGAAAGGTAATGCTTTCTAATCAAAACTCACACTTCTTGAACTTTGCGTATAATTGCTTCTCGCGCAGTCTCTGCAGTTCTAGCCTCAGATGCTCTTCATGCTTTTCAACCGTCTTTGAGTAGATAAAGATGTCATCGATGAACACTACAACAAACTTATCTAGGTAGTCATAAAACACTCGATTGATCAAGTCCATGAAAACTGCTGGAGCATTTGTTAGTTCAAATGGCATTACTACGAACTCGTAATGGTCATATCTCGTTTGAAAAGCACTATTCGGTCGATCTTCTTCCTTGATCTTTAGCTGATGATATCTCGAGCGTAGATCGATCTTTGAGAAAATGCTCACTCCTCGAAATTGGTCGAACAAGTCATCAATTCTCGGCAGCGGGTACTTATTCTTGATCGTTACTTTGTTATTGAACCATCTTTCTTTTTAACGAACAGAATTGGTGCTCCCCAAGGTGACACGCTGGGTTTGATGAAACCCTTTTCTAAAAGATCTTATAACTGCTCCTTCAGCTCCTTTAACTCTGTTGGTACCATCCTATAGGGTGCCTTTGAAATGGGCGTTGATCCCAGTACCAAGTCAATGGTAAACTCTACTTCTCAATCCGGTGGCAACTCCGGTAGCTCTTCAGAAAACACGTCCACAAAAGTCACGAACTGCCTTGATGTCTTGCGAATTCAGAGCTGACAATTCCTTGTCTTAAATACTAATAAGAAATCCTTGGCAACCCTTACGCAACCACCTCAATGCTAGTAAGACAGTTAACAATCTTTGTTGCGATCTCAGCTTTGACCCTTCAAACTCGAAACACCGGCTGCCTTTGGGGGTGAACCGTATCACCTTCTCCTTACAGTCAATGCAAGCTCTACTCTTGGATAACCAGTCCATACCAAAGATCACATCGAAATCAAACAGATCCAATATGATCAAATCAGCATGCAACTTCTCGTTTTTGAGATACACTTCACAAGCTTTCAACACAAATGAGGCACACATATAAACTCCAGAAGGTGTAGCAATACACAAATCATCCTCAAGACGAATTGGTTCTAGTGCTAGCTTAGACGTAAACCGTCTAGACACAAACAAATACGTAGCACCCGAATCAAAAAAGCATAAGCATTTGAACCATTCAAAGAGATCATACCTACCACCATGGTAGAACTATCTTTCTCAGTATCCTCCCTTGACAACGCAAACACCCGACTTTGAATAGGTTGCTGCCTCCTTCCTCCCATTTCAAGATAATCTCGTATCATATGACCAGCCTTGCCGCACTTAAAGCATACTCTCGTCTTCTTCCAGCACTCTCTGGTATGATTCTTGCCACAGGATTGACACTGAAGAATGGTCGGCCTACTATCATTCCCTTTAGGCTTCTTGTTACCATTGTTGTTGCAGTTGTAGTTCCACTTCCTTTCCTCAGCCTTTCTCTTTCGCTGGTTACTTCCACCCCAAGTCTTCCATTGAGTAAAGGAGCTTTGCCCTGCAGCTTTGTTCATTTTTGGAGTAGGATCCTTCGCGATCAATTGAACTCGCTGCAATACCCAGCATAGGTGGGTAGACGCAGCACTACTATAGCGTTGTACAGCTCTGACCTCAGTACTTTCTCAAAACGTCTCGCTTTGCGTTCTTTAGTATCCACCAGGTGTGGTGCGTAACGAGAAAGTTCATTAAACTTTCGCTCATACTCCACTAAAGAAAGGTTCCCCTATGTCAACCGTAAGAATTCAGCCTCCTTTTCATCCCGCTTTACTATTAGAAAGTACTTCTCCAGAAACAGTTCCTTGAACTGGGCCCACGTATAGGGCTTTCTTCAAGATTATAGGCCCGCTTGACCATATCCCACTAGTGACTAATGCCCTTCTTGAGCATGAATGAAGCGCATACTACTTTCTGAGACTCAGTGCACTCCATTAGTGTGAAGATCTTCTCCAGATCACGAATCCAATCTTTAGCTACCAATGGTTTAGTTGAGCCTTCAAACACCAAAGAGTGAAAGCACTTGAATTGCTCAACAACTCCACTGATTCCGCTAGATTGTTGTGATCCTTGACCCACAATACTTGCCAAAGCCTCAAGCAACTAACTGGCCATGTTTGTCATGTTGTCCTCGGTATTGTTATGAGCTCTTAGTCTTCTACGAGACATCTTTGAAATAGGAGTATACCATACAAAATAATTAACATAGCCAAAGAGAACCAACCAAAATAAAACAAAAATATACATAGCATTTCAATTTAAAGAAGTTTGTCACAAAATAGATAAGCATGGATAGCAATTAATATAAATAAACACAAGCAATAGTGCAAACACAATCAAAAACTCCTAGTTAGACTACCACCACTACTACTACTAATACTACAACTAAGAGTAACTAATCTCCTACTCTAACCATCTGTAGAAAACTCCTCAGGGTCTTCTTCTTCTGCGGGATCCTCCTCTTCTTCTTCAGGATCCTCGCCAACTGCACCTACCTCCGGTGCACATGGAATCACAACCCCAATATACCCCAGGTAAGTGTTCAGAGCTTCCTGCTCGCCAGGGTCATCATGATGCTCATCCATGTACCAACGATACATCTGATAACTGCAATCCCTCTGAAACTGGTCCAACTTGATCGAATCCACAAACCATGCATGTTTATCCGGTAAAGGTACAGCTGTAGTGAACCCACTAAAAAACATGGCTACTTAGAGCTTCTTCCGCTCCAACTCCTGCTGTTATGCGTCCTTAGACTCCCCAATCTCTTTGCATTCAACCCTGGAGGATGATACTGAGGTTCGTGCTGTTTCGCGGTGTGATGGTTCACCTTGCATCATGACTTCCTTTCCCGGACATTGGTGTGGCTTACAGGATGAACTCTCAGTAGTCACCTCTGCCTGATAAAGCTTAGCTACTATATCACTATGGAAGGATGTCGGCTTTGGGCTCAACCTTGGCCTCTTGAGATAGACACATCCAACATGTCATGACTCCACTTGCGCGAAGCATGAGAAGAAGTACTAACTCGTTGACCCATCTTAGTACAGTAAACCAAACAAACATAGAGTCAACAATAAAGCGAAACCAAATACAAGTAAAGTAATCTACCTTTGGCCTGCAAGTGGACACTGGAGTAGGTAATCAATATAAATTTCAATAAACCTAGGCTCTAATGCCAAAAATTATAACACCCCTTTACCCGAGCCCGAAGACCTGAATAGAGAGATGCTACTTCGAAAAGGCGATATAAAAGAGTAATATAAAAGAAGATTTCCTTTTAAAACAAAAGCAGTAAAATCGAATAAAAAAAATTTTCTTTATTCTTTAGGATAAATCAAACCGTTAGTGTTAATTATCAAAAACCATAGTATCTTCAACTTCAAGTAACACGATTCTTTACACAAGACCCATAATATAAAAAAAAATCCAGATCTTGATCAGAGTTTTAGTATTATTAAAAAGAAAATAAAACTGCAGAACTAATTTGTACTATTGCCACTCTCCGTCGGTCCGCCACGTCATTGGCAACTACTGAAGTTAGGTTTCGGAATTATCTAAACACATGAAACAAATAGGAGTAAGTGAAATACACCCAGTAAGTTCTCAACATGCATGTGATGATGTAGTGCAATATGCTGAAAGAATGTCAACAATTATGAAAACATCTTATTCATTTCTTTTTCAAAAGCAATCATCTATGCAATGACTATTAAAAACTCTTGTACATAGGACTTTTCACTTTGCATAAGTTTTAATTATGCTCGAGCTAGTCACCCGTTGGCAACTCTAACTTTCTACAGCAGTACACATATATATTTTCAAGGAAATCCTTACACATTTAATCACTTATAGAAAACGGTATGAGTGAGTATGAAATCCGCTTGTATCCACGTCATGCAAGTGTCGGGGTTACATCCTACACACACACCAATACGCTCACATATGCACACATGCGAGAATCCAATCTCTCCACTCACTAATTAATGGGACCTCTACTAGACGATTCACAATCACATAAGCTTCATCCATTTTAAACTTTTAACTGCCTACGAGTGCATGGCCATGTCTATAAGATGCATAACCTTTTAAAATATGCGTTGATAAGAAAATTAATTTCTCTTGCGTATAACAAAACCTTCATGATGGGTTGCGATGCATGCATATGCTTGTGCCTTAGCTAGCAATCGTCATTCTCACGCCATAAATATAAATAGCCACAAAATATAAACCATCCACATGTGAGAGTGAGAAATGTGTACACTATAAAATATTCTACGCTTAAGCCATGGAGGAAATCCAAACTTAAGAAAAAATCTTGTATATTAATCTACATATAAGTATATCCATATCATTCATAAATACAGGTACTACTTTATTCTCATACTTAGATTAATAGACAATCAAACATACATCTATATATATATATATATATATATATATATATATATATATATATATGACTATCAAATTAAAAAGATCCACTCCATTCCAAAAATCATTTGAAGTACACATATAATTGCACAAGAAAGTAATACAATCTTACTTAGATAAATTCCAGCGATTACCATCCATAAATAAATCACAACCTTATCGATTTAACTACTACAATATGCATAAAAATTTGAGTTTTACTATCTTAAATATTCATGTAAAAACTAATCATAAAGCAGCCTAACAATTATCAAGATTTCTCATCTCCAAACAAATTTACAAGTTCTAGAATTTTCCAGCAAAACAAGCAAAGTTGTAAATATTGTAAAATTGTCATTTTAATTCCGAATTGGACAATTCTAAAACCATCAGAACCACAACTCAATGAATTTAAAAGGAAAAATGTGAACCAACATAAGGAAGAATTAAAAGCCCACCCGTGTGTTATGGTGCAGGGTTCCTCCCAGAATTCCTGTCCAGCCAGTAATTTTGAAACATTTATTTCTCCCTCATCAAAACTCCGATTTCAGAAGTTCAAAAACAAGATTGTTCATGAGACACTCAAGTTTAGGTAGTAAAAATTTTAGAATTTTTGGACAAATACACGAATGCCAGCAACCAACCAAATTTTACGAAATTTTTAGAAATTTCCAAATTCACAATTCACTCCAAAACCACACCATTCAAAAGAAGAATTAGCAATAATTTTGAATGTATAACTTAGATGTTCAAAATCCCCATATGACTTAACCCTATAGGAGTTTACCCAATGAAATTTTCCAGCAACCACTTCGATAACAAGACAATAAAATAGTCATACACAAAAAGATAACAATTTGAAAATTTGAAAAACACCAAAAAGTTGTAGAAATTTTTCAACTAAGTGTAACCCTAACATGTCAAAACTTTGGGCTTTTGCTCATCCACGTAGAACATACTTAGATCTAGCATTTAAATACACTTTTCAAGAGATTCCAAGTGGTCCCAGCAAAAAATAAATAGAGGAAGAGAGAGAATCATGCCAAACACCATTAAAAACACATAATCACCAACAATCACATAGATGGGTTTGGGACCCTACATTGTTTAGTCTAAACCCTTACTTAACCCCTTAGAAAGCAAGACCAAAACTTCCTTCCAGCTGCTGGAAAGTGGCCGGCCAGCTACTCCTCTCTTGCTCCTTGAAGTTTCCCTTGGTTCCTCTCTTGAAAGCTTGAAGCACTAACCCTCTTTCCTTCCTTCCTTCTCCTCCTTCTCTCACCAAAACTCTCCTCTCCCTCTCTCTCTAAAGTGGGCAGTAGCAAGGGTTCAAAATAAGGTTTTAGTTTCTCTCATAAAGTTGTTTTTAAATAGGAAACTAGGGTTTCAAGATGGTGGGGTAGGTTAGGTTACTTTTGACTCAAATTTAACCATATTCAAACTTGATCTTACAAGTGGACCCCCCTCACTAAAACAAGACCACTCCTAGCAACACATGCCCCAAATACAGTCTAGTCATGAGTCTCAATCATCACACTGCCAGTTAAAGTGATAACGTGGCAGGGTGGATTATTGACTTTGACCTTAACTAGGACTTTGCCCTTTATGGAAACAAATACAGAGAACACATATAAGATAGCAAACCACTCAATCTTAGTCAACCAACATCAGGCCATGACCCGACAGTCACCGATTCATGTGTTGACTTTGACCAGAGTTGATTTTGATCAGAGTTGACTTTGACCAAAGTTAACTTTGACCAAAAGTCAACTGCACACAAAAGTAAGTAGATATTACAGTTCATGGCCGATGAAAAAATGATAATTTTAAATATATCATGATGATTGAACATTGGATGAATTGGCCATGTATTCCTTGGTGAAAAGCTTTTGATTTTGAAATATAGCCAATATAATAAGTCAAACTTCATTCTAATAGGGGGAGGAGAGGTTGTTGATTGATAAACTATCTCTGTCCCATCTTGACACACGATTAGCTGTGATTAGTCTTCCTTGTCCAAGCCTAATATTTTTTGTGATATCACTAAAAAATGAAAAGCGAAGGAAGCAATAGTTGTATGGCTATATATAAATTTCAATATCCGAATTATACTAATGTTACTATTGATGTAACTACCCCTCTATTCCCTTGGAATTTGAATATGGTTATGTTTATGTGACTTTATTTATTTGGATTACATACATGTTTGATTGAATTTCATAACATTGTTTGAGTCTGCAAATTTTATTAAATTTTATAATCTCACAACTTATTTTCATTATTTTTTCCAAGAATATTTAAACTATTATGCTTAGCTCGATAGCTTGTGGAGATTGTAGATTTTATGGCAACTCAACAGGGGGTTTCAATGTTATGATTATGAGTTTGGTGTTTTTACTTTAGTCTTATTGTTTTACTTTTGAAACTAGGGTTATTGTATGGATCCTAGTGTAAGAGTTATTTTGAAATTATCTCTTTTCTTTTTTTGAATTACACATGGAAATAGGTAATAAATATTCTTAGAAAATTGAGATTATCATTTAAACTACTAAATAAATATTTAAAGCAGTCAAAATATGAGTTTTGACTGTATAAGTTTTTATGTTTGAAAAAATTTTAAATTTTCTGCATTTTCCACATAATAAGTTTTAGCAGACATCCTAATATTTATTTGATCTAAAAAACTTGGTTAATATGTGTTACATAACAAGAGCTGAGATTGACATAGTGCTTGTCCTCCAAGAGTGTCAGGCATACCTTTGACATCCTTCATTCTCTCGAAGGTCGAACTAACAACCAACTTACATTTATCATCACATTTAGGGCAGCCTTGACCCTTAGCAAGCAAACAATCGCCTAATACCTAACTTTAGTGAGGAATTGCAAAAATAATTTTTTTAAATATTTATATATAAAATACATATACAAATAAGAGTTTAAAATAATGGATGTTTTAGTAAATAACTTATTTTATTAAAATTATCTTTTATTTTTATTTTTTTCTTAAAATGGTTTCTTATTTCTATGACTCCTAATTAGGGTGAAATTTGAATAAACATTTTTTTTTTGTAGGATGAGACTCGCAAATTGAGCATTCTTTTTGTTAAAAAACAAAAATAGCTTTGTTCTTTTATTTATTCTTGAATGTTCTCTATTAGGTATGCATTTAGTATACTTATTTTAAAATATATATTCATGGGAGCCCCACATTCAAAGTTGGTCTACCCTAAGTTTCAAGATCTTCCATCATCATCATCATCAATCCCTCCACTTTCTAATAAAATTCTCTAGATCCAAACAAAATATTCTTGTTTTAGATCTCTCTATACCTAAGTATTTCATAATTGTAATGGGATTTGTCCGCTTTTCTATTAGTCATGTTAACGTGTCAACCTCAATGACTTACAGAGGTGTATTTAATTATAATTTTATAAGACTTTTATAAATTTAAAAAGTCTAAAGGTATTTAATTAAAATTTATTAAGACTTTTAAAAGTAAAAGGTATTCAATTTTAATTTTTATAAACTTTTAAAAAGTCATTAAAAGTTTGAGGTATTCAATTATAATTTTTTTAAGTTAATAAAATTTAGAGGTATTTAATTTAAACTTTACTTTTACAAATAATAGATTTATACAGACTTTTATTGACTTTTGATAAATTTTATATGTATTCAATCTTATAAATTATTTTTTAAAAATAAAAAAATAAAAACTTTCAAAGATTTTTTAATCTCAATGACATGTCAGAACTATATACTAATATTTACTTCCCTTCATTTATTTTGCATCATCTTCCTACTTTTTCTCCTCACCGTGAAATTATTTTATGATCATCCTGTCGTCCCCCACCATTATTTATTGGTCTCCTCCTATTGTGAGGAAAATAAAATGATAATAATAATAAATAAATAATAGCATTTTAAGAAAAATAAAAATCCTCCATCACTATTTATTGTCCTCTATTTAATGGCATCATTGTGAGGGAAAAAAAAGTATCAACTTGTACAATAAAAAAGTTTATAAAAAATCTTTCAAAGTTTATAAAAATCAAAAATAAAAATCACTTAAAAATCACTCGTACTTTTACAAACTCTACAAAAGCCTATAAAAATTTATTAAAATTTATAAAAGTTTCTAGCTAAAAAAGTCTATCAAAGTCTTTTAAAATACACCTCTCTTAGTAAGTAACAACTAAATCTTACAAAGTCTATAGTTACACTTTTACAAATAGCTTGTTTGCTAGAAATTTACACCTTTTTTTTTATTGAAAATTCTCTATGTTTGATTGATCGTCTAAATTCTATACTATATTATGAATTTGTACTTGGGATATTTATTAATTTCAATAAACATGTTAAATTCGATTACTAACTTATTAGTGCCTTAAACAAAAAGATCAAAGTGTCAATTTAACAATAATGCTAGGCTACATAGATATTAGAGTATCTCCAATGGACTCTGTATATTATTAAAATTCTTTATTTTAGAGAGTTATTCTGTAAAATTAGAGTCCAACAGACTCTTTATATCTAAAAAATAAATTAGAGAGTCAGTTGGGTTCTCCACATCTAGAGAGCCAAAACTCACTATTTATTTAGATTTTAATTAATACGCTTGAGTTTTATGTCTTCTATTAATTGATTTTTATAATATTTTTATTTTTATGTGCTATTAATTAATTTTTATAATATTTTTATTCCAACCTTATGGTGGAAGGGAAATTTGGTCATTAATGCTTATGGAAAAAATCAAAATGAAAACAAAAATATAAAGAGTCTATTGGATTTAAATAAATTTTTTCACTCTTTATCTTCAAATATTAATAAAGATGCTCTTTATTATACAAATTATACGTTTTATTTTAAAGAGTACCATTGGAGATGCTATTACCAACTTCATTTATCAAATAATATGGCAATTCACATGTAATTATTTGATTAATTTATTTAGATTTAACTTTTCTAATTTACTTTCCATCATTCTAGGATATTAATTACCAATTAATTACTTTGTGACACCTTTAACTGCCACATTATTTGGTAAATATGTTAGTAAAATCTCTTTGTGGACTGCCAATTTAATTAAGGTGAGCACATTTTATTAGCTCTTGTTTTGACCATGTGCTAATTTGCAATTTCCATTTGTTTCTTAAAACCAAAAAATAATTCAATAGTTAAAAAATATTAGGTCATCCTAATCATAATTTAATTATAATTGATCAACAACTTAATACTTAAAAATAAAAATAAATAAATAATAATAATAATGATAATAAACAGAAATAGATTTGTGTTGTGGGCTAATTCTGGTCTAATAACAGAGGTTAAACTGTTGGACCACCCAATTAAACATATGGACCGCTCGTCGGAGTTTATGGACCCAAAACTTGGTGTGCGGTGTCAGATGGATGTCGGTCGTGGACGATCATGATTTCAGATTGGTAGAAGCGTGTGGGGCCACCCGCACGGGCAGATAAGTTCATTCCACGTCACTGGAATCTCTGTCGTTTTTAACGAGGAGACTTTTGATGAGCTACAACGCGGACCTTGATAAGGACCGTCCTGGACTCATAATAAATAAATAAAATGAGGGACAGTAGTGTACGTGGAGTCGTGGACCATACCGTCTTACTTGAACCACAAGGGTCATTTTTTATCCACACAAAAAAATGAATTTGGATTGTAGTACATGCTAATTTGATTTATCTGAATTTTTATTACTCTTAACTTCAACACTTTTTTTTTTTATATTTTTATTATTATTATGTAAAACATTTGTGGAGCAATAATTTATGAAATTTTTAATTTTTTTATATTATTAATATTTTATAATAAAAAATTAATATGAAAATCATCTATTCAGAAATTTATTAAAAAATAATATTTAAATTTTTATTACAAAATTGAATGTCTAAGTTATATTGGTTATTGAACCTATCATAATCATCCAGCCAGACTTCTTTTACCTAATCTCTTTGGAAATGTGTTTAATAAAAGTATTACAGTTGTTACCAATTAGTTTGATTAAACACACACACAAACCATTTCCTGAAGGTTCTTTATAAACCTCATCCTCTAAAATAAAAATTGGTTTCTTTTACGGTCCAATAAATTTGTTATTTTTATAAATTAAAATAGAAAGTTTGATATTTGCCGAATCAATTTCACTCTCTAATTAAATTGTATATTTTTTTTATTTATTACTTTACACATTTTTATGAACTACTATTACTATATATTAACTGATAACAAGACTACATATTAATTGATAAAAAGAGGAAAGTCAAGTAAAAAAGAGGGACAGTATAATGTGATAATTGCTTATGGAAATAATCAAAATAAACAACAAATTTAAAGAATATTGTTGGAATGATTTTATAGATTTCACTCTTTATTTTGTAAATTTCTTTTATGCCCTTATTTTTCAAAATAAAAGGTATTATTGAAGATGCTCAAAGAGGCTGACTGATTAAGTTGTAATTGAGTTACAAAAATGAGTTGTCAGGTCTAATAGCTTGTACATTTTAGTATTTTACTAACAAATACATTGAAACATTTAGAAAGAGCGTTATATGAAACTAATAAAAATTATAAATAAAAATAAACAAACTAAGTCACACATGGAATTGCCATAGGCATGTCGGCTATAAACATGGTAAGCGATCTACAAGATGGGCATGCCTAGCATTAACTTTCTCTTTTGACATTGTCTCCGGAAAAGCATTGATTATAATTTTATATTTTATATGTTATATATAGATATATATATATGTGTAGCCTACTATAATGGCTATTAAATGCAATCACAATCCCATTTCTATAGCTTGAATCTACCCACAAATTACAGATACTTTGTGACTTCCTCTATAAGTTTTTTAAATAACAATTATTCCTAATTTTCACAATCTGAGAAAACAAAGAAACATGTAAAAGTGTGTTTCACAATTAGTCTATCCATTTAAAAAAGAAAGAAAATAAAAACTAATTACATATGTACTTGTTTTACATACTATGATTAATTAAGAAAGACTAGCTTTACAAGACTGATTTTAATTAATTTATAGATTCTCTCAACCCATGAAAAGTAGATAATTATGAGTACTAAACAATTCAATTGTGGTAAATTATCATATAACAATTTAATGTAGTGGAAAACAACCGTAAATATTGTTTCTTATATAATGAAAAAATAAATAAAGAAAATTTTTGGGATATATTGTACTAGGACTTAAAAATGTTCTACACGTTGTTGATGTTCACCCCAACATTAAACATGTAGATCTCAATGTCAATACTTCCTATATATGATTATGAGACCACATAATGCACTTATGAGTGTAATCTTACATAATATTACATTCAATACTCAATTTACAAAATTATTGCAGTAATTTTATAGCTAGTGCCTTAAGTAGATGGAGGCCATATCATTCCACTAACTCCTTATAACTCTAATGAAAAATTTAATTTACGTAAAACATATTATAAATCTGGAAACCTTTTTTTTTTTTTTGGAAGAAAATAAATCTTGTAACCTCAATCCATTAATTTGTTCCTATCATTTCTATATTGTAAACTCTTGTAACTTTTTTGAAGAAAAAATTCCCTTGCCTTTTGTGTTCGCTCCATTCTTTCTAGTACATTTTATATTTTATCTTTCATTTATTATCTTATATTTGTCATAAATTACTAAAAACTAGAGTTTTTTTTAATGTATAAATGGATAAATTCTCACTGGAATTTTATATTAATTACCTAAATAAAATGGTTTGATTCACTTAGTACCTTCTCGCTTGTTTGGTCAGATTTCGACTAGACCCTCTTAATTTTTTGTTCTTTCAATTGTGGCTCTCTAATTTTTAATTTGATTAAATTAGAGTCATCTGTTCAAAAATTTCCAAATTTATGACAAAACATATTTGCACATTTCAAATACTAGTACATGGCAGGCATATGACTTGAAGCGCTTTCAAATTATTTGGCAAACAACAACATAATATTTCTTATTCTTATGTAATTTGGACAGTACAACTATATTTCTTGTTAAAAAATTGAAAATTTAGCAACTTTTATGGAGAGGTACTAAGTAAATCAAATTGGAAACTACATTATCTCAATTGGAAGGAAATTTTTGAAAGGGTTCTAATTGAAATATGGTCAAATTAGGGGTGCTAAAGTATAATACCTAAATAAAACAATATAGTGTGTAATATCCACTAAAATTTTAAAAAACAATAATAAAAAAAACAGATAAGAAAAGAAGAGGAGGAGGAGGTTATAAACCTATTATGATCATAAAAACCAGACAAAATAAGCACACATTCCGGATTTGGAGCCAAGAAAATCACAAAAGAAAGTGATAGTAGAATCCCAAGAAAAGGGAAAAAAAAAAGGCAAAATTACAGGTTGAACAAGATGACGTACATGTCGCATGCATTGTGCCCCATTTGCCGCGACATTGCTGGTGGATCTCCACATCTGACACAGTTTCTGTTGACGTAAATCTAAAGCCAAGTTATCCATCATTATGTACCCGTAAATTATATTTAGATAAATATTATTTAATATAATTTGTGCTCCAACACAGTCCATTTAATATGTTTACTTTGAATATATGTAATAGATTTTTTAATTTTATTAATTATATATAATTTTTAATTAATAAAAACATATAATGTAAAATCACTCAAATTATAATAAAAAGTTATATTCTACAATTTAATAATAATTAACTTTGGCTTTTCTAATTTCATGATGTTTCTATTTTTTATTGTTTCTGGTAGAAACCATGCATTATAGGGTGGAAACTGGGAACTGAAAACCAAGTAAAAAAATTACTTATAAAACAATGCCTTTGAAAAAAAAGTTGTCTCCCTATATTTATTTGACTATGTACGTCATCTATATTTTCCACCTTGGCAAAAACAAATAAATAAAAGAATCCATCCATCCAGATAATTATTATTTTAGACACTTATTATCCAAAAAAAAATTATTATTTTAGACACTGTATAAATTTGGGATACAATTAATCTTATTATGTTTGAACTGTTAAAATTCCTGATCCCAATTGGGAAAAAAAAATTATAATTAATTAATAATTTAGTTTTCCACATAATTGGATTATTTTATATGAATATTAGATGAATGTAATATATTTGATAACGATATTCTATGCTTGTATAATTATATAAATATATAAGAACAGCGGGCAGTTTCCATGAAATAAACATAATAAGCTTGGAAATAAAATATAAAAAAAAATTAAAAACATATTTTTTAATATGTGTACAAAATAATGATGGAATAAATATTAAATACCCATTAATATAAAATAAAAATCATTAATAAAAAAAAATGACGATTAATAGAATTATAATTATTTAAGTTATACGAGAAGAGAGTAGGCGTTGATCGAACGGATTCAGCAAACTCACATGTTCCAACTAATGAGCAGGATCCTGATCACCAATATCGATGTCTTGCTCGTGTTCTTAATTTGTGTCGGTGACAATGAATGAATTAATGAATTATTACCAAAAATGCACGCACGTAAGCACGTTGAATTCTGGGATTACCATTTTGCTTGCTAGCTCCTAATAAAAAATAAATTAATAATTTTAAAAAAATAACAACTGGTGGTTGATTATATCCATTTCCACGTCATTGGGTTTGACAAAACTTAAAAAGAGTAATAAATATTTATTTCCGTTTTATTTACATCAACCATTTTCTATACCTCTCTTTTACCCTCCAATTAGGTAATCAACAATAACCCTAAACCATAAAAAATAAATAAAAATCCTCCATGAAAGCGATGATTTTTTGCGGAGGCAAATCTGTCTCCGTCTCTATCGGTGATTAAAATTGGATAAATATTTATTATTTAATTTCTTTTTCTTTTTCTATTAAAATGAAATATCAAATTTTATATGAATCCTAGCTTTTACTGAGCTTCTCAATTCTTGGTAGTATTAAATACACAATTCTTGGTAGAGACAAACAAACAGCCCATTCATCAAAACGCCGCAACACATGCAA
Source organism: Rhamnella rubrinervis (assembly GCA_007844105.2). Classification (NCBI taxonomy): domain Eukaryota; kingdom Viridiplantae; phylum Streptophyta; class Magnoliopsida; order Rosales; family Rhamnaceae; genus Rhamnella; species Rhamnella rubrinervis. Next base: position 7,971,972 of record CM017583.2, on the reverse strand, counting down.
AACTACCACCTCTCTCTCTCTCTCTCTCTCTCTCTCGCTCTCTCTTATTGCAAAACAAAGTCTCTCAGCTGACGTTGTCCACACGTGAATCTATTATTAATTTAATTTAAAGTTTCCAACCCCCAAAAAACTTTCCAATCCCGTTTGACCCTTATCTTTGGGGCCCCACACAGTTCTCACGTGCGGGCAGATTAGGACGTTGACAGAATGTGTTTTATTTTTTTGGTTCTCTCTGTTTTTCTTTTCCACACATCTTTAACTGCTCGTTTCTTTCTAACTTTTTACTTTTTGTCTTTTTTGTTTTCTTTGTAACACAAACGGTTTGCTTTGCTATTATAATTTTGACTTTCTACTTTGACATTTCTTTTACAATCCCAATAAAATAAAAAGAATTTACTCCCATTTAATTATATGGGTTGCAAGAACGGGACAATTATTATTTTTTTGAATCTTTATCAAAATTAGTTTTTTTTTGTTTTCGTTTTTTTTTTTATAATCCCAGTGGCAGTCGTTAATTAGCTTGAGAAAATCTTGCACATTATTCATGAGAATCTCTTGTGGTGTGAAACATCTGACTATTATTTTTTCTATAAAAAAAAAACAATTAGAAGATTTTTAAGTCAGCTCAAATCCATGTTGGTTTTTTCTAAGGATTTGATTAGACCATTAACAAATTTTTTGTCTTTTTGTGGGTTTTGTTGGTCATTCACGGAACAGCCAAATTTCTCTCGGACGTATCTACCATCTTCAAGAAAAGACATAATTATTTGTGAAGAAGAAACACCTCCACAAACACCCATTTCTCATCAGCGGTGGTATTTGAGGACAATTTAGTAATATAGATCACATCATTATCTACCTAACACAGAGAAAATAATAATAATAATAATAATAATGAGAGACACAGACAGAGACAGAGACAGAGACACAGTAATAAACATATTTAAGCCAAGTGCATTCATCTCAGATTAATACCAAGCAAATGCATTCACTTCTTCTCAAAATCCGAAATCACATATGTATAGCATAACTCATTCTATTGGCTTTACATTTCCAATATAAAGAGCTGTCTTGTCTTCTTTCTTAGAAGACCAAAAATATTTGTCACATAGTTTAATACACATATACCATGTCCTACAAAACCACTTGCATTTGTAGGATTTGGGAGCCAAAATCTGAGACAAAATCTAAATAAGTAATTATTAACAAAAAAAAAAAAAAAGATAGAACCAAAACTGCTGAGTAAACAATTGAAAAGAAGTTCAAAATTCCAAACAATTTTTTTTACCAATAAGAGGAGGAAAAACAAGAATGTGGAAGATGATCGTTTGAAAGTCCGAAAAATGGGAACAGGGTGACTCCTACTACTAAAAGAAGGCGGGGGATAAAAGGTCAGCATAAAAATAAAGGAACCAGCTTAGCTATACAATTGAATTAAAGATTACTTCCTTACATCCCTAAATTGTCGCTGCCCGAATCCATTAGAATTGTCAACCTCCTTGCTGCTTTCATAAAGTCACTGCAATTTGCAAAAGAAATTGATTAATTGCTCACCTGCAAACACCTTTCATTTCATTACAGAAACATACAGAAAACAGACATATTTGGCAAAATGACATTACAATAACAAAGGGAATCAACTCACACCTGAACGGTTCATCCCCAATTTGTTTGACTGCTCCTGTCACATCACGATATAGAACATGGTTCAGAGTCTCCGAATTTTCTATGCTAAACATGTCTGATAGTTTTCTGTACAATTCACCATAAGATCCAAGCAATGAAAGGTCAAGGGTGCGACCTACATCTTCTGATTCCATGAAAACTTTACAGTGACCAGTTTCCAAGTTTGGTTCAGTTTCTTGCCGGTTATCCCTGTACCAATGGAATCCATCACAGGATGAGCGCTCTGGTATTCCTTGTTGCTGAAGTGCGGACCCAGAACCATCAGAAAAATTTGCCATCCTATCTGCATTCCCATCTGACGAACTATTTCCAGTAAGAACTGGCGAGACTGTATCACCCGAGCAGCTCAAAGAGATCTGCTGCTCAGTAAGTATAGGTTGACCAAAGAGTACGAGCTGTGGTGCCTTTAAATCATCAGCAGGTTTCTTTGAAGTTTGTGTAGTATGTGTCATGGTTAACAAGCAAGAAACATTTTCTCTCATGATAGGCTTTTGATTCATAATATTATTGGAGACTTTAGTAGGTGTAGCAGTATGGTCAAGTGGTGTTGAACAACCTGGAAACAGACCTGACTGCAGTTTATTCAGGTGGAGATCTGAAAAGGATAGACCATAGTGAGCGTGCCTGGCTCCCTGCATGCCAGCAGGATATTGCTCGGACAGACAGCCAAAGGAGCTGCTGGGCCCAAGGAGGTTGCCGGAAAATGTCGGCATTGGAATTTGGCTATCAAGTGGAAAATCTGGGTGTGGTGGCAGCCTCAATTTCTTTCTTGGTGGGGAAAAAGGGGATATGTGAATGGCCGGCATGTTTGATACTAACTCTACCAACCACGGGCTCACACGTTTCACATTTTGAAGTAAATCAGGCTCATCCCATGTAACCTGAAACATACGACTCCAGTAAATTAGAGAAAGTTGAAAGACATTAGGGTCCACCCTGCATATAAAATGTGAATCCTAAACAAGAGGATTTCAGGCCAATCAGTTATTAGCGAAAGAAAAACATTTAAAAAAAAGAACAAAAAAAAAAGTAAATAAATGAATAAATGAGGATGATACTTGATATGATGCCATTCCTGCTTTGTCACGGATTACCAATTTAGATTTACCCAATCAAATAGACAATGCTTAATTGTCTCTGTATTCATTAATAAAATCAACATATTCAATCATGAAAGCATGACCTTATAAAATAGTTATAAAACAGCCTGTTCAAATGTAACAATTTACATTTCAGGATGAGAAATAAAAATCTTGCACAAATGGATGTTAGACAATATTCAATTAACCCAAGTGAAATTTCTAAAGTTGAGAAATTCGTAGCATAACAACCTAGCCATATTATAAGGAGAAACATCTAACACGCTCAGTAAGAAGAAACTCAGGCTTGGTCAGCAAACTAATGAAATAGCACACCCAGTTAATGCACCTTTCACCTTCAATATCGATCATATTCACATAACAAGAAGCTATATAATTAATCCACAAGATTCTCGAAAGAAACTTGACTGGCAAATTTAAGCAATTATAGAATGGGAACAGTGGAAGGGGCAGAGGCCAATGAGCATCCAAGACCAAACTGGCTTTGTTCATACTCAGATTATGTTATCAGCAGAAGCATAAAGCAAAATGATCAGTAAGTCACCGCAAGAGAGTCGTATGGATAACAGGTGAAGAAAATTAGTGGTGCTTTACACTGAGAACCAGATTTTTGTGCTCATAAGAACACATCGAAGCAGATTGATGCTAGAGATACAAGATCTAAAATGAAAGCAAATAACTATAGGAAATGGAAGATCCATAATTACAGAGATGACAGTACCTGGAGAAGCCTCCAAGGTGATTCAGGCCAGCCCTGTGGATCAGCAACCTGAACAGAGGATATAGTTCCCATGAACCAACTTATTCGTGAAGAGTCCTCAGTTTCAAAGGCCATCTTGAACCTCATTCCCGAACACCAACGGATCTGCAATGCTGATTTTACAAGTGAAGCTTTCACACAGAATTCGGGAGTACTTGCCCGGGGATAGTACACAACCTCAAATGGCTTCCCACTAGAAGCAAGCGTTGCAGCCTCCATGACTGATTCAGGCTTCACTTTCCCCTTACCCATTAAACTCCCATTGTTACAATTCCCGTTTCTCATTAACTTGTTCTCATCCTCCCTCAAAAATGCAGAGAACCCTCCATAAGGCACAGCACAATTACCACCGGCAGGATTCCACCCGGACGACGACTCCGGTCCGCCTCCGATTCCCCTCTTGGCCCTTCGAATTCCAACACATAGATCTCCATTCTCTGCCCTCAGAAACACAATCGAATCCCCAGCAACAAGCTTCTTATGGTTCACAAAAGTACTCCACCCTGTCGTCAAAAGGTGCCGCCTAGGAGTCCCCCTATAAATGTGTCTAAATTTCCAGGTCTCGCCATGAACGTCCTTAGCAAGGATAGTCTGAACAGGTGGATCAGCAGAGTAATCCAAACGAGGGAAGATGGTCTCTGCACAGTACCGAGGAACAGAGAAACCACCACCATTGTTGGCATCCGATTGTGTTAAAGTCTTTGCAAAAGAAGCTGGTTTGTCTTGAGCATCAGACCCAGGAGGCCCTCCAACACCGTCATCTTCATAACCAGGCTCGTTACCACTCATAGGGGCCAACCTTATTTTGGCGTAAACCTCGTCAGTCTCAGGATCAGCCATGAACTTTATCGCAGAAACTCTGCAGAGTATATACGGTGGAACCCTCGGGCAATTCCGGAAATCAACAGGTCCACAGGCGTGCTCCGTATGTCCCTGAGGAAAGTAAAAAACTCTGGTATTCACCGGCGGCATCTGGACCATACCTCCGGCACAGGCATGCCACAGCTGAGGATCTAAGCACTTCTCCATTTCCTTCATCTTATCTTTCGAATCCATAAACGTAATCATCTCCAATTCCAAAGGAACAAGTAACCCAGTACTCAGACAACTTCTTGGCGCTCTCAGTGATGCTGTAACCATATTTATCACCCAAAATTAGCCATATTATTTGCAAATTTTCATACCCAAAAAGAAAAGATAAAAAAAATTAGTTCAATCAATGAAGTGCATTTTTTTTTTATTTTCTTACCCAGAAAGGCATCGATGACAGAAGCAGTGCCAAAAAAGCAAATATTTGTGCCACGTTTTCACAAGTAAATTGGAAATAGCTTCCTGAGAATCTGCTTTTTCAGGGATTCAACAAGATACAGAAGAATCCAGAATCAAGAACTCTAATTCCACAGAATCTATAACATCTCTGACAAATATAACAGACTTCGCGAACTTCATTCTCTTTTCAATTCCTTCCCTACAACAACTACAGCCAGCAAAATGAATTTGAGCTCCGTAAAACCTTCTCTACCTTCCAAAAAAATATTGAAAGGAATCTACAAAATCAACTTCAATTATGGACTACTAAGTTTCCAAAAACACCGCACTCTACGCTTCTTCGTCTTCGCTCAAAACCCACTCCAAAAACCCACCAGAGTTTTCTCTCCGGCGCAAAATTCGTTCGGAGGCGGAAAAATAAAAGGAAAAAGAAAACAAAGAGAAAGAGAGACTCATACACAGACAGCACCAAACAAAAATTGCTTTCGTTTTCCAATTCACCAGTCTCAAATTAAGAACAATCTCACCGTTTTATTACCTTCGAGAATCCAAGATCTAACTCGAAGTCCCTTGCTCTCACACCCCAGAGATCCAACAATCAAAAACCAAAAATTAAAAAAAGATCAAAAAGACTCAGAAAATTTTCAGCGTCCACAAAGTTTATCCAAACTAGAAAAACCCTGAGAATCTAGTTTTCAAAATCCTGCTGCTGATGAATCTTCGTCGTCTTCTTCTTCAAAGATTCAATCATCGACAAAACTCGATGGACGACACAGCAAGAGATAAAAAAGCCACAAAGACAGACACGGAGCTAAGCAATATAAAGAGACAGAGAGAGGAGAAGCCCAAGCGAGTTGTGAATCATGCAAGAGTCCAAAAGCGCACACAGAAAAAATAATAATAACAGAAACCAAATTTTTATAAATTTATAAAAATAAAAATAAAAACTTTTCTCTTTTTTTTAAACAAAAAAATATCAACCGGTGGCACTACTAGTAATAGACTGTGACACTGTTTTTTTAAAAAAAATTTAAAAAAAACAAATTCTGACCTTTTTCTTCGGATCTGAAGAAACTGTGTATCTTCCACCAAAACAACAAAGATCTTTAAAGAAAACATATTTAATTTTTTTAATTATCTTGTATTAAACTATCATTTATTTAATTCCATTCTAATTTATTAAATAATTAAGTTTTTGTACTTATGTAATTAGATTGTTAATATATCCAATACGAGATATTTAAAAACGTCTCGCGAATAAATCGCGTTGAAAATGCTACAATTTATTCGAAAAGGAAGGAACACTGTTAAGTGAGAAAATTAACCATAGTTAATATGTAAGTCAACTGAGGTTAACTTTTTACCCGAGTTTGGGGTTTCAGTGCTATTAAGGGGCTCAAACCAGAAGCAAAGGTCCAAAACCTTCGTTTGCTTCTATTTGACAAGATAGTTCACGTTACTTCCAGGTAAGTGAAAAGCACGCGACTTCAGTAATTCATAGAAAATGTATATATTTGAAAATAATTATCAACATATTTAAATAATTAATATTTATTTTTTTATATATCACATGTAGTCACGTTAATTATATTTTAAATAATTTATTTTCTAAGAAAATTTCGATGTGGATTTTACCAATTTAAAATTTTATTAGGATATTTTTAAAATTTTATTAGAATATTTTTACTGTTCCAGTTATAATTTAGAATAGTTTACTTATATACTTAATATATTTCTTTATTGGTATTTTAAATTACAACTGTCGCAATCGGGTATGATGAATCAACCAGTTTTCTTTCTACTAGGTCAAATCCCAAATGCATATTTTAAATAATTTCTATTTATTATAAAATCGAATATATTTGTGTAAATATATATCGATCATTAAAATCTTTTTATTTTAAAGAGAAAATTAAACAAAATTTGATAAGTTTTAAAAGAAATTCATCACAAAGTTATTACTAGTTCTCAAATTAATAATATTGAACAGCCATAACGAGTTCGATTAAATACCCAATTATGCCTTTGATGGTCATTGACTAATTTCCTTTCCATTGTTATTATTATTATTATTTTGCATTTTTCAAGCTTTGTCAAATTCACGTGCAGGCGCGGGGGATGTGATGGGAGAGGCACAGGAGTTTCATGCGTACATTTTTTTCTTTTGGTCGGGTAAAATGGAAGATGAGGGTAATAGTGACCCTCTGTCTGCGAGAGTGCCAGTGAGTCAGGCAGGCACATCAGCCTCTGGACCTTGTACAACTGAAATACTTTTTTTACCTTATTGGTTATTCTTTCAGCTTTCTTTGGGAACCCAAGAAAGGACATCGCAGTCTTTTCACCTTTCTTCGCTCCCCGAAACACCACGCTCTTTTCCCAGCGAGTGTAAATGTACGGATCCCAACAAGCTGACACACGGGTTCAAAAATATCCTTCCACTTCTTAACCTTTTTCACATTATGCGGATACATTATTTGTTTTTCTCGGTCTGTCCTGCTCTCCTATTTAATATCTAAGAGTATTTTTATTTTTAGGAGAAAATATTATAATTACATTATTATTTTTAAATTTTAATATTAAAATTTATTTTTAATATAATATTAAATTATTAATGTTAAAATTTAACTTATAAATAAGATATATTAAAAATATGATAGTATATAAATAATTATACACTATTAATTTAAAAATAAACTAAAAGAGTGAATCCATTATATTTTATATGGATTTCTATTTCATTTTATATGGATTTTTTAAATGTCTATGTCATTTTTTGTTTTAAATTTAACATAAAAAAATATTATTATCTTTTAACACGAAAATTTAAAAAATAAATAATAATGTTAAAATTTATCATTGTCATTCATTTTTAATATTCTATTAAAAATGCTCTAATGAATATAAACATTCTTTCTCTACTCTATATTTTGATTTAAACCGATCTTGAATCAAATTAATATATATATTTTTATCACATCACCGTTTATCTAATTAAATACTTATTTTGAGTAATTCATATCAACTAAAATAATAAAAATCGAAACACTTATATTGAATCTCCAACATCAAATTAACTTTTCCAGTCTAATGGCAAATTAACTTTTTTATTTGGCTCAAATAATTAACACTTTTACTCTAAACAAGGAGAATAAAAATTTAAAAGGCTAATTACATATTGCACTCTTGCATTTTAGGATTAGTGTAAGTTTATTTCCTATATTTTTAGTTTGAATCCTTACACGCAAATAAGTCCCAGTGATCAATTTCTGTTAGATATAATATTATCAGTGCCATATCATCACCATGTGGATTAATATTGCCAACTGTAAATTTAGAAATAAAAACAAATTTCTTTTCTTAAACTCAAAAACTATCCTGACACAAATATTTCTTAAACTCAAAAAACTATCTCATATTTCCTGCATTTAAACACAAAGACCACCATCTAATTCACGCGATATATGTTTAGGAGGTTTATTATTATTATTTAAATCTAGGCGGCAATATTAGATCAATTAAATGATGATGTATTATTGATAAATATTAAATTTAATAAAAATAAAATAAAATGCTAGAGATCCAAATGCATCCATGTCATAAAATATAAAAAATATATATATTTAAAAAATTTTACACCTAAGCCAAATTAAAATATATTTGGATTTTTTTTACTAAATTCTGTTTAAAAAGTGAATCTCAAAAATATAATGACTTGAAATAATAAATATTATTTTTATTCTTTTTAATTAACTGAATTGAAAAATATTAATAATATAACTCCATAACGATAACAAATATTATTTTTTTTTAGCTTGTACTCTTGCATTTTCAACTTTAACCCAAATATGTTAAGTGTTCACGTTGACAAATCTATCCGGATATAGTTGTGTGTGTTTGTTTAGCATTTCAAATACCCCTTTTGAATTATTTGCTAGATGAAGTTGAGTAAGGAGGTTTCCTTGGTAGGAAGATTCCACCTAATTATAAATTAAACAATACAACACCAAAAATAGAGTAAAATAACACCAAAAACAGAGCAAAATAACAGCTCTTCAAATATAAAATCTCAATATAGTTAAAATAGAGTACAACATGTAAGATAATTCAGCATGATAACAAAATGATATTCCTACAAATCCAATAAGATAACTACAATAATTTTTTTTTTCCAAACTTAACAAAGTAACAAATGTGTGAGAAGGAGACTTACTGTGAGAAGTGGTGTAGGGAAGTAAAAAAATATAATACTTTAAATTGGTAAAAGACCATTTGCAAGTCAAAGTTTCAACCCAAAATAAAGATGGTAGTTTGTACATAACAAACAAAAGAGAGTAAGACTTTCGAATATAGTGACTCGGGACCTCACAACCAAAACTTAGAAAAAGCTCACTATTTTCCCTCCTTACAAGAGTAAGCTCCAAGAGCATTTTGGAAGAAGATAAACAAGCAAAACAAAGCTTATTTGTAAAAAAAAAATAGTAGCTAGTTTTGGTTAGAAGTGAGAGATATCATATACTCTGGAAGCTCTAACACAAAACACTTAAAAATGCTATAAGACACTTTATTTTAGCCCGATCTACAAATCTAAGAGATAACAAATTAAATCTAAAAGAAATAAGTGAGATATAGAGTAAAACTGGCTAGATCTAATGGAAATAAAGTCAAAAAATTCATTTCCCTTAGATCTAACCCCTTTAAAGGCTATGAGAAAGATATTTTTTTTTTCTTAAATGTATATAAAACTGAAATAATCCAAAAACACCCGTTTAGTCTTTCGACCTTTTGCAAAAAAGAGAATAAAATCTAAAAAAAAGTTTTCTAATACTATATGCTCCTTATTGCTAAAAACGTCCAAAACTCCATACAAGTGGGCTTTTATGAAGAGGAAGAAAAATGAATAAAAGACACAAAAGAGAAGAAAACTCCCCTTTTAAACACAAAAAACGTGTTAGAACCCAAAAATAAAACAAAAAAGTTTCCAAAAATGGTCCAAATTTCTTTCTTCTTTAATACAAAAATGGGCTCCTTGTTCTTGGGTTTCTTGGTATCTTTTCTTGGGGAAGAGATTCAAACATTCCTTAATTGCTAAGAGCTCCCAAATATAGTTCTTAGATGGAAGATGTGGAGTGTTTTCTTTAATTTTTATCATAAATGGCAAGAGAGAAGGTGGAGAAAAAATAGGTGTTAGAAATTACGGTAAAGGGCACACAATTACAACTGAAGTAGAATAAAAAAAATTAAAAAATAAATACATACAATAACTGTAGGAGAATCTCTAATACTCTGACTTTTCTTTGTTTTATAATTAGAAAAGTATATATAGATATATAAGATAAGCTCATTCCACCGCCTCATCCAATTGGCTAAAACTATACATTACAGCTTAATACAGCTGTTTCTTTATCAATTTCATTAAATGAAGTTGCAAACTTTGAAAAGTTAGAGACTTCCCAATTACGTAAGACAAAAATGGCTTTATTTCCAACATTTCTCCCACTTAAAGCTTTTTTTTTATTGTAATTCTTTTTATTCTCTCTAGTTTTCATTTTCATGCCCATGCTATTTACATTTTTGCCTGGCTAATAGAGGATTGGCACCAAGTAAACTTGTCGTTGCTTATCAGCTTTGTTAACATATAAATTAAGTTGTCTTTAGTATGGATTTTTTATATATCCACACTTCATTTTACCACTTTCTCATTAACAAAGTGATATTGGACTCTTATGTGCTTTGACTTCGAGTGAAATACTAGATTCTTCGCTAAGTTCAAAGCGCTTTGACTATCACAAAATAGAGCAATCTTCTCTTGTTTATATTCGAGCTCCTCCAGTAACATTTACCACCAGATCGCCTTTTTACTATCTTGCATAACTGTAATATATTCTACCTCATAGAAGTAGTCATAATAGACTGCAGTTTTGAAATCCAACTTACAATGACTCTAGCAAAAGTAAACACATAACCTGTGGTGGACTTGCTTTTGTTAAGATCACCTACATAATATGAATCAGCATACCCTCTAATAGTAACATTTGCAACCAGATTGCCTCTTTGCTATCTTACATAACTGCAACATATTCTGTCTCTGTCGTAAAAATGGTCACGATAAACTATAGTTTCGAAATCTAGCTTATAGCGACTCAAGCAAGAGTAAACACATAACCTATAGTGGACTCACTTTTGTCAAGATCATCAGCATAATTTGAATCAACATACCCTCTAATAGTAAAGTCTGATCCTCCATAATATAATGCAACATTTGAGGTACCATTGACATATCTTAGGATCCTCTTTAACGCACTCTAATATTTTTTACTAGGATTCACCATGTATCGTCTAACCGCTCTTACTGCTTGTTCAATATCTAGTCTTGTACAAACAATAGCGAACATTAAGCTACCCATTACTGATGCATACGGTACTCAATACATTTTCATCATTTCTGCTTCGTTGCTAAGACTCATACTTGAGGATAACTTGAAATTAGTAGGAAGAGGGGTAGAGATTGGCTTAGAATCTTGCATGTTGAAGTAATATAAGATTTTCTTTAAGTAGTTCTTCCGAGAAAGTTAAATCTTCCTATTATTTCTGTCTCGGTAAATTTGCAACTCTATAATCTTGTTTGCTGGTCCCAAGTCTTTCATTTTAAATTCCCTAACCAACTATGTCTTCAAGTCCTTAATATGATATTTGTTGGGGCATGTTACTAATATGTCGTTAACATATAACAACAAAATAACGAAATCGCCATCACCAAATCTCTTATAATAAGCACAAGGATATGAATTTAGTATGTTGTATCTAAGGCTCATGATGAAGGAATCAAATCTCTTATACCAACATCTCGGCGCCTATTTAAGATCATATAAAGATTTGTTCAACTTGTAACCTAATTTCTCTTCTTTTTTTTCATCAAAACCTCCTGTTTGAAGCATATAAATCTCTTCTTCAAGTTCTCTATGAAGAAATGCAGTTTTCATATCCAACTGTTTTAAATACAAGTCAAATGTAGCACACATCATCAAGACTACTCGAACTAGTGTAAGTCAAACAACATGAGAGAATATCTCATTGAAATTAATATCTTCTTTTTGAGCAAATCCTTTCACCACCAATCTAGCACGATACCGTTACACTTGGTCATTGCTATCTCGTTTGACTTTATAAACCTATTTGTTGCCAATAGCCTTCCTTCCTTGGGGTAGTGGAACAAAATCCTATGTCTTATTTTAATGGAAAATTTCAATTTCTTTTTGCATTACTGCCATCCACTGAAAAGCGTCTTGACTATTTAAAGCCTCATGAAAAGTTGATGGCTCTCCATTCTTTGATAATAAATAATATGCAACATTTCCCTCCATAATGTAGTCTGAGTGCCAAGCTGATTTTCTCCTTTGCCGAGTTGACTGTCAAACTTATAAAGTTGAAAACTCAACTTACTCTCAATCTACATGCTTTGGTGTTGCTTTAGAAGAATCTAGAACTTTTTATTATTTTCTTGCTTTAATTTGAACTGTAGTCTCTAGTTGCTCTTTTGAAGTGCTATTATTTTCCTTTCTTTGTACTTTATCTTCTGTAAATATCACATCTCTGCTGATTATCATCTTGTGGGCAGTGAGATCCCATAGGTGATACCCTTTAACTCCATCAACATACCCTAAAAAAATGCATTTTCTGAATTTTAGATTCAATTTTGATGCTTCTAGGGTGTTGTACAAAACATATACAGGACTTTCAAATGTATGAAAGTGAAAATAATCAGTTAACTTACCAATCCATATCTTTATCGAGGTCTTTAGATCAATTACGGTTGATGGTGACCGATTGAATACATAATAAGCGGTCTTAACTGCTTCTGCCCAAAATGACTTGGTCATCCATGTAGTTCTCAACATTGCTCTTGTCTGTTCCAATAAGGTTTTGTTCATCCGCTCTGCTACTCTATTTTCTTGTGGAGTGTACGCCCCGTGAACTGCCTCTTGATACCTTCTTGTTAATAGAAGCTATCAAATTCATCATCAGTATATTATCCTTCATTATCTATCACATTTGATCTTTTTCTCAGATTCAAGCTTCACCTACACTTTGAATATTTTGAAAATTGAAAATACATATGTTTTTCTCTTGATTGAATACACCCAACATCTCTTGGAGTAGTCATCAATAAAAAATATAAAGTATCATGAACCTCCTAGGGACAGAACTGGTACTTGCCAAACATTGGTGTGGATCGGTTCTAAGATAGTTTTCCTTCTAGTATTAGAAGTGCTGAACTTTAATCTGTGCTGCTTACTAGTAATGCAGTGCTCATAAAAGGGTAATGAAATTTTTTTTAGCCCTAGAAGAAGGTTTTGTCCAGCGAGAATCTTCAACCCTCGTCCGGATATGTGGTCAACCTTGCGGTGCCACATCATCGTTGATTCTTCTGTAAAACTTGCCAATGCAAAAAATGTTTATCCTTCTTGTTATGTTTCTCCTTTGAGCATGTACAAATTTGCAGCTATCTTTTCCACTTTCATCACCACAAAGGCGCCTTTAACTATTTTCACGATTTCATCTTGAACATAAGTTTTGTACCCACTACTATCTAATTGTCCTAAAAATAAGAGATTTTTTCTCAGGCCCTTTACGTGTCGTATATGCTAAATGGTTCAAATCGTACCATCATACATCTTCAATTTGATGGTATCAATACCAGCAATCTCCAAGGCATGAACACAGATCCTCTTGAAATAGGTTCATATTGGAGGAACCATTCTCTTCAGGAGGTCATATGCCATGCTATTCCTAAGTCCATAAACTAGATATCAACGAAATTTCTTCTGCCTTTAAGAATTATTATTGTCTCGCTGTATAAGATTTCACTATCATCCGAGGTACTTGCTACACAACCCTGAGCTTTTGACGACTCAATACCTTTTCTTTTATCTTCTTCATTCTTCTTGAGATGCCAACACTCCCTTTTATTGTGCCTTTTCTTTCTACAGTGAAAACACTTGACATTCTTTTTATTTTTGGATTTTGATCTACTATGATTTTGACTCCCACTGGGGTCTTGTTTCGTTGATCTCTCTCTTGTTATTGTTAAGGCTTTAGCTTGTTGTGAGTTTCTCAGTCTATTTTTTTGTTCTTGTCCCGACTCTCTTCTTCAAAAACTGCAGCTGCAATATCATCGAAGACTTGAATTTCTATATTATTGGTTAAGTTAATGATGAGTTGATCATATGGATCAGGCAGACTCTTAAGTAGAATTTCAACAAGTTCATCCATCTCTATATTATGCTATATTGCTGTGAGCTGTGAAAATAGAGTGTTGAGGGTGTTGATGTGGTCGGTCACCGAAGTTGACTTCATCATCCGAAGGGTGTAAAACTTTCTCTTCAAGAAGATTTTGTTATGTAGTTATTTGGCCTCATACAATTTTGTCAGAATATCTCATATTTCTTTTCTATTTCGTACTTCGTCGCAATTGTTGAAGATGCCTATTTTTCACTAACTGAATTTGACAGTAGCATGAAAAACTAACTATGAACCTGAGCTCTGATACCATTGTCAAAAATTATGGTACGTGGCACATAATTTCTAACTAAAGTAGAATAGAAAAATTAGAAAATAAATGCACACAATAACTGTAGGTGAATTTTTATATTGTAAAAGAAATTATAAAAACCTTCTCTCTAATATAGAGAGCACAATAATAACAACCTCTCTCTTATAATAAGAGAAGCTCATACTCACAAGACTAGAAATATATTAGGAGAAACCTTTATATTTTTTCTCTTTAATACTCTGCATTCTTTCTAAAACTCTGGCTTCTCTCTATTTTACAATTGGAGAAGTATATATAGGCATAAGAGGCTGCATAAGATAAGCTAATTCCACCGCTTCATCCAGTTGGCTAAAGTTGTACATTACAGCTTGATACAATTGTTTCTTTATCAACGTCATTAAATGAAGTTCCAAACTTTGATAAAGTCAAAGACTTCTCAATTACGTAAGGAAAAAGTGGCTTTATTTTCAATATTAGGGAGAGATAGATTTGAGAGAGTGTAAGAAAAAGAAAAAGAAAATATATGGGCACCTTGAATATTTAAATGATAAGCGTGCTTAACTTTAGTTAAAAAGTGGGTTTAAAGTGGTGAATGAGTGACAACTAAGCATAAGCTGGTGATTTGACTAAGTCAAACTCGTTCATAAAGCAATTTATCTTGATAAAGTTAAAGAATAAGTAAGTCTATATAAAGTTGAAGAATTGACGAGCCTCTGGATGAAGCCTTTTTTCATACGAAACTTTTTTGAGGAAATCTCTTGATGAAAAAAGAAAAAAGAGTGCAAAAGGAGGAAAGAAGAATGTTTATCTTCTTAGAGAAATTTTGTTTTAAAATATTAATAACACTTAGATATTTTTAATAAATTAATATTTTAATGAAACATGAGGGAAAGTTGAAATTTTTTGGGGCTAGTAGGGCAAAAACTTTAAAAATAAATGAGTTTGATTTGGTTAATAGCTCCATTAATATATGTTGGTAAAAATACCAACTTGTAGGAAAAAGTCTAAAATAATTTAAATTGAAACCCAATTTAAATTAAAAAATAAATAAATAATAAATAAAATATTTAATATGAGCTTGTAATTTATCAATTTATCAATTTAGTTTAATTTGTTTATACTTTGTGGAGTCAGAACCCCAAGTAGGCTAGTCTAATTTAAATAAATTAATATAAACTCATATTATAATATTTTATATCAATTAAACAATATCCTAACAAAGAATCCGACTAAATAGTTTGGGGTCATTTTCTCACTTAATTCAATTAAAAAATGCCTATTAAGCTACTAAGTCCAAAATGATCACTAATGAAATGTAACTAAGTAAAAAAACTAATATCATATAAAATGTTGAAATGTACCATTATTTTCTAAGTAATGAACTAAAATACATATAAAATATCAGAACAAATAGCAGCAATAAAAGAAAACAATATACACGTATACATATACATAAAAACAAACACCAAGACACCAATTTTATTTTTATAATTAGACAAATATTATAAATGACAACAAAAGAACTTATGAGAAAGAAAAAATATTATTTTTTACAACAATATTGAGAAACATGTATCATCCATGCATAAGGAAAAACATAAAATTATTATTGTATAATTTTTATAAATAAAATATTTTATGTATGTATATGTATTCTGGATCAAGAGTTGTATGCGTGATGTATTCTAACTCTTTGATCTTTACATGTGTCAATCCAAAAACCTTTCTATTCCATCGTTTTAGGGTCTTTACTGTTGAAGTCAACCTCCTCATTGTCTTATGCATCTCCATGCCTATATCACTCTCCTGACTCCAAGCATTTTTAACCATTCTAAAACAGGACTTGTCTATTAACCAAGCTTTGAAGTACTTGAAGGGTCTGTTAAACTTTTCTTCTATCCCTTCTATGTTTAAGAGAATTGGACAGTGGTTTGAGGTCTCCGATACTAAGTGAGTAACCTTGTAGTTTGGGTGAAGCTCTAGCCAATCTTTATCAACACATGCCCTGTCTAGCCGTTCCCTGATGTGAGACATACCATTATGATTATTGCACCAAGTGAACCGGTTTCCACAATAGCCTAAATCGATAGCAGCCATCTTAGCCATGAAAGATTTCAAGAACATCCTTCTGCCTTTTAGCATTCTCCCCCAAACTTTTCATACTCATCTAAAACTTCATTCAGATCACCAATTATACACCATGGAAGGCTTTCCAAAGCAAAGGTAGAAACCAAAGCCTCCTAAAACATTTGTTTGTCCTTGTAATATGGTGGATCATAGCAGGCCACAATCTTCCAAATCTTATTTCCTTAAAAATTAATAATAGAAGCACAAATAGATCTTTCATTGCTCAAGTCCATTTGGATATCACTTTCAGAGTTCCACACCAACACTAGACCTCTAGTCATTTCTGTAGCTTCAACAACAATTGTGGAAGTTTAAACCTTTACAAAGTTTCTTAGTTTTTCCTTTGTTACCTTTTATTTAGATTAGGAAAACACATTAAGGTTTGTGATTTCGTATAAATCATTTGAGATTATTGATTATTGAAGGACGACCAATCCCCTTACAATTCAACGACATGATCTTTAGAGATAGGGGGTACATGATCAAGCCCGCCTCCTCGACCCTTTGAAAATCCTGGTGTGGTCCACTTGAAATTACCTCTCTAGAGGAGAATTGGTCACTTCCTAAAAGACTCAATCTTGCATCTTTTTTCCAGTTCCTCCTGCGAGGAATCACTTGTAGGCCATCTAGTTGCCTTGCTAAATCAAAGTCTCGTGGGGTTTTTCCCGCGCTATCACCTATTTCTGCTCATCGTCTCTAGGATCGAGTTCGGATTGGGGATGAATTACCTTTCCCAATGGTAAAATTCTGTTTTATAACCTCTCTGTTTGACTGAATCTCCCTTTCATCTAATAGACTTGAGTCATCATCCCCTGAAATTTGCTAGGCTTGATGCCTAACATTTATCTCTTTCGAACTCTTCCCTTTAAGATATGGGCTAACCCTTTTCTGCTGAGTGAGAATCTTTAATGTAGAAAGCCCCTCTTTTGGAACTAAGGCTGGGCTCACTAGGCTCGATTCTACTCTTAAAATGTTCACTATCTCTTGGCCTAAATCCCGTGTGCTCTCATTCTCAATGTTATCTATGGATTAGTTTAAAAAAAAATTTCTTGGGCCCTAATAGATGCTATATTTTGTAAGATCTTCGAGGCCCAATATGTCAGTCTTGCAGGGTTAAATCCGTTCACTAACCCTTGTTGCAGAATAGCATCTTTTAGGTTAGCTCCCGAGGCTTGTCTGCTCAAAGTTCGATTCAATGCCTCAATAATAGGGTTGCATGAAATCAGATCCCCCATTGTGTCTTCATCGACATCCTTCCCATACTCCTCTACTGTACCTATGAAAAAAGCCTTTCCCAATGTAGGTTCAATCAGTTCCTCTTTTCTAGTGAAGTCTAATATGTCTGGGATTGCATACACAATTTGAATTACTAAACTTTCTGATGCCAGTCTACTGAAATTCTCTGACGTACTCAGGAAGTGATGGGTTTCTTTGTTCTTCGCTTGCATCCAAGCTCCATACAATCGAGCTATTACACCACTAGCAGAAGTGACAACATAAGGGTTTTTGAAATTGCATCTTCCTATAACGTGATCAAGCATTCACAGACATAGCAAAAGTCAAATAGTCTTTCATACTTCAATTGGATCTAAAAATCCTCACCATTTCCCCTCGGCTATAAGAGTCCCACCGGAAGAGGTTCGTTTACTGAAATATCTACCTTGAACCGAATAGACTTGCCTCTAAATAGTGCCTTCTTATTTAGTGTTTCCTTATGGACAAAGCCTATTTGGGAGCTAATTCTTTCTGCATTCTCCAGGTGAAAAAGTTTAGAAGGCAAACCGTGAATCTGGATATAAAAAGTTGTTGTGCTGAAGTCTATTTCCTCTATTTGCATATTCATTGGCCACAGTTTCAAAATAATGTGTACTCCATTGAAAGACCATGATTGTTTCCTGGAGATTTCCTTCTTATCTTTGATGTCTACAAAGATGAATTTGAAGATGTTGTCTGATACAGCTTCTATCCTTAATTGACCTTTTAGATTCTATATTTTGGGAATCAACTTCATCATCTTAAATATGTAGAAGATCCTTGTTGATAAGAGTTTATGTATGACCAAATTTCTCATTGGGCCGAGCCAAGTAGGACCGAGGTGGAAGGTTGGTCTGGATTGTCTGGGCCCGAGGAGAGGATGGATGATTTTTGAACTGGTTGTCGAGCCGAGCCAACCGCCTGGGATCCGAAGTGGCTGATCGGCCTACCAATGTTTTCTAGGGTGAGTATTTGAATTGGCCCGGCTCAGATGTTGTAAGAGCAGAGCAACGGACAGCCATAGTGGCTCGGAACGGTCTTTCTTGACTTGGATGTGGAAAGTTCAAGATAGGAAAGTTCATTCAAAGAATCAATGCTATACACTTTCCTATATCCAACCTTCCAATCTGGAAAAGCCAAATTGGAAACTTGCCTCAATCAAGCGGCTAGGTTTTCCTATTCTTGGTGGTGAAAGCGAAGCCTATAAATATCCCACTATCACTCATAGCAAAGTACGCACACTAAACCGACCGCATTCAAAAGTCCAAAGTTTAACTCAAACACGTCGACGACTCGCCGGAGTTGTTTGGCGGCACCGCGTAAGCCTTCACGCCATCTTGTTTTGCAGTCGACGGATTGCACGACGGTTTGGGCGAGCAAAATCCGGTACAAACAGCTTGGCGCTAGAAGGAGGCGTGCGCTTTTAGCATAAAACCATCGCAAGCTTGCTTCCAATCTTCAACCAAAATAATCAATGGCATCGTAACAACGCAAAACATACCTACAACGGGTGTCATACCCGATGGGAGGATCTAATCCACACCCCGCGATGGAATAACGGCAGACCATCGGCCAAGGCGTCGCAGTTGATGGACACGCGAGTCGGCGACATGTCACGAGATGGAGGAGTTGGTTCGACGACGCGCAAACGGAATGGGTTCAAGAGCGATCAATAGCGGTTGGATGCATTCAATGCCGCAAGCACCAACGGCGCGAAGGTTGACCACCTCATGAAGCGAAAAGGGATGCGACGCGGCATCGAAAAAATCCCCGAGATGATGGAAGAAACAGACGGAAACCAATCAAACAAGCGCAGCGTCGAACGGCCGCCGTTCTCATGGGTCGCGGCTATCAATCGAGTGATGACTCGCCGACGGACGGACAAACGCGGAGAGGGAGAGTGTTAGGGATCGAAATCCATCAAGGTATAAAGGTGCTATCGTCGCTAGCGGCTAAATTGATAGACTTGGTTCGACAAGAGGGAGAACTAACGATTGGTACGACGTGCAAGACACACCTTTGTTGACGAAATCACCGCGTCAATACCCCAGTTTTTTCCACGCCAAAATTTTCACTGTACGATGGAATAGCCGATCTAGGAGATCACATCATCCACTTTAAGCAGGCTATGGTCCCGACCTCCATCCCGCGGTCAGATTGAGACGCAGTAATGTGTAAGGTGTTCGCTTCGAGCCCGAAGGGGGCTGCTTTCGTTCACCGCCTTCCATCTCGGAGTATAGGGTCATTCAAATAACTAGCACAGCTCATGACCCAATTCGCGTCAAGTCGACAGTATAGAAGGGATCCGGAT
Organism: Rhamnella rubrinervis; assembly: GCA_007844105.2. Classification (NCBI taxonomy): domain Eukaryota; kingdom Viridiplantae; phylum Streptophyta; class Magnoliopsida; order Rosales; family Rhamnaceae; genus Rhamnella; species Rhamnella rubrinervis. The sequence continues at coordinate 7,951,915 of CM017583.2, read as the reverse complement.
GATTTGTTTCGAGTACAACAGCTGAGGGGAGAGCCGCTTCGCGAGTACATCCAGCGGTTCAATGACATGAAGGTAGAAATAATGGATTGCCCAGACGTCGTTGCTTGCAATGCATTCAAGCGTGGTTTGCTACCGGGCACTAAGATATACAATTACATGGTCCGAAAGAAACCAAGGAACTTGCTGCAGACCCTGCAGAAGGCCCAGAGCTTCGTCGTACTAGAAGAAGAGACTGCGCTCGATATGCAACGAGCAGCGAAAGAGGGACGAATTGAATCTACAGAAGCAATACGAGCCGCGCAAAGCATACGGGCTCGGCAGAATGAAGCTACTGAGTATTCCTGTGAACGGAGGGCGATCTGATCCGACATGCGACGCCCTGACAGAACTTACAGAGACCGGAGGAAAAGGGAAGAGCCCAGAGGGCGGATGAGCCGGAAGGCCCCCGAGATCGACAGGGATTTGGTCTTGGGTATCTCCAACCCACTGATAGCAAATGAAGCTTAATCCACGAGGTACGATGGCCACGCACCCATGAATTCGGACCCGAACAGAGATAATTCTCAATGCGCTGCTCCACAGAGAACGTGGCCATGCCACGTAAGATTGCCGCGCATTTAGACGGGAAATAGAAGAACTGTTGAAGCGTGGATATCTGAAGCAGTTCGTCGAAGAGCGAATAAATGGGGTTCGGCTAGGCAAAAGGAGGAAGTCCCAAGGAAAAATACTCCTCCTCAATAAACAACGGCGGAGGTTCGAAGATCATCAATTCAAGACATAGAGGAGTCTGCGGTGGCGACGCAGGAGGATAGGCCTATGCTCGACAACACATCAAGTTCATGTGACTCGGTAAGATGATCCGACATAACCTTCACGCACCAAAGATACGGAAGAGTACTTTATCCGCACGATGATGCGCCATTGTAACACCGAAGTAGGAAACCGTGATGAAGCGGATATCGTGGACAATGGTAGCTCGCGATATCATATTTTCAAGCACTTTGGAGGCAATGGGATCAGCCCCAACGCCGCAGAGCCGAGCCGCCACTCAGGGATATGACTAAATGAGAGCCGCCAAAGTGGATAATCACGCTTCCGGTCACAGCAAAGAAAGAGACGCGGATGGTAAGGATCATGGTGGTAGACGCTCCCTCCGCCTACAACATGATCTTAGGACGACCTTAGTTACACTCTATGAAAGCCATCCCATCCACGCACTCATCAAAGATCAAGTTTTTGTCCGGGAGCCGGATGACGAAGTGAAGTGATCAATCCGCTTGGACCGCTATGTAAAGGCCGTGGATGGAAAAACAAATAGCAATCACAGAAACCCGGTGACTCAAGTGGACAAAATGGACCCACCGAAGACCTGAGGATATACAATCGATCCGCACTCACCCGTAGCGCCATAAAATAGAACCCTACTGATCCGGTTCGGCCCGCTGATTCGGTTTCTCAAGACCATCGCAGACCTTCGCTGTTCATAGATGATATGGGGGAATAGACCCAGCGCTATTTCCCACAAATTGAATGTCGACTTACAAAACCTAATCGGCAAAAGAGGAGGAAGTTCGCGCCCGAACGGAACCAGGTCATCAACGAGGAAATCAGTAAGCTACTAAAAACGGCTTTGTCAGGAGGTACACTACCCGATTGGCTTGCAAACATGGTAGTGGCGCAAAAAGAATGGAAAGCCCCGTCCGTCGACTTCACGGACCAATAAAGCATGTCCAAAGGATAGCTTTCCACTTCCGAAGATTGACATGATGGTGGACGCTACCGCTGGTTATTAGTTGTTGAGCTTCATGGACGCCTACTCAGGCTATAATCAGATCATGATGCACCCAGACGACCAAGAAAAAAGCATTCGTGACGGAAGAGGATTTCATCGCAAGGTCATGCCATTCGGTTGAAAAATGCAAGGGCTACGTGAAAGGCAGCGAACAAAATGTTCGCAGCGTATCTTGGTAACACTATGGAAGTATATGTGGACGATATGTCAAATCACACAGGACCATGTCCAAAGACTGACTCAAGCTTTGGTACTAGGCGCCAGATGAAGTCAATCCCACCAAATGCACTTTCTGAGTTGGTTCCGCCAATTTCTAGGCTATTTGGTCACGCAGGGAATTGAGGCAAACCCGAAGCCAAATACGGCTCGCCGACATGCCTTCCCAAAAACCTCAAGGAGGTGCAACGGTTAAATGGAAGACTAGCGGTTTTGAGTAGGTTCATCTCGGTGGCATTTGATCATCGCATATCATTTTTCCGCGCATCAAGGAAATAAGGATTTTGAGTGGACAAGCGAAGCGAACATGCTTTTCAACGGCTAAAAATTTATCTCGCTACTCCTCCAATATTATCCAAGCCAAAGCCCGGAGAGCCATCGACTTATACCTATCGTCTCTAACATGCCGCTCTTCTAGTCCGCGAAGAAGGAGCATCACCCAATTTACTATGTGAGCATATGGTTGATGAAACCAGTGCTCTTTCATCGGAAGTTTCATACCGCACTACTTGTCTCGTCAAGAAAGTTGCACCGCATTCCAATGTCATAGGTCATAAGTAGTGACTTCATATCCGCCAAAGCAGCGCTTCAAAGTCCTGACATAGCAGGAAGGATGGTGCGTTGGGCAGTCGAATTAGGGGAGTACGGGATCAAGTACCAACCTCGGACAGCCATTAAGTCCCAAGTGCTAGCTGATTTCATTGCTAAGTTCACGGGAACGAGAGTCGACCAGACGGGAGTGACGTGGAGCATTTGGAAGAGCCAATGGAAACTGCTCCTCCCGCAGAAGTGCCTGAGCCAACAAACGTTACCAGCGAGGGGAGGAAACTCGGAAAAGGATGTGAACCAGTGTGGAAGCTGTTTGTCGACGGCCTCCAATCATGGAGCGAGTGGGGGTACTAGACGGATGGTTTGGTTTTACGCCAGCTTTTCATCTCCTTCCCTGCATCTAATAATGAGGCTGAGTATGAAGCATTGTTGGTGGGGATAAGGTTGGCTCAGACGGTAGGAGTCCAGTGTTTGATGGCTTACAGTGATTCTCAACTCGTGGTAAGTCAAGTTAATGGCAATTATGCAGTAAAGGATAGCAAGATGATTACATATGTGGCGTTAGTAAAAGAACTCGTCCTTCAGTTCAGAACGTTTGAGTTACGCCAGCTAAGAATGAGAATACTCGCCGATGCCTTGGCCGCTTTGGGCAATGGCGGCGGGAGAAGCGTAGGGAGATACCGCCAATTTCTATTCAACCAAGCGCCAAGATCGCACTCAAATGAAAACAAGGCGAAGGAAGCTATGAATATCGACCGCCGTGAATCGATGGATGGATTCTATCGTGTCTTTTCGATTCGATGAGCCTCAAAAGCCGAGGCTCGAAAATTAAGGCTCATCTCGCTCGGTATACGTTGTTAGATGGGAAACTATACCGATCTTTCACCGCCCTTTGTTGAGATGCCTAAACAAAGCCGGCAGCCAAGTCCCGCAGAATTCATGAGGCTATCATGGTAACCACTCAGCGGACGAACTTTGGCACACAAGGCTATGACGCAAGGATATTACTGGCCTACCATGCGGAAGGATGCCGCAGAGTATTCTCGAGGTCGCGATAAGTGGTTTGCTCCAATACCTCGCATGCCAGGAACTAACTATGTAACGAGCCCATGGCCTTCATGCAATGGGGCTCGACATCGTGGACCTTTACCGCTGGCGCGTAAACGCTTCATTCTCGTACGGATTATTTTAGCAAATGGGTAGAAGTCCTACTCTCAAGTTAAAGATAAGGATGTGGTTCGGTTCATATGGCTAAACATCATATGCCGCTATGGTTTGCCTCGGATTTTGATTGCGGATAATGGGTCCCAGTTCATCAGCTCGGTAACATAAGACTTTTGCGCAGAATGGAAGATTACCATGCATTTTTCCTCACCTCGGCACCCGCAGGCAAATGGTCAGGCCGAATCTACAAACAAGACAATCATGTCTAGCCTGAAGAAACGATTGGAGAAAGCTAAAGGAAAATGGCCCAAGAGTTACCAGTGTCCCGTGGACGAGCCGAACCACGCCACCGCAACAGGGAAACCCCTTCGCTTTGGTATACGGACTAAGCCGTTATTCCCGCTGAGTCGGCCGCACAACAAGTCGGTCGCTTATGCCGAAAGTAAACGACCACCGTGCACAAATCGTTGGACAGCTTGGAGGAGTTGAGGGAGCAAGCTTTGGTACGAATGGCGGCGCAACAACGCTCACAAAGTATTACAACGCCAGGTTCATCCTCAACGGTTCGTGGTCGGAGACTACGCTGCGCGAAAGTCTTCGTAACACTCAAGAGTTGAACGCGGGAAGTCGGGTCCTACTGGCCCTACCGGTCGTGGTATTCCTAGACCGGGCTTACACTCTACAACTTGGTGGTAATTAACGAGCCCCGCCGGAACTCTGCATCTACGCCGCTACTATCATTGTGGCATTTTCTATGATGTACAATTACGACTCTTCAGAATGTACATGCTTACGCACTCTTTGATCACATCAATAAATCATCTTTTGCATTATACAAATTATACGCTCGTATTTTGTTTGTTCGTGGATAAGTTCGACTTGAAAGGTAAGGGAGGATTGGCCCTAATCTTTGCACGCTTGGGATGCATACGCCGCATACAACTCGATTATAGATTGGGTCCGGACTATTCGTGGTGCTTCCCGTCACCTCGACCCTTAATTTGGTGCGCTTTGGTCTTGAAAGAGGGACAACCGCCCGGAAGGTTAGCCGCTTTTCCGGCTTGTTGCCGCTCTCCGCTTTAATTTGGTCACCAAGTTGTTAGCACGCTTACTTGGTCAATTTCAATTAAACTCTAGTTCGCTCGGATTCTACACTATCACTGTTGTTTGAACGTAGTTACGTATGTCGATGCAATATCTCCAATGATTCCAGCTCTAACATTCCCAATGATTCATTCATAATTTAAATTTAGATATGGACGATTGAACCGCACCCCAATACAAAAGAAGATAAAACAAGGAAAACTACAGAAGAAATGGGATGTAAATACAAAGAAAATACGAAGAGGCTTGTGTGTGATTACTCCTCTTGGCTAGGCCGACTCACCGGATGCAACCTCTTTGCATTGGCCGGGCCCCGCGGTGTTAGTCCCGGCCTCGCCCATCGCCTCATCAAAGGAGTCTCGTCTGCGCGGGACTCTTCTCCGAGAGGGATCTTCCTACTGGTGGTCGAAGTTTAGGCTCTGATTCAGGAAGAGATCTCACTGCCTCACCATCATCGCCTTCGCCCTCGCTGATCGTGTCCGCCAGAGGTTTGTCCAATTGAATTTGAGTATCATCTCTTTGGGCCCGCAGTAGGCATCCTCAACTCCTCATGTACACAATCTTTTCTTCTTCTGCCAAGCCTCGGTCCGCCATTCATCTTTTCCGCTGACGCACTCGGAAGTCTAGTATGAGAGATTCCAGTTCCTTCTCCTTCTCAATTAGTTTTTGGTCAGCTTTGGACCATTTTTCTCTGCCGCCGGCTCGTGCATCGCATCCGCCACGCTTCGAAATGGACGATATCCGCCTCCAAAGTTTTGTTTGTCGCCATGGCGTTTGTATACGCCGCGGCTTTCTTCTTGAAGGCGTTGTCGACCTTCACCACTGCTTCGTAAAGGTACCTGCTAGTCTGAGCCAACTGCGTTCGAGCAGAGCCAAATGTGTTATGGTTAAGACTTATAACAAATATACATACAACAAGAATCTGTATGCTTTTGGTTCAGCTTTACCTTAAGCCGCCTGCTCGCCTCTCGCGACATCGCCCGTGGGCATGCTCTTTAGAATGTTCCTATCACGACGGTCATTAAACAATCGATCGGGGGCTAAGCTCGAGTCGAGCGGATAAGAACTCTCTTCTAACCCTAGGTTCGCCTGGTGTTGGGCTCCTTATCCTCACGCGATAGGGGCTCGCCGTTTCTTCTGTGGTGGTGATCTCTCGACTGTAGCTACGGCCACCGAGTCCCTTGGTTGGGCTATGATTGTGCCACCTTGAGTTGGTTCATTTCTCCGCCTACCGACTTGCCGATTTTTCACAGACCTTCTTTTCTCCTCCTCCTCTCCTTCTGCAAGTCGCTTCTTGGAGGTGCCACTTTCATCTTTCCCATATCTATTATTGGAAGGAAGCCCACAAGGGGTTAGTTGGCTCACAGATAGCAATCTACTACGCTTTCAAGAATGTAGGTGTATGAAATTTAAATAAAAGGAAGAGGGATACCTTGGGAGTTGATTCACCAGGGGTCGGTAGGGCCCTTTTGTGCTTTGGGATGGCCGCACTCTATCGAGCGGAATGATTTGGCGGTAAGTAGGAGGTCGAGGTTCTTCTCCGCCGGAGAATGTCAATTGACTCGCTTTTGCTTGGTGTTGGTGGATAGTTTGGCGCTTGGTCTGGCCGCACAAATCGAGAGTAAGTTTGGTCCCGCGAGGTCAAAAGAAAAGACAAATATTCAGTAAAAAGTACCTTTTTCGCGTAGAATTCCCAATTCGGACGGGCAACGGATCGAATGCACTCTTTTTGACAAAGAAGTATCGTCCTTCCAAATTTGTCGGCGCCAAATAGGAGTTTAGTTTGCTTTCGAAAGAATGTATATCTACCCTCCTCCGGTTTTAGATAGAAAATGTGAAGGAAGATAGGCATATCTATGTGTTGTCCGAGTTGCTCGGACAGAACTATCAATCCTAGGAGGTAACGCCACCCGTTCGGCATCAGTTGGCCCGGGGCAAGGTTAAAATATTTAAACACCATGCTAATGATGCGGTGAAAGGGTATCGTAAAAGCAGATCCATCCGTCGCGGACAGAGTCTGCCCTTTCCTTGTCAACTGGGGCTGATAGCACGGCATTTTCTGGAAAGCCGTATCTTTTATTTAGGTACGGTATGTCTTCAGGTTTAAAGATTGAGGGGATATCGGTTCTGATCATGGTGGGATGTTGGATAGCAGATGTTGGCCTATGTTCATTCGGTTCGGCATGACTCACGTTTGGTTCTACATAGGGTACGAGGTTTTGTTCGGCTATTTGGTTCGGCTCTATAATCTTAACATGAGTAGATGAAAGCGATGGTGTAGGCTAAGAAGCGCCGAGTATTCCAAGGGTTCAAAAGCGAGTCTCCGGCGACATTTTGAGCGCGAAATGAAATAAAAACACGATTCACGAAAAGATTGAAAGAGAAGAGGGATCAAACTCTTAACCTGGTTCTCGCCGGTGATAAAGTTGCTGACCGGAGTCGATGAGCAAGAGAGGAAGCTATAATAGCTTTTCCGGTTTTGCCTCGACTCGAGGTAAAATAGAAGCAGTTAGTTTTGCTTTGACGGAGTTCTCTCGAGATCACGGCGATGTACCTACGTTGGGGATTGGACGAGTAAGGTTTTTCTGAGTTAGTCAAAATGGCGCTGGAAAGGATGAAGGTGTAGAGGATGCAGAAGGCTTCTGGGCAGTGGAAGGACGAAAGTAAAACTGAAAGGAGGCGTAGGGTATTTAACCTAGGTGGTGAACGGTTAAGATTCAAATTCAAAATTTGAATCGACGGCTGTGTTTGGAGACGTCTCTTCGCCATTGCCATGACCGCCATGATTGTTAGGTGTAACGCTACCGACGACCGTCGAGAACGCTTGGTGTTCAGAAGTGGAAAAGACAGACGCACAGTAACCGAGCCACCTAATCACACTATGTTGGCTCGGTGACTGGGGGGCTAACTGTATGACCAAATTTCTCATTGGGCCGAGCCAAGTAGGACCGAGGTGGAAGGTTGGTCCGATTATCTGGGCCGGAGAGGATGGATGATTTTTGAACTAGTTGTCGAGCCGAGCCAACCGGCCTGGGATCCGAGTGGCTGATCGGCTACTGGTCGGAATGTTTTCGGGTGAGTATTTGAATTGGCCCTACGGATGTTGTAAAGAAAGAGAAGACAGCCATAGTGGCTCTGAACGGTCTTTCTTGACTTGGATGTGGAAAGTTCAAGATAGGAAAGTTCATTCAGCAATCAATGCTATACACTTTCCTATATCCAACCTTCCAAATCTGGAAAAAGCCAAATTGGAAACTTACCCTGAATCAAGGCGGCTAGGTTTTCCTATTCTTGGTGGTGAAAGGCGAAGCCAAGCCTATAAATATCCCACTATCACTCATAGCAAAGGTACGCACACTAAACTGATCTGCATTCAAAAGTCCAAAGTTTAACTCAAACACGCATCGACTTGAAAGGCCGGAGTGTCTTCGCCGGTACTACACCGTGCCCCAAGCCTTCACGCCATCTTGTTTTTGGTCGACGGATTGCACGACGGTTTGGGCGAGAAAATCCGCAAAACAGTTTACCCATGAGAATCTTCTCTGTTATCCTTGAAGCTTCATCCTCCTTATCAAAGAACATTAGATTTTGCAATGATGCTTACAATTTAGCCACTTTTGAATTGGAAAAAATCCATGAGGAGAGAAAAAAAACTATTTGGAATCGAAAGCCTTCTCTAGAATGGTACCTTAGAGTTTACAGAAAGTATGTAATCTTTCGGACCATTGATTTTACGTATATTGTCTCTGTTGGCTTTTGTTATTTTAGCTCATGAATTAATTAAAATATATATTTAATTAATTAAATAATGATGTGGCAAAAAATATTAATTGAATTATAAAAAGAATTAAATCAAAATAGAGGGTGATCTACAGGTTTATATTCACTAAATATTAAAGAGATTATTGAAATTAAAAGTAACAAGCAAATACAAGAAATAAGAAGAGGAGTCGGAGCCTTTTCACATACACCAATGGGTTGAGGTATTTTGTTTATTTATTTTGATTTTTTGGTTTGAATAAGTTAGACTTAAGTTGGTATTGCTCTAAGTTATACAATAATTGCTGAAAAAAAAAATTGACTGTGTAAAAAATCTGTCGATTGTTTGGTAAAATATATTTTATAATAGGAATTGTTATGTTTGAACTGTGTTAGAGATCAAAGATAATTTTATATATATATATAGTAATTATTTGAGTTTTTGAGTTATTGTATTAATAACTAAGGGTAAATTAAAATCATTTAGCAAGGATAAGATGGGTATTTCAGAAAATTATATTAAAATGAAGGAGAATTTCTTACCTGACTTTCAATGTGTAACTCTAAAAGTTACAAAATAATTAACACATTCAATCCCTCTACTGATCAATCCTACAATTTGGGATTTGATGTTCTGGATTCTCTTGCAATTTAAATGTAAATAAAGGCTTGATTGCTAATAAATCTGACAAGAATTTAATTAACCATTAATTCATTATTATTATTATTATTTTGGTAGAACCATTAATTCATTATTACATAAGCATTGATATGTATTTAATGTCCCTTCAATTGAATTTGGACAGCCTAGAAACCGTGCTTATGATTTTATCTTTATGTAAAATATCCGTGATGAATTTGAAAGCATCTGTTTAAACAATGTATTAAAAGATTGTTTTTTGTGTTTAAGAAAACAAACTGAATTTTGCTTTGGCTTCCTATTTATATCATCAATCAATGTTTCCTCGCATGGCTTGGACATTACATTTGTTTTGGCAGTCATATAAAGCTACTGACAAATTTGTCCAATCCAAAGTAGAATTTTGCTTTGATTTAACATTATTATGGGTTATTATCAGGGATAATTACACTCAAATACCTTTTGTTTTCAATTAAATACGGTTAGACACCCTTATTATGAAAAAAAATAAAATAACACTAATATATTCCCTAAATTTTAAATTGACTAAAACATCCTTTATAAAATTAAAAAATGTACTTAATAATTATAAAATAATATGTATCACTAAAGTAAAAGTTGTTTATGATTTATTAATAATAAATAAGACCATTTATATCTTTTAATTATCAACTAAATATATATAAATGAAACATATTTAATACAAATATTTTATTTGCACTTACATGATTATTATATATTTATTATACCATAGTAATTCAACGTTGCGTAAAGTTTACACTCGGCCATCAGCCATTGATGTTTATATCCTTTTTGGAAACAGTGATAATTAAATCAGTTTAAAAATTAAAGTGTAAGAGCAAGAAAAAGAAAATAAAAGAAAGATATATTAATAAATTTTACCAACTGATATGACAAATAACATAACAGCTTCTTATTAATTTTCATTTAAGGTTCACTAGTGTTTCAATTAGTTAATAAATTGTCAACTATAAGGTATTGTTTTGGTGAAATAAAGTTTGTAAAATTAGTTGCTACTCTATTTTGTAATTTACCTTAATAAATAACTGTCTTTTTTTAATTTTAAAATTTAAATAACACAAAAAAGGTATAAAGATGAAAAGAAGATTACTCACGTACGTCCTACAATGAGAATTTGGGGGGTCTTAGGTTAACTTTAAAATAAATACTTTAAAAGAAAATATTTAGGTTAACTTTAACATAAATACTTTAAAAGAAAATATTTCCACTTAGATAGATCAATTTTTTTTTTTGAATTGTAAAATATTTAAAATGAAAATCCTACATTATTAATTATTATTCAATAGAAGTGTAAAATAATAAAATAAAAATTAGTAAAATGTGTTCATACCTAGTAGATAACTTTCAATAATTTTGAGGATGCCAAGATAGAACAAATGGAAAGAATAACTCAACTATTTATTTTTATTTTTTATTTCTTATAAAAACAACGCTCAATTCGTCAATCTCGTCCAAAATAAACTGTTTGTTCGTTCATATTTTAGATGGGCCACAATTCTAATAAAGTAAGTTATTTACTAAAACATCTATTAATTTTAAACTTTTATTTGTAAATGTATTTTATATATATATATATATATATATAAAGTATTTAAAAAGTTACTATTTTAAAAGGCCCTCACCAAAACGAGGCTTCGGCCCTAATGAGAGGGACACAGTATATAAATTTTTTTTTTGGTAGAACACAATATATAAATTATTTTTAACACAAAAAACATAAAGACAGAGAATAGATACCCACTTTATCGTGTTACAATTCTTCTTATAGAGATCGGCCACCATTTAAGAAGACAAATAATAATATAAAAAAAATTTAGTCTTTTGTAGTTGAATATTAATGTCACATACATAATATGCCATTGTCTACATATATTTGCAGCTTATACATGTAGTTTTGTTGTCTTCATTGATTGACCGTTCTCCTTCTCTCCTGTCCGATTCAATTAAAAATTGTTCACTTTTAATTCCCAACTATTACAAGCAACAAAATAAAGTTACTTAAAACGCCAAAAAGATTGAAACTATATAAATTTATATTGTTTTGGTCACCCATGAACTGTTACAATTAACTTTCTCTCAAGAATTTTGGAATTGTGCCATTTATTTGAATAAATTTAAAAAATAGTGACCCTCGATTGAAAGAAAAAATTCTAGTAGTAATGAATCGAATTTGTCCCGAACTTGTTATATCCCATATATATTGACATAAGGGTTTTATTAAACTTGTTATAAATGTCACCATTCAAGATAATGGTTTTAACTTCTGTTACAAGTAAATTCTTCTTTTACAGCAAATAAAATCATAAAAATGAAAGATGTTTTTTTTTTTTTTTGATGAATATAAAAATGAAAGATGTTGGATGTTTTTTTTTTGGATGTTGGATACATATAAAGACAGAGAATTCTTTTCACCATAGCTTTCTAGTTATCAATTAAAATTTATTTATGTAAGCCTAACAACCTACAAGACTCTTTGAACTTCCAAAACATATCATCCACTTGGACTAGTCCTATCCATCCACAACCACAATCATCAAGCCCCTCTTGATTGTGACCACACGTACACTTCCCATTATATATATATATATATACACATACATAATTGCATGTACACACTTTCCATTTGGTGTCATTATGTTGCAAACTAGGGCCACATTTGTGTAAAAATGTTGTTGCAAATAAAAACTCCCAAAGAAAAAGACTTGCTAACGAAAAACACTGAGCTGAAAATGTAGGGACCTGGCACCAGATGGCCATAAAATAAAAATATGAGAGAGTGGTTGGAGCAGCAACTACAGAGAAACTAGCAAGGGTTTGGGACCTATCTCTTCATTCACATCAATAATATTATATATATATATATATATATATATATATGCTTTAGAAACTCTTATATTATACATCACAATCTCATATTTTTGGTGGGTTTTGTCTCTCTTTTGCTTTAAACTTTCACGACCAATTTGAAAACTCCCATATATCCAGCTAACCCACCAAGCATAAATATTCCCAACAAAAACAAATGATTGTTTTTCATGTGTATATACTTTTTGCATTATTTTATTTGTTTGTTTGGACATGTACTTCAAAAATTGTTTTCTAGGTTAAAAAAATAATTGAGAAAAGAAGTGCATTCTTTCACTCTATGTTTGAAATTTCAAATCTATTAAGAATAAGAAAATTTCATGGAAAATAGTAAAAACTAAATTCTTTACAAATATATATATTTTTTAATATTTTCCCTTATAAACTCCAAACACAACCCAAATGAAAATTTAGTAGTTTTTAAATTCTTTTTTTTTTTTTTCCTTTCCAAGAAGCGGTTTATTTATTTCCTATGAGTTACTGGTTAATTAGGTTGGGTTTTTCTCCCTTTTTTTCTTTTTTTTTTTTAATGGTGGGTGCCTGAAATTTCTTTGATTAATAATGCTCAATATTTTAGTGCCCCATCCCCTTCACAAAAGACAACTCTTTTTAACAAATTATGTAACATTTAACATGTTTGTGACTTGTGACGTAAATACATATAATGAAGACCCATCTTTGTAGGACTACCACCACTTACTGACAAAGACCTCTTTAATCTTTCCATGCATGGAAAATCTCCAATTCAATTTTTAATTACATTACCATATATGTTTGAATCCAATGTGGTGAGAGCAACACGTGCATTTAATTACTCCCAGTTCTTTTTTTTTTTATATATATATATATATATAATTTCTATGCAGTAATTGAATTTCCATCCTCCACCAAACATAACCTCTGCATCTCTTACAATATTTCTGCTCCATATTCATCAATTAATTCATTCCTTATTATTATTTTTTGCTGTACTATATATATAAATAATTAATTATTTCGCTTGAAAATTCATGTGCCAGAAACCTTTTATACTAGAAGTATTTTCTTGAGGAAATAGCAGGGGTTTTCCAACTTGCAAATATCAATTTTTTTAATGTCTGGATGTCAGTTATTAAATCTCTTAATTTCTCTATAAAAGCTTGGGCTGTTATCAAAATAAATAATTTTTTAATTCCTATCTCTTATTAATTTTGACAGACAGATGAACAATCTCTGTAGCAAACTTTTTATTAAAGATCGAAATTATTTTCCACCTCTCTCATAAGTTTGGTGGGCTAGCTAATAAATCTTTTTGTAGAAAATGGAAGAGAAAATGAATAGAAACAAACAGAAAACGAGAGGAAAAATAAAATTAAAAATTAAAAAAAAAAAAAGAAAGAAAAATAAGCAAAGGTCAAAATTCACAATAGTTTATGTCTTCACGAGCAGTCCATGGGTTGCTATCATGCACGTTCACGGTGAATCTCTGTTTGGCCTAAGGTCTCATTTCTCTACTGTCGGGACTATATATCCACGTATTAAGTGAGGCCAATCAGATATCTCCACGTCGACGTAGATCCAACAATTACTGTCTCCATGTAGGGTCCACTCTATGCTAAAAGATGCTGGCGGTGGTGACACTCTATTGGCCTTTGGATGACACGCACACAAAAATAGGGTGGACCGAACTGTAGAGGAAGAGAAAGGGCAGGGCGTGAGATTTACAACTGGGACACACTAACTTGACAGCTACAAGACAACAACAGCAGGCAAAGCGTGGCCGTTACCGCAGACGTTGACCTCCTTGATGCGTCTTGTTGAGGAATCTTCCACGTGTCAGATAATGATACGGGAATGACGTCATTATGGTCCCACCATACACACAGTATGTCTCGGTGAGTGAAGGACCACGTGGACCCCTCATCCGTCTGGTTTCCGAATATGTGTTCCTAATAGTGACGGGACTGGGTGTTTTTACTCTGTTGTTATCCCCACTCTCCATTGGGTGTGGACCAATGCAATGGTCCTAAAGGTAGGTTGTTCTGTCCAAGTGCCAACCCCTACGTAATGACATTTTGTTTATTTTTAAATTAAAATTTAAAAGTTATTTGTAGCTTTTTAGATTTTTTTTAATGTTTTTTTTACTATCTTATTAGTATTCTCCTACTCATACTTCTCCCATGTTGAAGGCTACATTTTATAATCTTTTAATATAACATAATTAAAATTGAGAACTTTATTTAAAAAAGTAAAAAAATGTAGGCTCACATTAAAATCAAAATTAAAAGTCTCGATCCAAGAGATTAAAATTTTTAAATCAAGACTCAAAAGAGTATAGCTAACCCTCAAATATAATTTTCTATTTTATTTAAATTGTGATATCAAATTTTGAGAAAATAACAAATTATAAATAAAATAAAAAATAATAAAATTATTATGAAAAATGGTTTTTACATTTTAATGCCGTTGAGATGGAAAAAAATCTCTAATACTCCGGAGTATCCCCTCGCTTAGTACTACCGCCACAAATAAAATGCCATATGGAGAATTATCCACGTCGGATTAATAAGGAGCCAACGTTTTTTTTTTTTTTTTTCACGTCCGTTCACCCTCTCTCTCTCCCCGCTTCTCCTTATCTCCTTGTAGCTCTCTCTCTTCAAAGCTATCAATGACTGTTTGCCTTTCATTCCAACTGTTAGAAAATAGCATACTAGTTCCATTCCAACAGTGCAGGTGGTGTTCCAAAGCTTCCTCTTCTTTAAAATATTATGGGTTTGCACTTCTTAACTGACTCTGCACATTCAGTGTTGGATATAATACAACTCCTTATTTCTTTACAAAAGCCGTTGTGTTTTGAAACTAAAATTATAATGATTTTAGTCTTGTTCACGTGAATCTCCACATCGAACTCATACCCCATAGAATGCCCACCATCGCTTCTTTCACATCGAACCCAGGAATCTTAAAGATCATCAACTTGAATCCCAAAAACTTCACCGCAGCGTCCTTCAAATTTTGAAACTAAAATAATCAAAAAAGAATAAAAATTAATAGTTTGACTCGAAAAAGAATTTGCAGTGGGGTTGTTCATCCAAATTGATTTGAGATAAGGGTGCTGAAATTAGGGGCTGAAGCCGACCACGATGCCGCGAGAAGCAAACACAACCGTGTAAAAGTAAAGCAAAGAGACAACCATTGTTGCAGAAATAAAAATAATTTTAAGAGGAATGATACAAGAAAAGGATTTAGGAGAAATTAATAATTTGGGGATTTCTTAGAGTCAATGAAGAAGATAAATTGGTTTTTTCTCTCTTTTTTTTTTTGGGTTTGAGAAATTATTGAATTTAGACAGTTGGGGGAAGAAGAGGAGGTGGAGAGCTAAGAGAGATGAGAGAGAGAGAGGGTGGTCGGGCGTGGAAACGGAAAAAAAACGTTCATTTCAAATTAGTCTGACGTGGATTAATAATCCACGTGGCATGTAATTTGTGGTAGTAATACTGTGTGAGTGGATACTCCAGAAGTATTAGAATTTTTTCCCATTAAAATGAGGCACGTGGTAAACAGGTTGGCCGAGGCGGCAATGCGGCCGTTTGGGCTGCCGGTGTCTGGGCAACCAACTGGGACTAGGCGGCTTCTGCCCTTCCTTTTTTATTTTAAAAGAATCACCAGTTGCAATAATGCGTTTGCCATGTCTCAATCACTTTCTAATTCTAAGGCCCAACCAAAACCCTATTTATTTTCGTCGTTTGGACCATTTATTACTATTATTATTTTAGACATTAATAAAATAAAAAGTAATAAATCCAATATTTAAAAATTAGCAAATGCATGTTATCATTTTAAAAATAAATAAAAAAAGCTATAAATTCAATCTTCTAAAATTAGCTATTATCTTTTGGTTGGGTTTGATATATCTTTGGCTATGCTATCTCCCCTTACTCTGAGTGAGTTGTTTGTGTTTATAATAATTTACCAAATTGAAAATCTTAAAAAAATTACGAAGTTACTCTTACCGATTCTATTTTTAAATATAATTTCTTTTTTTTTTCAATAACTATTTTTTTACATAAAATAATTTTTTCTAAAAACTGAAAGCTTGAGATCCTATATCCTCACTAAAAACACGGCTAAAGAACCCACAAAAAGCCTTTGCCTCTGGCCCATTAAACTATGGGCCCAAAAATATCTATTTTTTTACGTAAATTTTAAAAAACACCTATACATTTTGTGGACAATCTTAGTGTAATCCTATAACTATTTTCAAAAAATTACACCATAGTATTTTACAAAAATATCATATAATATCAATTGTGTTGAAAAACATTCATCTTTATAGATTGTGACCATGGAATCCACATGTATTATTATTATACACGTCAAGTTAAAAAAAAAAAAAAGAAAGAAAGAAAAAGAAACACTATGTTTCACCGCCGTCCCCCCATCCCTCCGCCCCTGTTGGTGGGGTGCAATGGACTGCCGACAGTGGGCTTTAGGGACTGGACGGTGGCCTTTTCTCATTGGAAGTGAACCAGTGTTTCACATTTTTTTCCCCTTCTCAAGTCCACGTGGATAACAATAGTACATGTAGGATTTGACGTCATTTCAAAGTGTCACAATCTATCAAATATTAATTGAAATTTGTAATTGTTCGATACATTTGTAAATTACGAGGTGTAATTGCATCACATACAAAGTATAGGAACCACAGAACCATATTGAAAGGGAGATGGTAGAAATTTTAAATTTCAACGTCTGAAATGAATCACAGATGATATCTTATTTGTCATATCATAAGAATATATTAAATATATATATATATATATAAATACTATGTCAGAAAATATATTTAAAAATTTTACACTTTAGCCCAATTGAAAATTATTATTATTATTATTTTTTATTAAAATCCCATTTAGAAAAAATAAACTCAAAGATTAATGCCAATAAAAATATTTAAAATTTTTTATACCTCAACTTAATTAAAAGATTTGAAATTTTTTATTAAAATCCTATCTAGAGAAAGTGAACTTTAAAATTTAATATTAATAAACTCAAACAATATTAAATTTAAAATAGTCGTAAAATAAATATTATTATTATTATTATTATTATTTTTGGTCAATCAGCGTAGTTGGAAAATACTAATAACTTAGTAAATGCCGTATCATTTGGGTTGCATGTGGGATTTTAAACATTTTTCATATTGAAATTATCCTAAATGTAGAAGGGTGTCTTTTAAAATTTATTAATATTTTAAAAAAATTATTTACTATGTATAAATTGTTTTTTTCTAATATATATTATGCTTAGCAATCAAAATTTACGGTCAACATATCTTTTAAATGTTATAAAAAGAGTAGACAGCCAAACTTACATTTAATTAGATAAATTTTTGTCACTTTTACTTCCAATCCAAACCCTACAACTCAATAGGAGGGAAAACAATAAAATAAATGAGAAGAAAATCACATAAATTACAAACAGAGAAAAGAAAGAAATGTATAAAGTCATAATTATCTATGAAAAATAATTACTAATTAAAGGGAAAAAGAACAAATTTATTGAACAAGATGCTATTTATTTATCAGATATACTCTAAATTTTCTAAAATGTTATTAAAAATTAATAAATTGTTAGATCTGCCTTACTATTGTAAGTTGTGATACAATCTTAGTTTGTGTAAAATATTATAGATATTAGGATTGTGTAGATAAATATGTAGCTATTATATGATTTTAGATAATTGTATAAAAAGGGAAAAGTTTTTAAATATTCTTCAATATCAAATTCATTCCACTAATATATATTATAGTTAATCTCTATATTCTTAATTTCGATCATTGATGTATCCCACATGTATATATCATAGTTATTCATTGTATTCTGTTAGCTTATTAAAAAAATGATACATTCATTTGATAAAATCATCAAATAAGTGAATAAGAGAAAATAACATTGTGATTTTCGCCAAACTACCAAATAGTTAAGTTAAAAAGACATATTTATATTTTAGCACTATTAAAAAAATGTATTAATTAATTTTGTTAAAGGCCTATATAATTTTTTTGTCCATCTTAGGTGGTCACAATTTACCTCCTAAATCACGTTGTTACCGTTAGAACTTGTACTTTATGTATGCCAAAGTAGACTAGATCGGACAATTTAAGACCCAAAATAGGTATGGGGAAAACTTAAGACCCAACGAAATAGTCCAGTTCAGAGACTAAGGGTTCCTATTTTATATCCAAAGTTTCATGGTTGACCTCCATTGACCGGTGATAACGATGATTGATTGTACGGATTGTTTATCGGCGCTGACCAATATTGACTCCATTGACATTGATGATAGTTGACTGACATTACATTGATCAATAGTTGAACAACGTTGGATCCTCACTGGAATATGGTGACTAGTACTTGAATTTATTTATTTATTTTATTTGAAGGTGATATTATAAATAATTCTTTAAAAAATATATTTCTTTAACAAAAAAATTTGTTTTAAATTGAAATTTATATATAACTCGATCCAATGTTAAGTTGCACATGATAATATAGTTCTAATCTACTCTAGTTCAATAAAGTCTAGTCAAGTTATGCATGCCAAAGTAGCCTTTTCGGTGTTCAATTTTTGTAGGAGTTTCATATATCAACATAATAGCTAAATCCAAAGCTCATAGTGTCGACGGTATTGTTCAACTCATTGAAGAAGGTGGCGGTGATGAAATTTCATACGGATAGTTGATTATCTTTCCGTTGTGAGAGGAGAGGGGTTTTACATATCCGCACCATCTGAAACTGTTGGTTCTGGTGATGTATGTTCACTCGTTAATATTGTGGCATCCAAAGTTGGAGGAGATGATTGGATTTTAGACACTCTATTTAGCATGTTTCTGGTGTTGAATCATATTGCAATGTAACACTTATAGTTTTTCGAAATTGTTGACTTTCAGTCACAATTAAGGGTTTGATTGCCACATCACCACTTACATTGTAACGAGTTGTTTGAGAGTTTCCCAAGCATTTGATAATGGCCTAAAATATTTAGTTAGGATCAAATGATTATTTTTTTTTTCTATTTTACCCTTAATTAAAGTTTTACTTTTAACTTTGATTTTTTTTATTTCTTTTTCTCTTCTTTTTAAACCCATGGCCGACCCCCCTAGGTGTACTTGAACCTTTTTTTTTTTTAATTTCTAAAAAGATAAAGAGAGAGAAAATAGTGAGAATGTGAAAAAAAGTGAGAAAAATTCAAAAAAAAAAAAAATTCCAAGAGGAGTGAATCGGCTAGCTAGAGGACCTCAAAGTAAGTGTATATGGTGAATTTCAAGTAGCGATTGAGTGATTTCAAGTCTTGGAAGAGAGGTAGGCTTCCTTACTCTTAGGTAATTTTGGATATTTGTTAGTTTTTGGTTGATTTATGGTTAGGTTTATGTGAATTCCAAGTGAATTTTTGTTAATTTATATTTACTTTGATGTTGAATGGTTTGATTTAATGATATGACTAAACTCCCAATTGTCAGGGTTTCATACTTTGTAAAAATTATGGAATTAAGTATGTTTTGGGTGAATTAATGCTTGAATTATGTAATTGGATTGAAGATTTTGCAAAACCTCATGTTTATTACTTGATGCATGTTTAACATTTGAAATACATGTTCTTACATCTTTATCACATCTTATTTCTTTAGGTTCCCTAGCTTGTGAACATCAATCGTATAAAAATTTCGTTTTGATGTGCTATGCATTCTGATTTACCTTATTTCACTTGTAAATCTCATCTTCTAATTTATATTTTGAACACCCTTTTAGAATGAAAGTCACTTTAATTTTATAATTTATATATTCTTAGGTTCCATCCTCTTCTCACCAACAATCCACCATAAAAAATTGCAATTCCTATATGATTAACACCTTTTATTTCATAGCAAAATACAAAAAAATATTAAAATAAATAATAATAATAATAATAATAAGTTATAAAATAATTTAAAAAAATAGTTGGATCTCTTATAAATCTGTTTAAATATGATAAAATCCAACAGATCTAGCTGAAATCCAATAGATCTGACTGGAATCCAACAGATTCGACTATAAATCTTACTCATATCTGACTGATATAAGACGGATTCTATAGATTAGAATCCAACAAATTCAACTATGAATCCAACTAATATTTGACTGATATAAGATAAATTCTATAGAATAAAGTTGTAGTTTTATCTTCTTTTATGAGATTTAAGTCAGGTTCTTGTCTGATTCTATTGTGTTCCACCTAATTATGTGACCATTTTTTCCTACGAAATATGCATTACAGTAACTCTAGCTCTCTTAAATCCTAATATAACACATCTTAATTATATCAAACTCATACCCATTTGTAAATTCAGTAAAAATAATATTATTGAAGCAAAATAACAAAAAAAATTACAATATACATACCTTAATATTTTGGATTTTTTGGATTTTAAGAGAATGAAATGTAAGAATATGAGAGTTTGAAAGGGGAGAACCAGGTTGAGGTAGAATATGAGAGTTTGAGAGAAAAGGCTAGCAGAGAATATGAGAGTTAAAATAAAAGAGAAAGTAAATAAAGGGCACAAGAGTAATTGCATGGATACCAGAAGCGACTTTTTGCTTGTAAGCTAAGTATGGCTATTACCTATTACTACTGGGCCACAAAATTCCAGTTCACGCTCATCCTTATAAATTTTTCTAAGGAAAAAAAAATCTAAAATAACTACTTTTATATATCGTTATACCCAAAAGATAATAAATATATTTACAGAAATTATTATTCTTTTTAATTATATTTTTTTTTCGCAATTTAGTTATATATGAAAACCATTTCAAATGGTTAATTTCATTTTCAATTTAAGTTTTTATTGTGTTTCTTTTTAAAAAAGTGTTACTGAACAAAATTCATATATTTGGATTTTTTATTTTGTTTTTAGACGGAGTTTGGATTTTATTTACTTTAAAAGTCAATACTAGTTTTCATTCTCTATTTAAAAATCCAAAAAACTGAAACCAAACAAAATTCACTTTTTATTTTTTAACAAAATTAAATTATATTGATAAAAGTACACATATATGATGAAAGTTGCAAGTGTCACCCAATCAAACACCCTAATTTACTAGTGCTAAATAGTACTAGAACGAAAAGGGCACGTTAAACATAAAGTTGAAAAGAGATAAGAGAACGAGTGAAAGATAAAGTTTGAAAAATGGAAAAGGTCGGCAATTTGTTGCTTTTATACACTGTAATTCACATGTCATGTTTGGTGGACTGTATACATATATAGTAGTCTCTCTCTCTCTTATTAGTGTTTTTGTGGATATGTTGATGTTTTATTTATTTTATAAGATTGCAGTTTTTCTTATCCATAAATTTAAATTTTGTTATCTAAAACTTTATAGACGATGTTGTTTCTTAGTCAGACAACGTTAGAAGTATCTCATCAATCATTGTCATTTTCTGCCTACAAAACATGGTTGACGTAATGGTTAAAAGATTCTTCCTTTTAACATTTTATTTGCCTCTGTATTTCCCTACATTAAAGTAACTTTGATCACTTTGAATATTGTCAAAAAAAAAAAAAAAACATTTATTTCTTTCTTATTTTTATTTTAGAAGACTCCACGTAATTTGAGCTGGTCATAATAAATTTATTTCTTCAACGTTTAGTTTAATATATAGGGGTTTGTTGTAGAACGCGATATTGCGTACATAAAGAAATGCAACGTGGTTATTTTTTTTTTACACCCATTAACTTATGTTTTGTTCGTTTAACAATTAAAAAAAAAAAAAAGCCTCCTCATTAGTTTTCTCTAGGTCCCGATGCTTCCCAGGGAGACTATTTTAATGATGTCATCTCTGTGGGGTCATTCCATGCTACTTGCCATGGAATTTTGGTGGTTGCTTCATCTGAAAATGAAGGAAACATAGGTTCTGTCACAAATCTCACACCGTGGATGATCATTGTTACTGCTAGTTCGACAACCACCAAAGATCATGTAGGAGTCAATTCCACAATAGGAATCAAAATTTACTTTGGATATGTGAAACAATGCATCCATCAAAATCTAAAATAGTAATTTTTTTTTTTTATTATAGAAATGGAGCTAGAATTTACCCTGAGATTGCAACTCCGAGGATCAACCAATCCTTCTAACACGACAAGCTTATCAAAGAGGCCATGTTTCTCATGTTCAAGGAGCTTAATCTCATATTCAACCTCTTTTAGCTCTCTCCCCAAACTAAAGCTCTCCACCTCTAGCAACAAGTACTTCCATCTTAGTGCCCGATACTTATTGCTAGATGTAGAGGAGTCTGACTGTAACACATCCTAACCAAGTCCCTTAGGTCGAACAAGGTTAAAGTGGTTATCAAAACTTAACTTGCGGAAATTGCGGAAAATTTTTAAAACTTATTCAATCATATATGCATAGACAGTCAAAGCTCATATTTAGACTGTTATTAAATGCTTAAATAATTATCCTAAAATATTATAGTAACTAATTAAATACTTAACATCCAACATAATTATAAAAAATATTAATAAGTTAATTCAAAGGATTGTAACCATTCTTCAACACACGTCCAACCATATTAAAACACTTCAATTTAATTAGGAAAATAGTCCTCAGTTGAAAACGAAATAAAAATAATATTACCAATAGGTAGACAATTTTATTGCTTTATTTAGATACCCTCAGGGAACCTCCTCTCGAGCTACCACGCGTCTAGCATCCCCACAAGTTAGAGTAAGTATACAGTCTAAACGTGTTCACCTGGGAAAGAAAATAAGAAAAACGTGAGTTTACAAAACTCAGTAGGCTTTCCCAAAAATTCATACAAAACGCCAAAACATATATATAACTTCGCATGTCAATAAAGATCACAATAACAAACTTATCATAAACTTGCTTAATCATAAATGTCTTACATACTTGAAGATTCATAACATTTCATAGCTCATCATAAACTTATAACATAATTAAAAAGAAAACTTGTAATGCATGCATGATTAATGAGCTTATCACATAATGGTTGGATTTCTAAACAAATTCTCAAAGGGGTGCATGCATCTCAATCTCACTTATAGCATAACACCGTAAGCATTTCAATCTTACTTATAGCTTACATGGTTTGTCATGATCAAACCCCAAAACTTATATAGCGCGCTTTCAAAATACCAACCAAATGTAATGTACCGTTCGTAGTCCGTTGTATATTTTTGTGCACATGCATGTATGCATTAATTCTTGTTCAAATAAACATGCGTAGATCACATATACATATCATACTCATCAAATTCATGCTATAACAATAACCTCAAAATTTCCAAGACATGTTATCCAATAAACACATATGAAAATTGCACAACAGCTGTATTATAAAATTTATAATAAATTCAATACTCATCCAAATCACATGATTCCAAAAGCACTAGGATCTCTTATATGTCTCGGATGAGCCATAATTTTCTCATAATTTTCAAAAACAAGTAAATATTTAATATCTACTTTTTAATATGAACTGTCATACAAATTCTGCAGTGAATCAGAGACGATCAAACATTTTTAATAAATTCCAAAAAAATAATTTTCTGCCAAAACCAATGGTAATGAAACCATAACAAGTAAAGGTAGCTGTATAAATTCTTTCATTCCAATCCAAGAAAAGAAACCAAACACGCTTATCAGAAAACCACAACAGTCTCAGCATTCCAGTAGCAATGTCTTAAACTTCAAAAATCCATAACTTACTCATTACAGATCAAAAAATAAAAATTTCAATTTGAGAATGTTCATAAATCTCTTAAGTCCAAACTGTAAAAGTGTCAAAGGAAAATAAATCCATATGCCCCACGAAATTATACAGAAAATACCCATTGGTCATAATTTTTCAGATTGACAGTATGAGCTTCGAAAAATTATAACTATTTCTACAAAAATCCGATTGAGGCGAAACAAAAAGGAGAATATTCGTAGAGGATAAATCTAATGATGAAAAATATATACAAAAATATTAAAGATATATTGGTATTTTGAAAATCCATCAAACTCATCAAATAGTATATAAATCGTAAATCTCTTCTTAATAATAAAAATAGAAATAAACATAAATAATAATATATATAAATCATCCAGAAAATCATTAAACAAAAAGATGGTTTAGGAAAAACCTACCTTAAACTCTTGAGCTCCTCAACAGATCTGAAAAGTTTCTCGTCAGAAAACCAAAATGAACCAAAACGTCTTTTTGAATAAAAGAATGAGAGGAAGAAGAATTGATAATCGACAAAGTTACAGAGAAAAAGAACGTAGACAGGGAAAAAGAACTTGTCTTAAGCTTATATGTTGCCTTTAAATAGATAATTTCTAGAGTTTTGTCATTAATTACGGAATTAATAAAATAAATACACATAAATAACACTTTCCTAAAATCCATAGTCAACTGTCATAAATACCATAAATCAAATTCATTGTATACCATATTTGCAAAGGATTTATTTAGTAATAAATCAAAGTATTAAAAAATCATTTAATGGAAAAATTAATACCAATTAGGGTTTGAAACCCTAACACATGTTTGAGGGTCCCACACTAACAATGAATCAGAGTTTGACCTTTTTGGTTGGTGAAATATTGGAGAAACTTCGGTCCTCAACATTCTTTGGGAGGTTTTCTTTCATGTTTTTAATGATAGAGATCCTTGTACCTCTTAAACCCCTTTGACATCATTCATTTTCAATTGGAACATAAGAACTTTTTGTGTTGAGGTCTTCTTTTTCCTAGGCTTCTGATTTGAAATTTCTTCAGATAGTGGCATCTTTGGATCTCGTTGGGTTGCTGGGCTGGTGGTGTTGTTCAGGGAAGGAGGTATATGAGGAAGGGGAAGAAATTGATTTTAGAGATTTGGGGAAAACAATCCTGAAATTAATAAGGGCTTTTTAATTTTTTTAATTATTTTTTTTTTATATTTTTAAACGCACAACATCATATTAATAGGCGTTCAAAAAAATAACAACGTTGCGTTTGTTAATTTACGCGATATCGCGTTCTACAGCAAACCCCTTAATATATATATCTATATATATATATATTTGTTGTAGATTATTTATTATTATTATTATTATTATTATTATTATTATTTATGAAAGAATAACATTATTGGCATCAAATTAGTTTATCAAATTTTACATAAAGAGATTATGTTACTTGTTAAAGAATTAATATGAGATTCACATATACATGCAAGTCAAGGGAAAAAAATATTTTCACATAATTCCAATCCAAAATTCTTATTTATCAAATTTTAACATGAATGAGCATTATCATTATTTTTATACTTTGTTTTCATTTGATAAATAATTTAGTGCTAGAAATTGGAATATCATTGTACCTAATTCAAAATAGTAGATTATTTAGATATAAAATATTATAACCTAAGAGAAACGAAATGCTTTCGATTTTGTTAAAACCAGCCTTGCACAAAAAGTTAATGCAAATTGCCAATTGGAATTCTTTTTTTTTTTTGTTTACCCTTATTTGCTTACGAAAAACAAATATATTGTATTCTCTGATTGCACGAGCATGCCACTCTAATATAAATAAAATTTATATAGAGAAAAATAAAATATTATTATTGAAATATCTAACTTTAAACAGACAATTGTACTAAATTGCAGAGAAAGAACAATCTAGAGGCTCGTTGAACTACCTTAAACAATACTAGTTTGTTAAATAGGATTTCAAATTTGCTAAAATCACTGAACACTACAAGTTATAGACTTACTAAACTCTATGGAAGCTACAAGGAAAGCTAGAGAGAAAAGTAGTCTATAGGGTTTGATGCGCCAGTGGGGGTCCCCTTCACGTTGGAATGTTATCCTCTCTTATAGTTTTTGTACACCTCAACAGTGTAATGTAATTGAAGAGATAAAGAGATAGAAACTGACTGATAGCTCTTATCGTACCGGAATAAATGCAGATTAGTTTAATGATTCTCTTATGAAATTATCCTTCAGAATCCTAACCGTCGCCCTTTAAAACCTGTTAGATTTGAAAAAACCAAAATACATAGGCCATTCCAGACAAATTACTGAGCAATTCCAATTAGTTCATACCAGTCACCCAATTATCTCATCCGTACCCATAAATCACCGGCCAAACTAAGTTTTTTACAAAATTACCAATTTGCCCTTGTTTGGTCTGGCTAGTCATTCAATTCCAATCCATCACTTCAACATTCCAATCTATTCCATCCCAGCGTATCACTCCATCAATTTATCCACTCCAACCCGTCATTCTAACATGCCAATTTATTTCTATCACATTCCAACACTCAAATTTAACCCAATCACCCCAATCTAATCAAATGACACTCCAACTAATTCATTAATAAAAATATATTTGAGAAAATATTAAATTTAAATATTATCCTCCTCACTTATTATTATAACTATCATAAAATAATAATAATAAATGAGGAAGCCCACACCTTCAAAAATTCACACCATTCCAGAGATTTAGTACACCGTGCAGTTTCTTAACTATCTGTCGTTGTGGAAACAAAAGCATAAGCTAATAAACTGACAACGACGAACTGCACAGCCGAAACTCCATTCCCGTAGTTTTCTCGGCATTAACTTACATGGGATTTACATAAAATATTATATATTATATAATATAATTTATAATATTTATCCACAAATTCCGCACAACTCACCAAGGAAGACCACCATCAATTCCAACTCCCATCGTCCTTATAATCTCATGGGTCCACCAATAAATATATTTCAATTGCTTTATGAAAACGACCATTCCATCCAGAATATGTGA
Organism: Rhamnella rubrinervis; assembly: GCA_007844105.2. Lineage (NCBI taxonomy): Eukaryota > Viridiplantae > Streptophyta > Magnoliopsida > Rosales > Rhamnaceae > Rhamnella > Rhamnella rubrinervis. Next base: position 7,924,955 of record CM017583.2, on the reverse strand, counting down.
ACCTTTTATTATATTATATTTTATGGGCCCACCAATAAATCCCAATTCCAATAATATATTTCAATTCTCCTTTTCCATTATTCCCGTGATCCAAACTCCACCTCACAACATTAGCATTAAATAGCCATAAATGCTATAATCATAACCTCTTCAAAAAGTCGTGCCTCTGTTTTTAAAATACCTCTGTATTGTGCCCTCATAAACCCCATTCCAGAAACTTCACCCAGCAACCAATAACCACGCAGCCGCCGTATAGCCAGGCCAAAATCACATGAAATTTTTTCCTTTTTCTTGTTGTAGTCAACTGTAAAAAATCATGACACCATAAATCGCTGGCTCCATATCAATCTCTGTGTAAAATTCCTTCGAAAACCAGCAACCATTAATATCCACGCGTAGAAACTTTCCAATACAGCATTTTCGAACAAAAAGCGTCTTCGAATACAAAGCTGCACGTCATCTTCTTCAACTTATTCCAGTAATATACATTGCCGGCTGTAATTTTAAACTTGCAAGAAACCTTTACCCCAACACAAGGTAATAATAATTTTTTTTTTTGGAACACTACAATATAAGCTTAAGTCCAATAAAAACTCCAATTCTAACTGCTTAGCCGAATTTTTCCACTATTTATAATACGATGTTATAAATTTTAAATTTTACAACTTGTAATGGATTCTCAAATTAAAGTTGAAAATCCAAATCCATCCCCCAGGCCAGAATTAAAATCACAAGATAAACCATGATTCGGTCCTGTAGAATACCGCAGAAAACTATCAATTACCACGATTCGGCCCTGCAGAATACCGTAGAAAACTATCAATTGCAATGAGCTATGCTACTGTGGAGAATGTTATTGAGACATGATACTGGATACCAACTGACCCTGCTCAATACTATATTCTTGGCCCGTGCTTCAAACAAGGAATTACCTCTGAAGTTCAACGCATATATGATGAACAAGGTCCTGAAACATTTCCTTATGAGTAGGAATCTGTCAATTGGTCAAAGTGGACATCTTCTAAAAAGACAAAAGACACTATCTCTTATCATGCATTTAAAAATTGGCCTTCCTTCTCCATTGACTGGATAGAATGGATTGATAGGCTAGAACCACACTTCATAACAAACTGGAAAACAACAGGTATAGATGAGGCCATCCAATTATCACGATTGCCTATACATTATGATCGAGCTATCCTTGCAGCTGCAGCATGTTTCTGGTCTCCAATCACAAATACCTTTAATTTCAGATTCGGGATGATGACACCCACCCTTATCGACATTGAAGCTTACACTGGATTGACCTCTTCTAACACCCTTTAACCGCCTCCATCATCACCGAGATCTTCATCTATTCCGTGGTTCCATAAAGATGCAAAAATTATGGCCAATTCGAATGAACAAAGGCACGTGCGCTTCTCCCATCAAGATGAACACATTGTCTTCCTTCTAATGTGGCTCGCAAGAATGTTTTCGTATCGCTTCAAAGATTACACTTCAGTTTATTGATATTGCAAAGTCCTTAGCCACTGGTAAACCTGTATATTTGGGCCCATTGGTGCTAGCTCATCTATACCGAGCCATTGCTCTCATAACTGCAGAACCCTATGAAATGAATCCTAATGTTCCTGAACCCTTATGGATTCTCCAGATGTGGCTCCATGCGCACTTTCATGAGATCAGTCCACCTATAGTGGAAATAGCTAATATACCATTTGGACGAAGAATATTACAGGCGGGCATTGTTATGCACATTGCATAAGAATGCTTCACATTCTTTTACAACTGCAAGGGTCATCCCCAGCATGTCTATCACTGATCACTTTTTTCTCACGGTTATAATAGCAATAGTTTCTTTACCATTCCTAGCGACGTCCCCCACGGTGACGCTCTAAAACACTTTCTCATCGAGAAACTCCATAGCGTGATGGCGTGTAGGGATCTACCATACTGTGGGATAAGTAATAAGAAGAGCCAATGCAGTGTAGAAGTTTATTTACCATCCTTTGTAGCACGACAATTTGGGATGTACCAAGCCATACCTCTTCCACCAACATCTTCATTTAATGGCTTCACCTCTGCTCGTCCTATCACCAAAAATGAATTTGAATTTCATCAATATACCCATTTATATAAAGAGTCTCAAAGTGTGTTTGGTCTTGAAGTTTTGACTGAATCCGCAAACTCCACTTTCCATTTTGACTTATGGTGGAACAGGAAGACATGCACCTATTTTATGAACTCAGCATCATACATGGTGTCTTACGTTTTCTCGTCTCTACTGAGATCACCACAAAATATGTGAAGCCTTCATATGAGATGACATCCACGGGTATCACACTAGCTAATAAAACAATAACATGTTCAGCTAACCATAATGCTGTGTCTTCTCCGCCTACTGACTTAGGTTCAGGTACACTTCTTCTCATTTCCTTAGGTACTTATTATCATGCCCTGATTAACTTTTTTTTTCATGTAGACTCCGATGATGATACTGCAACCATCTCTCAAGCCATCAAGAATAGGAGAATAACAAGTTCTAACAATACTGGTCATGTAAGTCGCAACTCCACTTTCTTTAATTCCTCTTTTATTTATACTACGTCAATATAATTCTTTGTTTATAGCGTGTAATACTCCCGGGTCAAACCTTTCCACCGAGAAATATAAAAAGGAAGGGAGAAATTGGTGTTGTCTCATTCCCAAAAAATAACCGACATGCCGCCACAACCCATACCAACATCACCAGTCAGTCCTCCTCAGCTGAGCGATTATCAGATCAATCAAAATCAGAAACCACGGTAATCACCTTTCTTGACTAACATTTGTAAAAACTACACTAGCAATACTAACACGTGAGTTTTGCAGATTAGTAATCCAACACCAAGAACTATGACCGTAGACAACTCAACTCCTTCTCACACCATCACCCAGGTTCAAGAAGATCCGACCATTCCTAGTCCTACCAATCTGGACATGACTCTTACAGTCTCGGCTAACTCGAGTGTGGTATGTTATCACTCTGAATTATACTTTCAACCTCAAGTTTATCAACTCATCGTACTAATTGACTTTCAATTATAGGATGCATCACATGAGATTGACCCCCATCCTATAGTTATAATCGACCCGCCATTGACCGAGACCGAAATGCCATTTAATTCTCATCTTATTATTGAAGATATAACTGAAGCTGAACATAACTCTGATGTTGATGATTTTCTCATTGATCACGATTCTGCTCAAAATTTTGATTGTGAACTTGCCCTGATGAATAGCTTCGAGGTAAATTTCATTTTTATGCTACTTTTATCATTATTTATCTCCTTTTAACAACCAGTTTCTTCATCAGCTTCATACTGCAGAAGTTGTCGGACCTCATGTATTTGCCGATCTTGAAAGCTTCTTCAACCAGAACCCATCTCCTCAAGTTATAAATACTTAGCTGGTTCAGTCAGATAAGAAGAAAATTGATGAAGCAAAAAAGGTCCTGCTAGAGATGGTTCGCACAGGATTTGACATTATTACTGAAGAAGAAGCACGAAATAACTATCGTAAATCCATTGCCGTACTTATTGATGTTGGTTTCTTCCTTGATAGTATGAAGTCTACTATTTCAAAATTTCTTCACTCCTTAAACGAAGAGCTAGCAACTTTCAACAAATTCTGTGAGAACATATTTGATGCAGCGTCCCACCATTCTTCCATGATTTCACTTCAAACATCCATTCAATCCAAAGCATCAGAGTATACTACGGCTTCGGCTAAATTGACAGCCCAGGAACATCTAGTAAAAGAACTCAAAGCCAAATTAGCCAAAGCTGAGGATGTTTGTGGAAATCTATGTTGTTCCATCTAGCATACCATTAACGAGGCAGAAAAAGAGAAAAACAGTATGCTGATCTTCTCAATACATCCAAGAATAGAGATGAGGCAAGAATTCAAGCTGAAGCGGCAATAACTGCACATCACGCATCTTGGGGCGCCATGAACAACTCCATCATTACTTACTTTACTGTTTAGTTGTCGTATTTATTTACTAGCTTTCATTTAATTTTGTAATGGCCGTTTGACCTCAATCTTTTTTGATCGAACACCCTTAGTGGCTTTTTTTTTTTTTAGCCAACTATTTATTACATTTTAATTATTTATTTTTTATTTGGCCATGTACTCAACCAATGTCCATGAAAAGATAAAATAAAACAATCAATTTCACTTTATTAATAAGTTTTGAAATAATGTGGCTAATCCAGTCTACAATCACTACAACAGCCTTGATCAGGCTACCCTACATGATTAATTATCCATCATATGAGTCTCCCAACTAGATGGATAGTACTTTTTCAGGAAACGACCATTGATTGGGTTGGAATGTCTCAATCCATTATCTTTGTCATGCAGCTGATATGCCCCTTTACCCACAACCTTCGAAATCACGTACGGTCCTTCCCAATTGGGCGACCACTTTTCAAATTTTGGATCCTTAGAACCAATGGGCAAGATAGCCTTCTATACCAAGTCTCCTTCTCCAAAACCCTTATGCTTGACTCGTTTGTTATACATCCTAGCCACAATCTTTTTCTGTACGTGTAAATGATCTAAAGCTGCCAATCTTACCTCATCCAAATTTTGACTTCACATCAATGTAATGTAAAGTAGAGATTATGTTGATATGCCACCCTTAATGACTTCACTGTAACTTCCATAGGGAGAATCGCATTATGGCCATATGTCAAGGTAAAAGGTGTTGTGCCAGTCCCAGATCTTTTCGATGTCCGATAAACCCATAATGTTTCTGAGAGCACATTATACCATTCCCTAGGGTTATCGATGATCATTTTTTCTATGATTCCTTTTAGCACATTATTGCTAGCTTCAGCTTGTCCATTGGCCTGAGCAAAATATGGGGTTGAATGAGTGAACTTGAAGCCATGATCTTTTGCAAAGTTTTGTACTGCATCCCCCACAAACACTGTTCCACGATCAGCTGTTATAGTTTCTGAAAGGCCAAATCTATGAATGATGTCCTCTTTCACAAAAGTAATGACCTCAACATGACTTACCATTTTCATTGGGCGTGCTTCCACCCACTTTGTAAAATAATGTGTCGCAACAATAATAAATATATATTGCTTGCTGGAAGGTGAATATATCTTGCATGTCAGATCTATGGCCCATCCACGGAATGACCATGGCTTTATAATAGGGTTAAGAGGTACGACTGAAATATGTTGGACGGAGCCGTGCTTTTGACATGCCTGACACCCTTTTGCATACCTAATGTAGTCAGCCAAGATGGTCGGCCCATAAAAACCATGTTGTTGAATCATCCATCGCATCTTCACTCCAGCTTGGTGAGCACCGTAAATACCCTTATGAACTTCAGCGATGACAAGCATGGCTTCATGTTTTCCTACACACCTAAGCAACAAGTCATCCTGACCTTTCTTATATAGTTCTTTCCCAAATATCACGTAATGTATCGCTCGCATCCTCATCTTTCGCTCACTAGGTGCATTTGGATTCTCTAAGTACTTGATTAACGAGTATCTCCAATCATTATGATCAACTTCCAAATAACAAATATCAGTTGGAACACCTCTTTCCTGTAGGGATGTAAAGGTTCGTCTCTTAATGTTAATCACCATCTCTTTCAAGTTCTCTGGAATATACACACCTGAAGCTATATGGGCCATCTCGTTGGCCTCATAATTAAGCTCCCATGGTACGTGCTGTAATGCCACATCATCGAATCCCTCTACGAGTTGAGTTGCTACCATGCGATGATGTCGATTAATATCATTGTCCATATCCGCCACAACCGATTCGAACAAGAAGAGAATCACCCATTATTTCAACCGTTGAAACCCCCATCTCTATCAGAATCTTAAGACCAATAATCAAAGCTTCGTACTCGGCTTGATTGTTAGAGCAGTCAAAACCCAATTGGAATGAAAATTGTGTTTTCCATCCCATTGGAGATTCAACTATGATCCCAATACTTGCCGAATCCCGTGTCCGTGATCCATCAAAACTCAACTTTCAAGGACTAAGAGAAATTGTAGAAATTTCTATTGGATCCATTTCTCCTTCAATTTCTAAACATGGATGGTCGGCCAAAAAATCGACTAGAGCCTAACCCTTCACAGTTATTTTGTGGAACATATCTGAAGCTAAACTCTGATAGAGCCATGCTCCACTTTCCGATATTCCCTCGTATGATTGGTCTTGAGAGCATATACTTAATGAGATCAGTTTTTGATATTATGAAAACTGTTGTTAGTAACATATAATGCCTCAACTTTGTAGCTGAAAAGTACAACGCCAAACACAACTTCTCAATAGGTGAATATTTAAGTTCGTTGGCTGTTAAAATTCTACTTAAATAGTAAACGACTTATTCTTTCCCACTCTCATTCTCCTGTGCTAGCAACCTTCCTACAGAATTTTTTGCGGCAGAGATGTACAAGATTAACGGTTCATTCCTGCGAGGAGGCATTAACACCGGAGGTTTTGTCAAGTACTCCTTTATCTTGTTGAAGGCCTCCTGATGATTATCTTCCCACTGAAACTCCTCTTGATTCTTTAGTCTGAGAAGATGAGAGAAAGCTTGAATCTTCCCAGATGAATCAGAGATAAATCTTCAGAGAAAATTGATTTTTCCTATTAAACTTTGCAATTCCTTTTTATTCTTGGGTGGTTGAGCCTCTATAATAGCTGGAGTTTTGTTCTTATCTAACTTAATCCCACGTTGATGAACCAAAAATCCTAAGAAGTTGCTGGCCGATACCCCAAAAGCACATTTCTGGGGATTCATCTTCAGTTCATGTTTCCTCATTCTCATAAATGCCTTTCTGAGGTTGGCCATATGGAGGAACCTTTGATCAGATTTGATCACCACATCATCTATATAAACTTCCAAAGAATGCCCTATCATGTCATGAAAAATTGCATTCATAGCCCTTTGATAAGTTGCTCCTGTATTTTTTAACCCAAAAAGCATGACGACCCATTCGAAAGTTCCAATTGCTCCCGGACATCTAAACGCCGTTTTCTTTACATCTTCTTCGACGATGAAGATCTGGTTGTATCTGGAATGACCATCCATAAACGATAAGATTTCATGTTTGGCCGCCCCATCCACAAGAAGGTCAGCCATTGACATCGGATATTCATCCTTTGGTGTTGCTAAGTTCACATTTCTAAAATCCACACATACTTGGATCTTGCCATTCTTCTTGGTTACAGGAACCACATTGGATAGCCACTCTAAATACTTGGTCGGCCTTATAAAGCCAGCCTCCAATAACTTCTCGATTTCAACCTTCATTAATGATTGTATTTCTGGTGACATCCTTCGTGGTGGTTGTTTATATGGCTTAAACCCTTCTAAAATAGGAAGGCAGTGCTCAACCAACCTTCTATCTAAGCCCGACATTTCATGATAACTCCATGCGAAACGATCTTTGAACTCTTTGAGAATGTCAATTATTTTGGCCTTTAAATCTGGTTCCAACAAGCCACTTACATATGTTGGTCGAGGTTCCTCCTCTGTCCCTAAATTTAATGAGAGGGTCTTGAACTTCGGCCTTAGAATCATCCATCTTCAGTGGTGCTGGCCGAAGTTCTTCCATCTTTATTTCTTCTTTGGCCATATCTTCCCTTACACATTCGGCCTTATCAATGGTCGAACCAAACCCCACTCTCTTTTCAACCAGATAAATGATTAATTTCTTCTTCAAGGCCTCGACGGCCTCATGCTTCTTCTTTATGGGGTTTTTAATCATTGAGTCATTTTTATTTCGACTGCGATACTTAAGCGGTAATAAGACGATCTAACTAATCATAAGCTTTTTTAGCTAGTATCTGCAATATTTTATGGTCCTTTAAGGCTGTAACCCCTGCAGGTCGGCTGAACCTAGTATTTCCAAAGAACTTAATAAGGCCTATATCATCATCATAATATCTAGCCTTAACAGCATTGGTAGTCACCATAAATGGTCTATTATCAGCTTTGACCAATTCAACCTCTTCGTCATTCCAAAACAGCAGAACTTGATAGAGTGAAGAAGGTACACATAGGAGAGTGTTGTAGTATGATTTGGACTCCACTACAAAGAAAGCTATCATCAACATTTTACTTCCAACTATGAGTTCTACTGGTAAAACTCCTTTGCACTTTGTAACTCCTCCAACAAAATTGGTCATCGTAATCTCAGTGGGGATTAAATCTTGGTCTTCTTTTCCAAGCTGTCTCATCATAAAGGCTGGTAAGATATTGACCGGCGCATTATCCACCAAGACTTACGGGTGCCCTGCCAATGTGCGATATATACTGATGGCTCGAGATGTTGCCACATTCCCTACCGGCTTTCAAACTCCATCTTCCTTAATTGGCCTATACTTGATCCTTCCTCTACAATCTTCGGTTTACTGATTTCTTCTTCTTCAACATCCTCATCCATTGAGCTCGGCTGATTTGGCCGAGCCTAAAAAACCAACGGTAACACGAATGTATTTCATTCGGTTTCATCCAATGATCCAAACTTTGATTTAGCCTTCAATTCTTCATCAGATACAGACACTGTCAGATCTTCATCTTTTATAAGTTGATCTTCTATTATGTCTTCATCCATAATGTCTCCAACCTCCTCAACATTCTGAGGTTCATTCTTCTTTTCTTTCGGAACCCACTTAAACCGCTTCTCTCATTTATAAGTTGGTTTAAAATTTTTCAAGGGATCCGGTCGACCTTCCATCCCATACAGATGTGATTCTAATTCCTGTAGCAGCTCATCATCATTACTAGCCGAAGAAACTCCGTCTGCTGTACAACTAGTAGTCTCGGTCTTTGAAGCTTTGGCCAAGGAATCATCATCTTTAGCCTTGGACGTCTCAGCCATTGAATCATATATTCCATCTTCAACCTGTTTCACATCTGTCACATCATCCTTGGCCCTGGAAGTCTCAGCCAATAGACCAACTGTTCTATCTTCAACCTGTTTCACAGTCATAATACCTTTTTCTCTTTCTTCGGCTTCTCTTCGAGCCACTGCATGCTCCCTTTGAAGCCTCTTTTTCTGTGTACGAGTAAGGGGATGACATATCTTGGTCCCGCTTGATACCATCGGCCAACCTCTGTAGCGGGTGGCCTGAAAGTCTTCGCTGTCCAATCATGTCGTTCCGTATGTCTGACTACCGAACGATCATGTTGCCTTGGTTTATTCAAATCCCATCCAGTAGGTTTGATAGGATACTGATGATGGCTATCAAGTTTTGAATACTACACATAATACTCAAACTTTCCAGATGGTGCACCTAGCAAGCCAACTTCATGATCTCCATCCTCATACCTTTCTCGTAAAAGTTGCTGGGAACTCTTTTCAGCTTTCCGGGATACTATGCGATGCTGATCATCCCAGGAAATAGTAACTTGCAGGCTAGGATCGGCTTGCACCCTTGTAAAATTACGTTAGCTCTTTGTACTTTCTTGATCATCGTGTGGTCTAGATTTTGACCGATCTTCATGTCGTTGTCTGTGCCATTGTTCCCTACCTGACCTGAGTCTTTGCTGCATTTGGTCAATTGTACTACCAAGCCTGGTGAAAACAGACTTAGCGTTAGAATTTCTCTTAGGGCTGTAAGGGCCATAACTCTTGGGTGGTGATTTGAGTGTGGGCTTCCCTTTATCTTTGATGTTCTTCTTTGGCCATGTCTCGGCCTCTATCTCATGTTTACAGTGTGTGCACAACTGCTTCTCCTTATGAAATACTTCTTCTTTTTCATTCTCTGATCTCTTAGATCGCTTATTGCTCTTGTCCGTTGATACACTTAAATATTTTCTGGGAGCTAATTCTGAAATATTGACCGTGGTCATGTTCACACCGGCCGCAGGAAAAGGATTATTGTCTACATCCTTTACCTCACTTCCCTTCTCTAGAAACTTCAAAGTTCCTTTTTTCAATTAACGCTTGAAGAGCATTCCGGAACTGAAGACAATTTACTGTATCGTGGCTCTATGAATGATGCCATTTACAATATTGCCATTTACAATATTGCCTTTTCTTAATCTCCTCAATAGATGGAATTCTGTGGCTGTCCGTAACTTGATCACCTTATCGGCCAGAAGCAAGTCAAATATTTGGTCGACCTTTGTAATATCGAAAGAAAATATTCTTTCAGGACCGTCCATCCTTCATTTAGTCTCTTTAGCCAACTGGAATGTCTTCTAGGTTCCTAGTGGCTTGACTAAAGCTCTGCATGTGTATGGCCGTGTGGCCACGACTTTAGCTAATCCCACCTCTATCGTGCTGTCCTCTACATGATCCTTTGATTCCACCAAATTTATGTCCAAATTTGGATCCTTGTAATACGTTCCTTTTGATGAATTTTTGCACTGATATTCCTCATTCAGAATGTCTTCATATCGAGTGGCCCTCGTGGCCAACTCAAACAAGTCTCCAAACTCCATTCTAACGAACTTCTTCTTAAGTCTGTAACTCAGGCCACTTATGGCCAATTTCACGAACTCTCTTTCTGGAACGTCCAAATGACATCGATTCCTGGCTCGTTTGAAGCGTGCCAGAAAACTTTCAGCTATTTCACTTTCTCTCTGATACAGACGAGAAAGATCTGCCATCGACACTTCAGGTTCAATTCTATAGAATTGCTCATGAAACTTCCTTTCCATCTCCTGCCATGTGTGAATGGAATTGGTTTGTAGATTGATAAACCATGTAAAAGTTGAACCAGTAAGGGAGTTGGCAAAAAGTTTCAGCTTCAAAAAATCATTTGCAGCCGCTTCGCCACATTGAATCGTGAAACGGCCGATGTGCTTAATGGTACTTTGATTTTCCTCTCCAGAAAACAAAGTGAAGTTAGACGATCTGACATTCCGAGGTAGTTCCATACGTTCAATGGCCTCTAGATAAGGCCTCCTATATACAGGTCGGCTAATACGTTTGTACGTCGAGCCGACTCGTTCTTCAATCAAACGATCAATTATGTCCAGGTTCATAGGTAGGTTTTACCTGCCATTCTGACCGATGGCATCATCATTCCTTCCATTTTGGCCGTTCAGTCCGGCCACATAAATTTCTCCTTGGCCATTCCTTCCATAGCCATATTGATCGTGGTGACCTAGCCGAGCTGGAGGTGGAATGTATCTCCCAGTATTATCCATAGCGGCCTGAAAAGCCTGCTGTCCTTGACCAACGGCCGAAACAACCTATTGGTATCCATGGGTAGTGGCCGGAATGGCCTACTGTAAATATGCCATGAGAGTAGTCGTCTGCTGAGTTTGTTGTTGCATATTTTGGGCCACTAGATTAGCCAAGTTCTCCATAGAGCGTTCAATTGATTGTCCAACTCCGCTAATCTTTTCTCCAATTCTAACTACTTGGTCCCCCAGGCCTCCGATATGGTATCTAAGATCGTCGATTGAGGACTCGTCTGCCGCCATGACGGGTTCGTCGATCTCCTTATTCTCATTCACATCACCAATGGCTGCAGAGCCGGTCGGATTCTTCTCATTCACACCAGAAGTGCTGCCAACGGCCATAGGGCCAGTTGATTTCTTGCCTGCTGCGATTGATCTAGTTTCCACCATGATGATTCTAGCAAGTAGTCCCACCGGACGTGCTAAAAAATATGTTTGCTTAAAAAAAACAAATATATTGTATTTTCTGATTGCGCGAGCGTGCCACTATAATATAAATAAAATTTATATAGAGAAAAATAAAATATTATTATTGAAATATTTAATTCTAAACAGACAATTGTACTAGATTGCAGAGAAAGAACAATCTAGAGGCTCGTTGAACTACCTTAAACAATACTAGTTTATTAAATAGGATTTCAAATTTGCTAAAATCACTGAACACTACAAGTTATAGACTTATTAAACTCTACGGAAGCTACAAGGAAAGCTAGAGAGAAAAGTAGTCTATAGGGTTTAATGCGCCAGCGGGGGTCCCCTTTGCATTGGAATGTTATCCTCTCTTATAGTTTTTGTACACCTCAACAGCGTAATGTAATTGAAGAGATAAAGAGATAGAAACTGACTGATAGCTCTTATCGTACCGGAATAAATGCAGATTAGTTTAATTATTCTCTTATGAAATTATCCTTCAGAATCCTAACCATCGCCTTTTAAAATCCGTTAGATTTGAAAAAACCAAAATACGTAGGCCATTCCAGACAAATTACTGAGCAATTCCTATTAGTTCATACCAGTCACCCAATTATCTCATCCGTCCCCATAAATCACCGGCCAAACTAAGTTTTTTACAAAATTACCAATTTACCCTTGTTTGGTCTGGCCAGTCATTCAATTCCTATCCATCACTCCAACATTCCAATCTATTCCATCCCAGCGTATCACTCCATCAATTTATCCACTCTAACCCGTCATTCCAACATGCCAATCTATTCCTATCACATTCCAATACTCCAGTTTAACCTAATCACCCCAATCGAACCAACTGCCACTCCAACTAATTTATTAACAAAAATATATTTGAGAAAATATTAAGTTCAAACAACCCTTTTCTTTTTTTCTTTTTTTTTTGAGCTTTTCATTATTATTATTTATCATGATTTTGTCCTGACTTTACATTTGCATGGCATCATAATTAAAAGCAAAATACTAAGCAGCTTTTGACACAAGGAAAGGGAAAAGTGTAAAAATGAACTGACTGAAGTTGTTTCTTTGGCTTCTGGTTTTCCACATTGTAATTTTTGTGGCCAAATATCTCCTAAAAATGAAAAAGAAAAAAAAAACAAAATCAGAAAACAGAAAACAAAGCCAGCCACCACTCTCTCTTGAAAAAAATTGACTCCTCAACCACCAAAGAGGCAGAGGGTTATGTGGTGCTAAAGCAAAGGCAAGCAAACCGACCCCTTTCTCTTCTTCACCACAATGCCTCACTACAAAAATTGGTTTTCCCAAGTGGCCCATATGTACATATATATCAATCACACATGTCATTGTCCCATTTCAATGGACCAGTATCTCTCTCCGAATTCTCTTCCACACTTGCCAATCAAAACACCCAAATTGCTTGCTCTTTCTTCACTTCATGTTAAAACTGTGGCCCTCCTTAACACATGTCCTTGCCCCGCTTGTTGGACATGGTTATTTTGATTTAGGATCCATCACTCTTTCTATATAGTCACCAAAGAGAGAAAACTTGAACTTCTAATGGGTTTGGGACCCATTTGGGTTTGGTTGGTTTTAGCTTTAGCTGTGGGTCTGTTGTCGTCTCAAAGACCCTGCCACTGCGAGCTTCTAGTTTGAAATTTTAGGGTTTAACATAATGTGCTAGAATAACTACAACTTTACCTCCTAAACTACCATAATTTTGTACTTTGCTCCAGTTCAACTCTTGAAAATTGTTACATTTCAATGCTCATCATATAGTACAGTACTATTAGTAAATAAATTTGCCACCTTTCTATTCCTTTGGAATCAATGAAGTTCTCTGAATTATTTCTCTTTTTTATAGAAAAATAAAAAATAAAAAAAATTCATGCTCAAGGCATTTATGACAATGCATTAGTCTAAGCATATTACATTGACCCGGCCATGACTTGAGTCTGGTTCCATATTTTGGGCAGACAGTAATTACATTGCATAAGTATTTTATAAAGGATTAAAATTAAAAATAAAGACATCAAGGAACTGAAACCAAGTAAAGACATAAATTAGTTAACATTTTCAGTAGTAAATTCATAAACCTCAAGTACTTACATTACAACTTAAGGGATACAAAGGTTCAACAAAATGGGAATGTTGTGAAGCAACAAAATGGGAATGTTGAGGCTTCACAGATTGAGGTCAAATTTTAGTAATTTACAGAAAATAAAGGGAAAAAAAATCCCCAAAAAAGGAGTTTAGAGTTCTTAAAATTAGCTACTTCAGCTTCCAAAATCTCAACAGGATTCAATGAAACAAGCCCCCATAATCATCTAGAGATGTCAAACTTTTGTGGGTAACCAAGCTGCTCTGTTTCCCAGCTCAACTTTGAAGCAACTCTTTCATGACAGGGAACATATTCCTATAACAGTAAATAAGCAGCCTTAGAAGCATATTACCATGAGTGAGAGAGAGAGAAAGAGAGTTCTCATTGTTTTTACTATTAAAATGAAACATAGAACACAAACAAATGCAAAAAAAAAAAAAAAAAAAATTCATGTAATGATAGGTGAATGTGCCAAAAAAGAAATACAGTAGCCATGCTTTATGTAACTTGTGAATAAGGTCAAAAGAAGTACACAGATAATAGAAAAGCATAACATTCTTTGACTCCTAGACAGGTGATAAGCAATTAAAGCATAACATTCTTTGACTCCTAGACAGGTGATAAGCAATTATTTAAATATATTAGATTAAAGAATTTGATAGGTCAACTAAAACTAAATCTGTTAGATTCAAGAATTTGACAGGTAAAATATGAACTAAAACGATGAAATGGTTTAAACTACCTCCAACTTCTTCATCAACTCCATTGCTGTTGGTGCTGATACAATTATTTGGCGTGCATTAGGACTAATAAAACCCTCTTCCACAGCTTTGTCAATAAACGATAGCAAGGAATTGTAGTAACCATCAACATTTAACAATCCCACCTGCAAATTGAATCATGATTTTTGATCAAATAAACAGTGTTAACAATCAAAGAAAATAGACAGGCAACTCTTTAGACTCCAAAGGTTAAAGTCAGCATCATGGCCCTAAAAATGCAGAAACATAATTTACCGGTTTGTCATGAATTCCAAGTTGAGCCCAAGTTATCACTTCAAGTAGCTCTTCCAGAGTTCCATAACCACCTGTTTGTAACATAATACTACATAAGTTTTCCTCGCCCCAGTCTTAGTCCAAGTTTCACTTGCATTTAAAATAAGTACATCATGTATATTCCATGTTCAACAATTGTATTATTAATTGGTACCAACTTCGATTGTAGAGAAGAACTACCTCACACAAGATGACTATTTACCCCTGCAGGTCCAACATCCTACTATAAATCCTCATAACAATGGATGAAATGAATATCTTTTAAAAGCGTTTAAGCATTATTCCTTTGTTAGGTGTAGCCTGTCAGGTGCTAGTTGGTAAAAACTATTTGGTGAAAGTGTGCCTTAGTATCCTTCCTCCTATTTATGACAGGAAAAAATGGTACAGTAACATTACAAGGCTATAAGATCATATACAGGAAAAAAGGATATTACCCACATAACCAGTTTCCTAAGAAACTCTAATTTTCAGTGTAAGATGTTGACAGGTCATGAGCTGGGGTTTGAAAGGTTGCTCTCCAAATCATGGATTTTGGGATTTGTGAGAGAAGGGGTTGTGATAATTTAGAATTCAAACAATTGCTTTCCCAGCATTATCAATGTACGTAGCATTAAGAAAGACAAAGATAACAGCCACAAGGGCCAGAAAAACTAATATTACATGCTAGAAAAAGTAAAAGTAAAGCCCTGAGGATCAATAATTTTTTCAGATTCGTCTTTAGTTTCATGTGTAAGTGAGAGTTTTGCAGGTAGTCAAAATGGAAAATAAACATAAAAGGAGAACTGTGCAGGGCATATATTAACCAGGTAAAGCAATAAAGGCATCTGAATGCTTAGCCATCTCTGCCTTCCTTTGGTGCATATCTGCTACTGCCTTCACTTCCCCTACTGTTTCACCAGTTAACTGCAAAAGCGTACCAAAGCACATAAGATATTAAAGCAATTGAAATTTGAACACACACACACAGAGAATGGAAGAGAGAGAGAGAGAGAGAGTTTTGGAGCTTTGTGCAGCAAAGCAATGATGAGGGTTGCAGGAATGGTTGGACTTAATCCTAAACTTTCAGCACAGCTATCCCCAGCCAGTAATTTTTATAGCTCATCAGATGATAAAATAAACAAAGTTCGTTTCCAAAGAAAAAGCCAAGGAAGTAAACACAAGAATGGAAAATACTTTTAGCTCAAGTGATCATATAAGCAATTTGCAAAGAAAAAGAAATCCGAGTGACCAGCAGAGACCCAGAAATAGTGTTGCCAACTAATACTCGAGTAGTATTATGGATAAGGATACCAAGCGTCCATGGGAGAGAAGAAAAAAAAGAAGGGGATCTTGAGAACCTCATAGAGGATGATATATATATATATTTCAAAAAAAATGACACAGAAAAGTTCAACTAAGAACAAAAGGAGAGAAAATAAATAAACAAAAAGTACCTAAAAGCCCTCAACCAGCAAGAAAGTAGAAAAAAAGAAAAAAGCTAAAAGCCAAGAGAGAAAAGAAACTAAGAAAACAAATGAAACATGAATCTAAATTCTAAACCCAATACGTGGTCAAACTAAGAAAATGAATTTTTAGACATTTTTACATGTTTTTCTATTCAATAAGAAAAAGTCTCGAGACTTTTATCGAGCTATAGCAGACATACCTCTCGAGGCATGAGCGTCTTGGGAATAACTCTGCAGAGAGAGACAATAACATGACAAAATCAGTTGCAATGGAGAACAAAAAACAGAACCCAACTCACAGATTTTCGTTTTTTAATCTTGTTTGTCTGCTTTATTCAATATTATCTCAGATTTGAGAAAATGAAGAAAAAGAAACCGAGAATTACCCAGTTACATGGCGACCACCATCATGAACCGCTTGTGATACCAAACCCATTAGACCTATGCTACCTCCTCCATAGACCAGATCAATGCTCCTTGAAACCTTCGACACAGACCATAAGCAATCAAAATCAGCGATGCTAAATGAGATAAACACTCGGAAATTTTGAAGAAACCCATATGAAAAACAAGTATTGCTCGAGAAAGGGAATGAAAAGTATTCCGCAATGATCACTCAGCTAATGGGAAAACATTTTGAGCGTTGACGAGTATTCTGAGAGAGAGAGTAAGAGAGCTCTGTATGTTAAAGCTTGAGACAAATAACAACGAAGCAACTTTCGATTAGATTAACCAATTTGTAACTTTGACGTTTGTAAAAGCCCTGGACCAAGTCACAAACAAGTAACAAGCACAATGTGGTTGTCCCCAAAAGTTAAAAGATAAAAAGATGAAATTTCAGCAACTTCCAATTGATTTCTAGCTAAACCCATCTCATATTTGAAAATAAATAAATAAATAAATAAATAAAAATGGACCAAGGCAATCAATTTTAAGAAAAAAAATTAACATTTATTTCAAAGTCATCCCAATTAAGAAAAGGCTCATAGTAACGTTAAAGAAACCCCAAAGAACCAAAAAAAACAAAAAAGAAAAAGAAAAAGAAAAAGAAAAAAGAAGGAAGAGGGGAAATGTTACTCAAAGCAAAACCATTTATTCTATACCAGTTCTTTGCCAAGCTCAATGGCAGACTGCTGGTAGCTAGTTTTCTTTCCCTGACTACTTCCACAAAACACACAAATGCTCCTGAACTTTGATTGCTTCATTTCACTCTCCATCTCCATTACCACTTTGTTCTTCCTAAACTCTAAAATATATAATATTTTTCTCTCTTTTTTTTTTTTTCTTTATTGGTTATAATGGGAAAAACCCTTCTATAATATACAAGAATCTCCTCCTCGTTTTCTGTCTCTTCGTTCTCTAAACCTATACAAGTGTCACCGGAAAAGTACAAGTTTCAAGTCGACCCAATTTTTCCTTTTTTGCTTCACCTGTATCACTACCACTCCTACTCATTTTGCACTGCGTTCCCTATGTGCGTATTTATATACCTCGCCGCACGTGAGTTCCTTTTTCGCACGCTTCAGCCCCCACCCCCACAACATTCACTCACTCACACACAATTTTGGATTGGCACGCGTGGACCACTTTCTCTTTACGTTTCCTTGCCCTCTTCAGTATAGGCAGAGACTCTTGCTCTTAGCTGTTATGCTGACCACAAAATATTAAATAGACAACAACAGAAAAAACCATTTTATAATTAAATTACTACCATTTTCCAAATATTGAATATTGATTGCTATTTTTTTTCCCCATCCATTTACATAGCATCTGTCTTTACAAACAACTTGGATTTTTATTTATAATAAGCTATCAGAAAATTTATCCTAATTACAGAGTACATGTATGATGTATACAAAATATTAATTCAACAGAAGAATCTCAATGACCCACCAAATTAAAATGGCTAATCCAAAACAATTAATATTGTGAATGTATTTTATATAAGCACTCAAAATTAATAGACAGTTGAGTTTCTCCTAATTGAAATTTGCATGAAGACAAAAGTTTTTGGTTTATTTTTTTCTATATAATAAAAATTGAGTAGCTAGCCAGCAAGGTCCATTGTGCTAGTTCACCCTGGAGGATTTGCTAATTGAAGTGTGTGTATGTATATATTTTTATAAAATATAAACACTTTTTTTTTTTTTGTGAAATATAATATTTTAAACTTACATGTACAGACAAACAGCCATTTTTATAGGCTGGAAAAAGGTTAGAAATGAACATTCTGAGATGGGTGTATAGTAATAAAATTCATTTCAAAATGGGCATGCACAGTTCTGAGAAGTAAATTAATTAACTGTTTTCATTTTTTATTTTTTCATAAAAATAGTATAGAAAAAAGCTACAAGTATGGGTAAAATTGATGAGAGTGAGAGTGTGTTGTTTATAGAGCAATGTGCATTGATGATTGAAATAAAAAACATAAGTGGGTTATGGACTCACCTTGCCTCCCTCAGCAGACACACTTGGTTGAAGCTTAGGAAACATTTTCTCTAAAATTTCAAGCACTCCTTTTCCCCTCCCCATATCTCTCAGTCCTTCACTTCTCCAACCATGTTGACCCATATCCATGCCTCTCTCACTAATTGCATTTCCTAAAAATCCCACCTCTCCAATTTTTTTTTTTTTTTTTTTTCTGATTTTCACTCTTTTTATTTATTTATTTATTTTTTATTTCTTGTCGGTTTTTGATTAAAAAAGTATTACCTTAATTTTTAATCATTGTTTTGTTTTGCCAGGATTGCAGGAACTGATACACTCATGCATGTCTTTTAAAATAATGGGTTGTTTTATTATTATTATTTATTATTTTTACATATATCCCCAATCCCCAAACTTGGACTTTTTGTGGATGTTTCCTCTTTATTACTCCAGTTTGTCTGTCTACAACTACTTCTCGCCCTGCCCACTCACTATTTAAGTTAATTTTAGAGATTATAAACCCATGATTACTATTCTTAATAGGGGATTGAGCATAATACCAATATATTATTTATGCACCTCTATTGCATGCTTGCATGCGCGTTTTAAAAGCATGTTTTCTTGTGTTTGTGAGTTGGCTCTTGTAAGTTTTTGGTTTCCGAATTAATTTTTTTGTATTTAAAAATCAAGCAAGCCTTTCCATTCCATGGGAGCAGAAAACATTTGCAAAAGATTAAAGAAGTAATTAAACACACTAATTAGGATTCAAGACGTCCTTGGGTTTCTCATTAAGAAATTACAGTACTTCACTTAAAAACATACATTAAGCGTGATGTAGAGAAAATTTGAGTTAGCTGCTTATTATATTTTATATATTTATTTATTCGTAATTTATTATTAATCAATTATTATGATGGGAAGAGTTCGAAGGAAACTTAATGGGCAACTAAGAACCTATTTCCTTCTTCTACAAAAAAAAAAAAAAGGAAAAAAGAAAAAGAAAACGAACCTATTTTCTTCCTAAAAAAAAAAAAAAATTCAAGATTGGAGGGAGGGGACAAAAGCAGAAGACAAAATTGTCAATGTCGTCCATATACCACAGCTAGTTTCTGCAAATAAATCTGCCAATTTATTCAATTTGATTTCAGTAGCCAGCTGCACAATGCAAACGACTTAAATGAATTAGCTTGGAACAAAATATATATATATTCGTAGTAGTAGTAGTAACGCATGCAAGAATTTCTGAACTTTTCGTGCAAGTTAATTTGTGGCTGAGGCAAAATATATATATAAAAAAAAGGCTGGACCAGACATATATCCTTAATTACCTTGGTTTCCCAATGCATGAATTTGGATATTTTTTATTATGTATTCAATCCCATATCTTGCCGGATTCGTGTTGCAAAGTATGGTGAAAAAAAATGCTGGTTATGGGGCATGAGTTATTGCCAGAGGGATACAAAAAAATCTTCAATGGATTCCTTTGTGTGTATATATATATATACACGTCCAATTATAAACCTAAATATTGCATTTTTATGGTATTAATTGAAGTAAATATATATGCCCTAGCTGGGCCTTTTGCTTTATTTGTTACAGGTAGTGTTACGTATATGAATACTGTAATTTTTTTTTTTGGTAATATGAATACTGTAATTTACATAGCATAAGTTGTACACATTTATAATTCAAATGGTATAATTTTTGTGAATAAGTTGCTTTAATATAGAGTTCTTGTCTCGTTGGGGTCTCAATAAAGAACGAACAAATTAAACTATTGTGGAAAAATATGATATTTCATTCAGTACAATTGCTAGAATATATACATGTACAATGAGACTTATCTGATATATACTGCGGAACTAATTTTCTAAATATAAGAATATACATGAGATAACAGAACTAGATACAAAACAGCGATACAATGGTAAATTATATATAATAGATGTTAATACTCGATATATAGGATTATGTCAAGTTATACAAGTTGTGATGCATGCATGCGGTGGAAATCCCACCTCTTGGTTTTCTTTGATTTGTTATACATGTGAAATTGTTAGCTAGAGAGTTGGAATTTATTAATTGATAATGTCAATTTAATTTTATTAATTGGAATGTAATTTTACTTTTTTTAATTGATAATGTCAATTTATTTATCCATACTTAGTTTAGCAATTAAATAATGATTTTTATTTTATACATTGCAGCCCGATCAACTTGTTCAGATCTAGTTGTTGTTCTCAGCAGAACTGACCTCGATACCGAACTAGGTAAGAGTGTTTGCATTACATCAGAGAGTATTTAGACTACATCAAACCATACTATGGTTTCTCATCAGATCACATTGTGGGCGGACGCTTTTGGCGACTCAGATGAGGAGCTTCATGATGATGCAGATAATATTGTTGAAGACAAGTGGCCACCTCTGTATGGTGAGGGTTCTTCAAAACCCTCAAATGAGTTCGATGGTACTCCATATGTAGGTCAACAATCAAATATTATGGACATGGTTCCATTCGAATCTTCTGGTGCACTTACTGCAGCGCAACAAAACTTGAATTTGGTTGTGTCGCAACCGTCGGTTTCGAAAAATATGGACCAAAATTTATGAAATACAGTTAAAAGAAAACTAGGTCGGCCAAAAAAAGACAAAACAGTTAGAAGAGTGCAGCTATCGACACCGGCGTAGCATAACTTAAACTTGGTGGCTTGCATCCATTAGTCTTTGAAACCACTTACCATAATTTATGAAATACAATTAAAAAAAAACCGGATAGATAAAAAAATGAGAAACAATTAGAAGATTGCAACTTGTGACAGCGAGATTGGGATTAGCTAAGCCATTCATATGGGCTTCTTGACACACTACACACTGATTTTTTGCTATCTTTGTACTGCTTCTGATAGCAGCGGATTTTTTTTTTTTATCTATTTTTTTTACTTGTACTTTTTATTTTTATTTTTAATAAAATTGACTTAGGCTTTTTTTGGGTGGTTTGGGGTTGACAATATGGCTTCCTTGAATACTCTAATAGCTAAGTTACCTATTTCCTTATTATTTTATACTTGCATAATTACCTTATATCAAAATTTCTCTAATAATTAATTATATGCATTCATCATTCAAATATATATATTGCAAATAATAATAATAATAATTGTATCAAATGATATTCATATTAATTAATAGTTCTTGAAATAGTTAACAAATATAATTATAATATAAATGTAGATAAAAAAAATACAGTTTATAATATTATTATTTTCCCAATTCACAAATTTTATAAGTGAAAAAAAAAAATCAATGTAAAGATAAAATTAAGATAGCAAGTGAATATCGATCGACTCCTGTTGCGTGTGGCCAGGTAATGTACTTAAATATTGTGGAATGAAACATTTTACCAATTCTACCAAAAAAAAAAAAAAAAAAGACATTTTACCAAATAAAGTGAGTTTAATTGATTCAAAACAAAAAATGCAATGGATTGGGTTGCTTACAATTTAAAATTTAAGATCAATTATTAAAGATAAAAAAATTAATAAATAAAACACTACCTGGAAGGTGAAATGGAATTCCAAAACCAATAAATTTTTTGGACTTTGAAATTAATTAGGACAGATTAAATATTTATCCCCTCAATTTATCTTTATATCAATTTTTTTTTCTCTTTTTACAATGCTAACTAATTAAAAACTTTGAGTCAATTAAGTTTTCCAAAAAAAACATTTTTTGTTTTTAAAATAATAAACCAAAACCTTGAAGAAAATTATCTCAGTATAATAATTTAATACATTATCAGCTAATTAATTTTAAAAATTTATGTAAAATTATAATTTTTGCAGTGGCAGGAAATGGACGAGGGCAGGCCGGCAATTAATTTTCTGATGCTGGCAATCCACAACCGGACGCACTCATATTTGTCTGTGACAAAACCTGGCTACCACAACTGTTCACTGAAAATATATAAGTATGAATTTACTCAATGCTTCCCTTGGTCGACAGGTGTCCTAATCATAGGTGTTGTATAGGGCAATTGAGCATTTTGTTCACTAATTCAGTACCACCAATCACACTGAAGATATACACTACACGTAATTTGATTGGCTGTGGTGGGTGCTTTTTGTTTTTTTGTTTTGGCGCTTTGTAACTCAATAGAAAGTGATATGTGTCAAATCCAACCAAATTGGGTTCTACGAAATTTGGAAACCCTTTTCTTTCCCAAAATTGAAGCCCTCGGAAAATAATTTTCATAGGTCTCCTATAATGACATTCAAAAGAATTATAGTAACATCACAGCTGTTTTAATACTTTTGTAATTTTATTAGCTTTCTGCATTTTGACCTTATAATCCCTTATTTTGAGAAATTACACTATAATTAATTCTATCACATTTCATTTTGTTTCAATAAAAAATTAGCACTAATATACATACATTCGCAAATATATATATATTTGGAAAATTTTATACCTTGCCGAGAGGGAGTTACAAATTACGGTGCCAACATTTCCATCGTTAGCATTATTTATTAATTTATGATAACACATATATGAATAGAGTAGTTTAGCTAGTTAGTTAGACATTATATATTTAATGGAACAGCCACCAGCAGTGGACAATATAAATCTGTGATCACTCATAATTATCAGATAACAAATTGTACATGGAAGTGCAATGGAATCTTGAATTAATATCAGACTGAAAACACAAATGCCATCGAGAGTGTTTGCGTGGTCGAGTTTCAAACAAACTCATGTCCATATCCCACAATTATAAGGACGACAATTAAACATGCATGTCCCTCTCTTCCATATATATTTGTCCACTAATTGTAATATATATATATATATATATATATATAATATACATAGTTCATTTATACGAGAATAGACATATATATCTTCTTCCTTACACACTAACATAGACACCTTCTTTAATTAATATATATATACATATATATATTATTTACTTTTCTTTCTGGGTTTCTTAGGGAGGAGAAATTGGTAGGAGAAAAAGGCTCTCACATTTTCAGTAAGATTATCTTTACTAAATATATATATATATATTAATTAATGTCACTCTAATATATAATTATATTTTTCTTTTCATGTATGAGTCTCAACGTGTGGATTACATTATCTAACACTAACAATTATTATTGTAACCATGCTATATATACTGACATTTGTTTCATCCATGCTCTAGTATAATACAAAGAACAAGCTAATCTATAAAACTTTAAACTTGTAGAAAGTGTATTGGTACATTAATATATACATATATATATATATATATATATATTCTAATAGTAGCAAAGAAGAAATGGTTAAATCTTAGGAAAATCCAATTTTCTAATTTCTAGAGATGTCCGTATTAACTTTCTTTCTTAAAAAATAAATAAATCAAACCTTCAACATATATAATAGCTAATTTTAAGAATCACAGTGTATAAAAGTCAAAAGCGCAATACTACTGAAGAAATGTTTTCTCCAGAATGTACATGACTTTACACTATACTTCGATTGCCCTTTAGCAGAGAAGATTTGAAAATATAAATATGGTCACGTTTTGTCCCCCTTATATATATATAGCTAGGGTTGGTTCAACCTACGCAAAATTCTTATCTTTCATGATCATCTCTATGGCCAACGCAAAATGTCACTCATGTTTCCTAACTATTTGGAATATTATTTTAATATCATTTTTATATATTTGTCTATAGTCTACAACATTTTCTCATATTAATTTTTTTTCCCTTTTTTCGTTGAGAAATTTCAGGTATATATATATGTACTAGATAAAACGATTATATATAACATATATACACGTCACGCTTCACTCAGGTTCAGAATTATTTAAGACATTTCAAAATATAGAATCATTGGGTATGGAAAACATGCATGCCCCTATTTTTTTAATTGGGTTAAATTTTTGCCTGCTTAATTTGTAATGTGCTTCAGAGGATATCTATAATCAATAATCTCATTATGAGCTGTTTGGGAAATTCACTAATTCGTTTATATCCAAACAGATGTGAATATGCATATATGCATATATATATACATATATATATATATATATATACATAGTCCAATATTCAAGTTAAAAGAATGGCTTTGTCACGAATCCCAAATACATATTGTTGTACAAATATATGGATGAAAAAGATAAGGACCTGTAAAAGTTGTTTGGCAAAGAGTGTTTGCCATCTTGTACAAAGAAAAGGATGCTTTTTTTTTTTTTCTAACATTATAAAAAAGACAAATTAACCTTACTTCAATTTTAAATCCAAAAAAAGTATAAATAATAATAATATTCCATATAGGTAGCCCATATTTCTCTGCTGCGTGCGTGAGAGGACAAGCCTGCCCTAATACTCACACAATAGGGGGATGACACGTTAATGTGAAAGAAGTGGTCTAGTAGTGTGGCCATTTTGTCACTATGTCATACACAATTCCCATCCAATGTCCTTGGTGGGTGTGAAATTGAGGTAATAGAAACATGGCCTAGCTAGCCTAGATGGGCATTTTGTGCCCAATTGAGATCGTAGGTCTAAGGTTTTCTATACCATACATCATGGATGGCACATCACTTGGCTGATTTTGCTAATTAATTTAATAACCAAATATTAATAAAATTGTTGAGATATTTGCGAATAAAAGTCCCGTTAAAAATGAGGATCTTAAAGAATTTATAAGATGATTTGAGTTACTTTTAATATTAAGTTAATATTTCTTAGTAGAATTTTAAATTTACCTTAATAATAAACCATAACAATTGGTATCAAAGTTTAAGGTGTCGTACGTAATCCTTATGGACGGACGCATGAGGTAAACGTGATAATCTATTGATCACTATCAGGTAACTGTTGGTCCTATATAAATAATATATTGGCCTCCCGACCTCAACAAGATTGTCATTTGAGGGGGGTTATGGACAGCCTCTCAACCTCAACAAGATTGTTGCTTGAGAGGGGCACCTTCACCAGGTTGTCACTCGAGATCTTTATAAGATTGTTGCTTGAGGGGTATTGTAGACGGCCTCCTGATCTCAAAAAGATTATCGCTTGAGAGGGGTTGTGTCCACATGAGATGAACCCAATATAATAGTAGTTGGGTTAGGTACTGTATTGGAATAATATATTGGCCTCCCAACCTTAATAAGATTATCCCATGAGGAGGGAGGGTACTTGGGACCTTCACAAGATTGTCACTTGAAGGGTGTTGTATCCACATCAAATGAACTCAATGTAATGGTAGTCAGGGTAGGTACTATATTGGAATAATACATTGGTCTCTCAACCTTGAGGGGGGTTGTGAAAGGCCTCTTGATCTTAACAAGATTGTCGCTTGAGAGAGGTATCGGGGCCTTTATAAGATTGTTGCTTGAGGGGGGGTTATGTCCACATGAGATGAACCTAGTATAATGATAGTCGAGGTAGGTACTATATTGGAATAATACATTGGCCACATTGGATGGACGAAGATTAACAAAGTTGGCCATACGAAAACTGACCAAGATAGATAGACTAAAACGAAAAGATTAGTTGAACAAATGTGATTTGGCCATAATAGATTAAGTTAAATGTGCGGTTGAATAGGAGCAAAATGATATATATATATATATATATATATATATATATTTCATAAATACGCTTGAATTGTGAGGTGTAGGATGGATAGAATTGGATGATTTAAAGTTTTTTGCACAAACAACATAATCGAATGTCTAAGTATTTCGCATCAACAACATGATGAGTGTTTTTTGGCCGATTAGTTCAGTTAAGGGCATTTTGATAATTTTTCATGCCATGAAGAATGTTTAAAGATTGTCACATTCGGATCATTCACGACAGTTAAGGTTTAAAAAAATATCTTTAGAAGATGTAGATAAGTCTGTCTTGTGTGATGTCAGTTGAAGGCATATTTGATCACCAAAAGCTCATCCTTATCAAGTCGTTTTATCACGTATTTCATTCATACCCAAACGCGCATGAACTATTTGACTTCACTAATTCTGAATGCTATAAGACGGGACAAATGCACAATGAAAGACCCCCCCTCCCCCGCCTCTCGCTCAGCAATCTAACTTAGGATTACTATATCTTATTTCCCTTCTTAGATATTGCTTTTATGGAGTTTAGCAGTTTTTCAACTTGTAGTGTTAGTGTTTGATTTTATCAAATAAATTGATTGTTCGTTCTCTGCAATCTAGTATAGTCATTTGGTAAAATCAGATTTTACATTAATAATATTTTTTCTTTTTTCTCTAAAATAAAATTCAATTTTATATTTCGCCTACAATGAAAGAGACTACAATATATTTGTTTTTTTTTTTAAAAAAAAACAAACATATTTTTTAACATATAAGTTAGGATTAGTTGATGAAATTGGCATGAATTATGATTTCTAATGGCTTTCGACAATCAAAATAATTCTTACGGCTTCTACAATCGGAGTGGCCAAGACCATGGTCAGAAATGAAATTACAGTTATAATAGCTGAATTTTAATACCAAAATATTATCATGCTGATCTATACAGTCAAACTCTATTAAACATCAATGGTGATCAGGCAATCAAGGGGGTTTTTTCATTTTTTTTCCCTTAATTTTTTGATCCAATAGATTCCAAGGGATGGAAATAGCAAGAAGAAAAATAAAGTGAAGAATAAATAAATTTACATAGAGAGAATGTTATAAGTAACTGAAAAGAAATTTATTAAAGTTTGTAAAAGAGACACAAAACCTCAAAGGCTATTAATTCCAAAATGGGATCGACCTGAAGCTATATATACATATGAACACACTATGTATTATGGTCATAAGGTGATAGGTGCACATGGTTGTAGTTTGACATTGAAAGATGATAATAAAAGAATTTTCTCTTACCCGATTATTTCTTCGGGAGAGAAAACAACAAGGCGGCATTTGAACATGTAAGGGACAGTTAATATAGTTTCCTTAAAAGTCCTATTGTCCCCTCTTTCTCTTACATATTTATTCATTCATGCTTCCTTCCTATACTAACCCCACTTCCTTCTTCTTCTCTCTTTTCTTTTCTTTTTTCTTTTTAATTTTAATTTTTTGTCGCTTAATATTTCATCACATAATAATTATTAATATATATATATATGTAAGATTTTTTTTAAAATTACAAAATTTTAATTTAAAAGGTAAGTGGATATGATTTAAACTTATAATCTCAAAAATATGGATGTGAAAGACATATTATTAGATCAATCTCACTCATCATATATAAAAGTTTGAATTATGTGTTATTGTGAGACCTTTGGAATTGTGCATCATTTATCTAGCCAAATTAATGATCTAATAAGTCTAATTAAAGATCTGATTCTAAAAATTTAAGGTGAATAACCTATTTTAAGATCGAAACAAATCAAATTGGCAATGTAATACATGTATTTATTATAGTTTTTATTTCTCATCTTTTATATTGTTCACGCATACATCGTAAATACCTATTTCTGTCGATATATATATATATATATATATATGTAAACCTTCATCTTATGCATTAATTAATTCCCACCGTTTGATCGCAATATGCATGCTATGTTACAGAGCTCTCTTACCATGCATATACCCGAATTTCAGTACAATTAATTCGGATTTTGATTAGTCTTCAAATTAATCAAAATATAAGGGAAAAATTAGCTAAAGGTAAAAATTTTGAGTTAATTTGTAGGTCTAGCAAGCAGCAAGAAATTACCAAATAATGTTGTAGGGTTACACTACGTCTCTAGGTTGCATAGATCATAAACATCATAGAATAGTGTTTAACATGATTCCGTGGAATATACCCCATTTTCTAAAATTTCGGCCAGGGTATTTGTGGTCCCACCATCTCAGCATTTTGCCTCCAAATCAGCTTCCACAACATAGCATAAAATAATCTTAAAAGGGAAAAAAATGTTAATTAGAAGACTTTTTTTTTTTATTCTTTATTTATTTTTTTATGTGTGTTTTAATCAGAGGACTTTGCTATACATTTTCTACATCATGAACAATATTTCTTCTTTTTCTTTTTCCCCACAAGTTTGGTGGCTAAAACTAAGAGAACCACTTTTGGGTTCAAAGACTAGTAAAAAAGCATTGTATTAATTTTCTTAATTAACAGCAATCGTCAACTTTTTTGCACTGTTGGTGGCAGATGTAAGTAAATATTCAGATATATATATGTATATATATATTATACCTTTGGGATTCCAACCTCCCTTAATTAATGACTCTTCCTCCAATCCCCAATACTCAATTGCCCTCATCCAATTGGTGATGGCTTCCCACATGCACTTTCTCTCTTCTCAGAACTATGCAATAGAGAAAAATAATTTTCTAAATATATGCTTAATTAATTATTCCCTGAATGGGACCTAAAAATTTCATTATCAATACCCAAATTAAATTAATTAAAATTTTACGCTCATATTTCTTGCATGATGCCATTAGAAAAAATATATACTTTCTGAGAATAATATTATCAAAACTGTATACATGTTGAAGCTAAGGTAAAAGAGAGTATTAAAATTAAACAAAAATAATCTTAATTATTCAGGCCCTGGACTTTAGAAATTAGAATCATTAATTCAAAAGAAAAAAAAGAGAAAGAGATCTTATATATATATATATATATATATATATATTATGGATCAAATCGACACAAAATGACACAAACAAAAAATGAGGAATTTGCTTTCGGCCAAAAATGAAGGACGACTGACTTCAGAGACATTCATGCGTGCATGCATGCATGCAATGCTTTAATTAATTGTTTCATTTCAGAGTCTTTTGCTTTGCTTAATTTTTTTTTATCTATCTATTGCTTTATATTTGAAAATCTTTTAACTTGCAATTTGGTCTACGCGGTTCTCTTTTTCTCTTTCTTTTAATTTTTCTTTTTCCCTTTTGTGTTTTTTTTTTTCACCGTCACTTACGATTTTAAAATAACAAAAAAAAGAAAAAAAGAAGAAGGGTTGCCGGGACTCCATCCCAAGTCAGATACGTAAGCCAATGTTAGTCAAAAACTGGGCCATTCTTTTGCCGACTATTTGACATGATTATCTCCGAAAGTATTATTTGCTTCCTGGGTGACAAAGAAAATGATGGGTCCTGACTCTGATCTTTTACAAGTTGCACGAAAAAAATCCAAAACATCGTTTCATTTTCTGTGTTTCAATTAAAATTTAACATATTTATTTACTTTTTTTTCTATTTGAATAATATATCAAATTATATTTTGATGATAGTAAAAAGGACAGTGATCTGAGTTTGCACAGAATTTTATATTTTAATTGATCCAAAAAAAAAAAGAAAAGAAAACAAAAGCTTATATTTAAATAATAATAAAAAAAACTAAAATTTTAATCCAAGAAATATATATATATATATAGGGGGAAGTAAACTATATAATGATTTTTCATTAAAAAGTACGTTATTCATAATATATTTTTGTTTAGGCATAATTAGCATATTTTTGTCCCTTTTATTATATATTTATACCTCATTCTCATCATAGTTAATTATCTACTAACTACCTATCTTATCTCTCTTAACCTATATATATAGCTTATTTATTTTTTTTTGAAATTATTTAATATTCCAAATTCATTACTAGCTCTCAGCTGCTTTCTCTATCACTGAGAATTAAAATTACTTTAATGGCGTCAACGTAATTTTTGCTTCTCATGAAAGATATATATATATATATATATATATATATATATATGTATACATATTAACGTTTAGACTTCCAATCTCTCCCTATGTGCTAAAAATGATTACTATTTATAGGAATAAACCATGAATCTCAATTCAAGCATGCAAATAAAAAGACACAAAACAATCATCATCATGAGAATTTATATATATATATATATATATAAATAATAATAAAAAATCTTTTTCTTTGATTTTGGTAGTAAAACATTAATTCATCTTGATCATAACATACTTTAGCAAATGGAAAGTTTGTTTCCAATTGGGCGGGAAAAGTTTAATACTCTTCACTGATCATCATGGATGTGTTAATTAAAATTACCTAATTATTCTGAGCTTAATTTAATTATTTAAATAGAAATAATAATATTATTAGTGGGGTCTTCTGCATAAAATTGATGCAGACCAATTGTTGCCCTACCTATACGATAATCTCATTGCATCAAATTGTGTTTTTGTCCCCCACCTTTACACTTTTTATTTATTATTTTCACTATTCTATTTGCTTTGTGAGTTTGTTCAAGTTCATAAGCCATTGGATTCCATCTCTACTATTACCAGTCAACTGGAAATAATTTGAATGAAGTTGCTGCTTCCAAAAGCATAAAGAAGTTAGTAAAGACAAATAAAATATTTCCTAATTAAATACGAGTATACTAATTAATTATAATAATATTCTTGCTTAATGGGTTTTAAATGATAAAAAATGTTTAGTAATGTAAAGTGAAATATAATATTACTTCTCTTAAGCTTCAAGTCAAAGTTTTACGAACTACAAAAAATTCATGTAGAATCATTGATCTCGCAAATTTTTGTCTCTGATTGCAATCAAAACAGCCACTGTAAAAAAGCCAGTAGAATTAATTAAAAATATAAGTTCAAAAAACCAATTTTGGAGAATGAAACACATGCGTACTTTATTGAAAAAGTGTGTTTGTTATTGTTTTTTGTATTTGTCTTTTAATTTTTGGGTGTTTGACACAGCATACCTATACCTATGCACTCATATCTCAATGTGATAGCTCCCAAACATAATTGCATTCAACTTCATTGGAGAGATTGATAAGTACTTCAAAATTGATTGCTTTCCATATCCTATATATGCCAATATTATTATTAATATTTTTTCATACCTAAATATTAATTGGGTTTTTTTTTTCCCTCGCCTTCTTTTGGCCCAAATTCATTTCCAAGTCTCTACTCTAACACCAGGCCCAGCAATCGCAATCTGTGTCGAGATCCCTCATGTTTATTTGAAATTACCAAAGATTCAAATTATATATATAGTAAACAAATTTTATAAACTAAACCAAGCCTAGATCCAAGTACGCACTTATTGTTCCTAATTAAGGTTTTTCTTTTTCGTTTTTTGTTTTTTGTTTGACAGTAAAAATGGAGGTTTAGAACTGGGATTATTATGGAGGAGATAATAATTTCTTATTATTAATAAGTTGTTTAAATTGTTCCAAATTCATTAGGTAAAATATATATTGTTATTCTAAGTCCAACGTGGAGCTTTAAGTTGTTGTATGATTCTCATCTAGTGTAAAAGAATTTACTTGCAACATGAATTATTACAAGAGAGTTTTACCTAAGTAACTATACAAATTCATCTTCATGCTTGAAATGGGTGACTTATGACCCTTACTTAGTAACTGTAATCACTTTCTTAAATATGACAGAACCGTATTTGAAATAAGTCAAACTATGAAAATTTTACTAAAATTCTTACCAAAATTTTAGTAGAATTTCTCTTAAAATATAAATTATCCCAAAATTATTTTTGTATAGAAACGTAATTTTTAATATATATATATATATATATATATAAAGTAGCCATAAAAAATGCTATTAGAGATCCCACAACAAATATATTTATATTTTATACAAGTATGAAGGAAAATATAAAATTATTAAATAAACATAATCATACACCGTCTTGGGTTATTGTAAAATTTGTCTATATGGATCAGGTGAATAATAATTATATGAACTATAGGAAAATGCTCAAAGAAATAAATTATATACTTATGCTACAGTGGAAGAAAATCAAATTAGTTAAGGCTTCATAATAAAGAAAAATAAGTTGTACATTATATAGTAAAGGAAAGAAACAAGTAAATCAGTTGGAACCTAAAAAAAAAACCTTCATAATGTAATCCTGAGAGATACGCTCAATGAGTGGATCAACAATAAAAATATAAAATAAAACACTTTAGTTATTCAAAAAAAAAATACATTTTAAATTATAAAATAATATACAAATATTATATTGCTAAATATAACTTAAAAATTGAATAAATCCTCATTAAATAGTTATTTTATAAAACACATAATATAATTTAAAATAAGAATAACAATAAACAATGAAAATATATTTTTAATTTATAAAATCTCCATAGTCGATGAAGACCCAATATGTAAAGTCAACTCATAATCACATGGGAGAGAGGAACCGTCATCCTACCCTTGGCACCCCAAGGTCTAGCAAAGATGGATCACATACTGTACACATTTCATGCATGGATATAATCATCATATATTTCATCAACCAATTAATATCTGTATCCGGGTGACACGTAGCATATATCAAACTAATATTTTAAATATCTAACATCACCTTCCGATGGAATACATTTTCATCATACTAATAGAAAATAATATTCAAATGTCAATTATTATTTTAAATAACCAATATAACAATATGTACCAAACAATTTTAGAAAAATTATTTATTTTCAACATACTCTTAATTTCCATAAAAGACTTTCTTAAAAATAAAATTTCATAGATATGCTATAACATCAAATAATCAATCTCACTTTCATTTTCAATATATATATATATATATATATATATATGTATATTTTAGAATTGTAGATAAACTCAACTTATAATAAATTTATAAATAAAATAAATATAAATATAAGTAAACAGAGTTGCTATAAACCTCGATGCCGTGTAGCTTAAAAAATGCGTCTGTTAACTTTTACCATCCTCATTAGTTTTTTTTTGTCATTTTCCCCAAAGAAATATTTGTTGAGCCTTCTTCACTTTTCTTCATTTTCCCTCTTTCTTTGTTCTCCCATCCTTTATATTCTTTGTTCCTTTTTCCCTCTTCCTTTCTTCTCCAATCAGTCACCCTTATTTGCAGATTAGCCCCGTCTATATTCCTTAAAGAAATTTTGGGCATAACCACATTTTTTTCCTATCCATATTTGCACAACCCTCCCCTATTCGCATAGACCTTATCCCCAAACTCTGCAATGGCAACTTTCTCTATCATTACTTTTTTCAATCAAGTAAAAGAATATTCTCTCCTTTTTGTAAACTTATTTATTTTTTTCTCTTTTTTTTCCTTTATCAAGTTTCAATCTTTGTTTTATTTTATTTTTCTTAATACCCTCTACCAAAATGATGAGGCCCTCAGCAAGATGGCCGAATGAAGTTTCAGAAAGTATAATACTTGCTGAAATTTTATTCGGCCAAACTATCGAGCTGTTTGGCTGAGGGATCCCTCCTTTAAGGGTGCTTTCCCTCTACATAAAGGAGGCACCCCTCGGCTAAACTGCTGAGACCCTTGCCAATTTAGCCAAGGGGTGCCTCCTTTGTCCTAACTACTCATAACTTTATATGGTTATTCAATATCTTGTAATGAATGGTTTTTGGTAGTTGATGATTAATGGTTATATTTTATATTGGTTGATGGTTAATGCTAGTTGTTGTTGATTTTTGGTTATGTTATGGGTTATGTTCTATAGGGAGGTGTTACGCGTCTTTTATTATAAATATGTCGGATTGTGATACAGCAGCAAGCAAAGCTTATATTCCACAAGTCGTGGATGAGAAAAAGCCTAAAATTAAACAAGAATTTCAAATAATTGAACAGACTTTTAATTTTTACAATGCATATGCTAGGGAATGTGGGTTTAGTGCAATGATTAATAATAGTAGGAAAAGAAAAGGAACAAATGAGATAGTTTGAAAATAATTTGTTTGCTTTAAAGAAAGACAAACAAATGATTTTTATCAGTAGATTGTAACAATTGGTTGAATGATCAAGTGAAAGGCACAAAGGAATAGGTTGAGTTGGATGCAAGGCTAAGATTACATTGGTTAAGC
This sequence comes from Rhamnella rubrinervis, assembly GCA_007844105.2. Classification (NCBI taxonomy): domain Eukaryota; kingdom Viridiplantae; phylum Streptophyta; class Magnoliopsida; order Rosales; family Rhamnaceae; genus Rhamnella; species Rhamnella rubrinervis. Next base: position 7,890,426 of record CM017583.2, on the reverse strand, counting down.
GATAAACATGACCAAATTGGATTATTAGCACTTTTGTTGAAGAACATAACCATGTATTTACCACTCACACTAAGACACATCTTCTAAAATCACACAGAAATATATCGATTGGAAAAAGAGTGTTAAGCCAACAACTCTCTGAGGAAATATACTAATCATGGAGATCGAATCTGGTGGTGCTTAAAACATGGACTGCATTAAGAAAGATATAAAAACCTATGAACAACGTTTGAGGGAAGAGCTTAAAGAAGTTGGTGTGGAAATTTTGCTTGAAATTATCTCTATGGAAAAAGAAAAAAATCTATCATTTTACTATGAGTATGACCATGATGGAGCAAACTGGCTTATTAGATGCTTTTGGATAAACCCTTATGTAAGACAATCATATAATTTTTTTTAGTGATGTTGTAGTATTTGATACTACTTACAATACAAACAAGTATGACATGATATTTACTCCAATAGCAGGAGTAAATGATCATAGTCAAACTATCATTTTTGGGTGCGCTTTTTTAAGTGATGAGAAAACGGAGTTTTTTATTTGATTGTTCAATAAATTTTTAGATGTTATGCTAAAGGTTGTGCCATAAATGATTATTACAGATCTAGATCCTACAATGACCAAGGCCATTGCTGAAGTTCTACCATTAATTGTTTATCGGTATTGTATTTGACATATTTTAAACAAGTTTTCTAAAAAATTGGGTGAGATAATTTATCATGATAATTATAAGTTGTTTAAAAATGTCATATTAGATTCTGAAACTAAAGAAGAGTTTGAAGCAAGTTGGTTTGATTTATTGAAGAGAATTCAACTTAATGATAATGCATGGTTATGTCAATTATATGAAATCTACAACAAGTGGGTTCCAACATATGTTAATATGCAGACAATTTGAATTCAAAGGAATATCATGTAGGCATATATTAGCTTATTTTTATTTTAAATAAGTTATCTATTTACCAAGTCAATGCATTTTGATGAGATGGACAAAAAATGCCAAAGTTGGTGAAGTATTTGACAATAGCGGCCATGAAATTAATGAACACTAAGATAAGTATTTGATAATGAGGCATGCACAACTATCTCAATTAGCTTCTATGGTAGTTGATGATACTTGCCTTACTGTTGAAGACACTAATATCCTCTTCAATGAATTGGAATTAGTACATAATAAAATTAAGGAGATGCATAACACTCATAGTGTGGTTTCCTCATTGATTGAAAAAGTAGTTAAGATTCCAAAAATATTAACAATCTTACACATATAAGATCGAAAGGATGTGGGAAGTATTGAAATCTTTGAAAGAAATGAAAATTTCAAATCTAGACTTTTTTCGGGGATGCAGCTTAAGGGGACAGTCACACGACTAAAGAAATTGCCCTAAATTGCATGAAATGTGATTGCCCTATTTTATTTCTCTCAATCTCTCTTTCTCGTGCTCCTTTTGTATGAATAAACTTATTTATTTTGTTTTTGTTCTATAGATCAACAATGGATGGCATGAGTAGTGATTCAGAATCGCCAAATAATAAGGATTTAGCATCTCAAGCTAGTATTTCTTTTTTTTTTTCTTTTTTTTTGGCTGTGAATTAATGATATGTGTGTGTTTTTGTATGATTAAAATTTTAATCTAAACGTAATCCAATTTATTTTGTAGGATCAATTATGTTGTAGCCTCCATTCTCACGTACTTGAAATAATAGTTGTGAAACTTTTGACATCGTCTTTTAATTTTTTTTATTTTATTTAGATAGTTACGGAATTTTTATTTTTTATTTTCAATTTTTATTGTTAAATGTTGCAGGAATTGAATTGAAGAGAAGAAAAGGTATAAAATGAGTTAAAGTTTGTGACTTGAGAGCTAAAACAGGAACAAAGAGAGAGGTTGAATTCAAAACTCTAGTAATGTGGATGGGGGACTTCTTTTCTATGTTCCACATCCATTTCGGCTTGTTTCTTGTACTTGAAAACTTCTAGGAGTATTGTTATTTACTATGCCGAGTTTTTGTCATTTCTTACTTGACTTGTTCTTTATGATTCTTTAAGGAACAAGTTTCACACATTGTGTGCTCTTGTTTTCAATATTAGATGAAGATTATTAGATTGATAAAATGCAATATAAATGGTAATAGTGGAATTCCACTTCACTCAGGAGTAAGTGGAATTGTAAATGGCATGGATGTATAAGAGTGGAATCCATTGACTGACAAAAATACAAGTGTCAAATATGATGCTTCATTTGTAAGGTTCTTTGACATAGAAAAATCATACACCAAGATTAATAATAAAGACAGTTATTTTCAAGTGCTAAATATGATTATGTCCTAAAGTAAATTTCACATGAAGTAAAGTTTCATAAATATACTATTTTTCAATAAATAAATACAAATATAAAGTTATTATTTTCTAGTTGAGGGAAGGCACCCTCAACCAAAACGGCTGAGGCCCTCGGCCAAACTTTTGAGGGTCTCGGCTGTTTGGCTAAGGGGTGCCTCACCACACAAAGGAGACACATATCCATTGTTGATTTCCTTCATTTTTTTTCCCAAAGTTTCAATCTTTCTTTCTCCATCGTTATGTTTTCAAAATACTTTTCTATTTATCTCTCTTTTTGTTCTTTCCAAATTTTGATATTTCTTTTATCTACTTCTTTCTTTCTTTATAAGTTGGGACCATCATAAATAATTCAAAAATCATCCCTTTAGGTTAATATGGACGACAATCAGCAATAGTCTTCTTCTTCTTCTTCTTCATCAAACAAGACCGAGTCTTTAGATGTTCTACATCAAGCCATGGGCTTCCAAGTTGAAGAATTATAGCCTATAGGATTATCGGTTGCCTTCCTGTTACCCATAAGTGTTGTTAAGTCCAAATTGCTGATGGATGGGGGTTTGATCTGCAGATGAGGGTGACTGACTGAAGAAGAAAGGAAGAGAGAAAAAAATAGAAAGGATGGGAGAAGAAAGAAAAAGGGAATATGAAAGAAAAAAGAAGAAAAGTGAAGAAGGCTCGGCAAAATATCTTTGGGAAAAACGATAAAAAAAAACCTAATAGGGATTATAAAAATTAACAGATGCATTTTTTAAGCTACATGACATTGAAGTTTATAGCAGCTTTGTATAAGTAAAAATAAAAATATTGATCCACTTATTGATAGTACCTCTATAGATTTTTAGACATTTTTATCCGGGATCCACACAAGTTATCAAGTCCATTAAATATTAAAATACTTCAAATAAATAATTCTCATTAATTATTCTATGTCAAAGGATACATTATTCACATTATTTTACACAAGCTCATATTACACACTTATATATATATATATATATATATATATATATATATATATATATATATATTAAATAGTCCTCAATATTCGTACTTTCACAGCTAACAAAGTAGATAGCCATAGGAACTATTGCCACAGCCAACACCACTAAATTACTAACTTTTCTTCTTATCATCTTAGTTATTTTCTTCTTTTCAAAAACATGTTTTACATAGCTACTTATAACCTCTTCTTATTTATTCCCAATATTAAATAGGCATGCACATATGTGTTTTTGGATATATAGCACTTAGATAAGAATTATAGCCATTATGTATATACTGAATGAATATACATCGTTCATATTGTATTTCATTTATAATTTATCAACTGTATCATTAATTAATTAATTAATGCTTAAAACATAACAACATATCTACATAATTCCAATAGATCCCATTTTTCAAATTGTACATATATATATATATATATTAATTAATTTGCTTTATTGATCACCAGCACTATGGTGACATGGTCCATGCATGCTGATATTAAAATATATCAGTTAATTAGTTCGTTCTTTTAACTAATAAATTATCTCATAAATTCACTTTCATTTCCTCTTAGTAAATTAAATCTAAATGATAATTACATTACATAACCCAATTTTACACCTTTAATAATGCTAGGAACTTTAAATTAATAGGAATTAATCATAAATATCAATTATGGAGTCCAAATTATAAAATTCTTAAAATACCCTAATCACCCTAAATTGGAACTTTTTACAATTCTCAACCAAAATTAGCATATCATATATTAAATGAAAGCCTAAGAGACAAGGAGTAATAATATATTTTCAATTTCATTGGACAATTTGATCGGAAAGTGAAATTGGTCAAATTTGACTGGAAAGTGGCGACAACATAGGGGTTTTTGAAATCCAACATGAATAAGAGATTTTTAACTAAAAAGGAGGTCAAAATCGAACTGTAGTGTCAAAAGCATTAGGCAAGCACCCTTATTTCACCAAAAAGAGAGGGATCGGGTTTTAACTAGATCCCGTCGCTACCGATTACTACTGGCTGCGTGGAGCTTCCCAGAGGTATGTAGGCAGCTGGCGTTCGACTATCATTGGTGAAGGTGCAGTGGTAAGTTGTTTCCGGCGGGTATGGCACACTTGAAAAACAGAGAGAATGTGGTAGACGATGTGGATGGTAGAGAGAGGAAGCATGTAATGGTACCAAAGTCAAAATAAAAAATTACATGTGGTAAAAAGTCAACTTTGAGCCTACTAACTGTACCAAAATGTTCAACTTCAGTCAACCTTTGTAACAATATTATTCTTCAAGCATTTTCTGAGATTGGGTTATTACAAAATGTGAATGTTGTAGTTAATTGAAAAATATTTTCTTGATTTTGGACTTTCAAATGAGTGATTTCAGTGCAAATTTGATTGGCCTCGGACAGACCATCAATAGAGTTGGACATATGCCTCTTGAGTGCAAATTGTAGATGTTGAAATTTTAGGCCTATTGAGTGAATTACTTGACCTATTAGAGTTGGCTGCTCCAATTGGGTTTGAGACTTTGAGTTAAAAGCTATTAAAGGAAGAGTTCTATCATATTTGCATTAGAAAGTGATAATAATGGTTACGTTCACACAGATTAATATAATCTTATTTGTATTAGATAGTCTTGATCCAATTGTGGAAATAAAATCAGAACCTAAGTCTTACTTTGGATGAGCCTTCTAAACTACTCTTTGAAGAAGACATTAATTCATTCAGTTAAGTGCACCTCTTAGAAAAACTGTTCAACATGGAATATTGTAATCTTGTCATAAACATACACTATATCCCACATGCTCTATAAAAAAGTGGATTTGTGGATTTATTGTAAAGAGTGTCAAATAACGCAAACCATTAGATTTTGTAATCAAGGTTTTTTGCGTGAATCAAATTATGGAGTTCAAACATTAGAATATGTTTCACATGAATCTATACACACAATGGTTTCCTTCTTTTTCTCTCCCACCAAAATATTTCCTCTTGAAATTACTTCAAGTACAAGAAACAGAAAGATTTTAAAGGAAAAACGATTCTTACAACTTGAATATTTCACAAAAAGAGGCCCTCTTCAAAAGAATATGGCTTTATCTATATCTTATACATACCCAAAAAAATTTTATATTTCTTTTCATATAATTTGTATGGCACCAGCCAGTCAACAACTATTACAAAATGAAATGAGAAATACAAACCTTTAGTTCTATAAAAGGCCTAAAAATGATAAATCAAGCATTCATATGATGAAGTTCATATGTCATTCCTAAGGCATTCTCGTTTGAAAGAATTGTGAGCTAACCCTATATATATATATATATATATATATATATTTATGGTGGAAGGCGATAAATTTCTTTCATTTCTTCATATGTCTTCAACTGTAAAATCAGGTTCAACTGGCTTTTTTAAGGAGCTCAGCATGTCAAATTCATGTCCACACCGCTTGCTTCCACCCCTTCTAGTGCTCGCTGCCAGTTTTGCCACATATGCAAAGCCTGAACCTGATGGAGGCAAAGATGTGCTAGTTTCCTCTGTTCCGGGATCAAGGGAAGAGGTGGGCAAACTCTCCAATTTCTTGAGTTCAGAAGCCTCTTTGCGTCGTTTATAGCGAAACCAAGCCGCTTGTATGAAGCACGCAGCCCATGTCCTCCACTGGTGCGAGTGGAATCTAAATGTGTGCCTTAGTTGCTTGCTATGTAGCCTGCGGAATTGAGTAGCCACAAACTTTAGGTCCTCTGCAATAAGAGCAAAAGCTTCGACTTCGCTGATGGATTTCACTGTTCTTGTGGATGAAGGCAGGACAACACCTGGACGAGGGTCCAAGGCCCATGTCAGCAATTCCTCACCACAGAAGTCACCAGGGCCGAGGAGACACGAGTTGAAGAACCCGGATCGACCACCATTGGTGGTGCAAGAATCTAGATGGCCTCGGATTATGAACAGCATCTCAGTGACAGGATCGCCTTCCCGAACTAGGTAAGTGTTTGGAGTGCACAGAGAAGGTTTCAGCCTTTCGCATATTGCATCCAGCATTCTTTCATCCATCTGGTCAAAGAGTGGAACCTGTTCACATACATTAGAGAAAAAAAATTTGACGATTACATTAAAAACATTTAGTTGTTTCTCATGTTAGAATTTCAGGCTCATGATGATTGTTATAAACCTATAACATGAAGTATATCTGGCGCATGGAACAACTTAGAAATCCTAAGAACAAGCTCAAGTCAAATAAAAAGATCTCATTTTCTATTACACAAGTATACGTTTGCCAAATTATGGCATTAAAAGCTGTTTTCTTAAGCCACAAGGTTGTGTTAAACATGAAAATAAGAGAAATATAACTTACTTGTCGAACAAGATCAAGGCAGAGATGACGCTTGATGTCTCTCCGGAGATCCACGGGGAGGCTTTTAAGTATAGCTTCCTCGTCAACTCCTCGAGTTGCAATCCATCTGTATTGATTATACCTTCGCACACTCTGTTTCAGTTCATGTGGTAGTTGCCTGTGATGCATCCATTGTTCTGTATCAGTCTTCCTAATCCTCCACTCTTCCAGCCGAACAGTAGTGGATTGAAGGTATGTCTGTCGGAAAAAACAAAACAATATGAATACGGCACACAAATGCAGACTTACTACACAAACTGAGCTTCAAGGAGATAACTATAGCCACCAAGACTGATTTCCATCGGCAAGTTTTTATAAACTTAGTTGGAAAGTTTTGTCGTGAAAATATAAAACTAGTAATATCCCAATAAACCATTAGTATTTCACTTTAAAGACCAAGCTTATCAAGAAAAAGCTGGAAAATTTTGCTTTGGAGACGGGTAATACCGCCAAAAAAGATGAAATCAGAGAATTATTAGATTCTAACATCAGATAGAAAACTGAATGCAAAATCGAAGCTTTTACAAGGCCCCAAAGAGAAAAGTAGAAATAGTAATGCCATTTAGTTTTAAACTTCTATAAGACCAAGCTCCTGGTCACTTTGGCAAGTAAATTTATTTCATCCATGGTTGAATTAATTGGAACCGGAAAGATTGTCGGAATAGTTAAGACTTACTTGCATGTTCCCAATAAGCAGTCCAAAAAGCACCAATCCTAGAATTGCGATGATAATAGCAAAACTTATTTCTCCAACATATGTACTGGTGAAAAGGTTCTGTCCCAGAGAGCTGCAACATTATACAGAAAAATAGTTAGAATGTGTCATGCTTTACATACCTGATTACTCCCCGTGTTTAACTGAGAGGAAAGTATACAACAAGGACTTAGAGAGGATTCTTGGCCACCATACAAAAATCATAGAAGTCATAACCAATCTAAATTGCATACCATAACATGTAGGGTAATTTTTTCGAACTGAAACTTAGTCTATCAGCAGGTGTGCCGTCAATCACATTTATATTTCAAAAACAGTAAGGAATGCATGACAGAAAAATTATTGTCTACTATAACAAACAGTCCAGTGAACCAGTTACCTTAAATTCCTCAGGCCCCACCAAAGACAATAGAAGTACTTGTTAAAGAACCTCGGTTCTGTAACTCCAAATTTTAAGGCATCACTATAAATGCCAAAATCAAAGAATCGACTACTTGCACCACAAAGACTTGAAATATTGCTTGATTGGTACCATGCAGCTCTACGAGGGTCATTCACTTTGCGGCAGTCGATATACCAATACTGGCATTCTGGATTTTGAAGACTACAAACCTTGTTCCAGCATTCTTCTTGCCTTTCAATTGCTAGGAGATACCAACAAGATCCTAAAACCTACTTGAAACAGACAAAATAATTCAAATCAAGTCTGATCCTGATTCAACATACGGGCTACTACGAGAGAAAATGGAAACAACATCAACTTTAACATTTTTTCAAAATCCAATTGTTGTGGTAAAAGATCAATTATGAACCTTGATATCATAAATACATCAAAATGCAGAAAAGCTCGATATTCTACAGTCTGTCTAGAAGATTATACATATAAGAATTACTTACATGGCTTGCCAGCATATACAGTATCAGGTTATATGCTGCTCCAGCCCAAGCTGTTTCTGTAACAACTCCAGTAGCCTTAATAATTTGAGATGAAAGGGGAAATATAAGATAAAGCCTGAGAAGATACTGAAATAAGATGATTAATCGAAGGACATTTCTCGTCTGTCTCACTCTCGAACCCCTTAAATGTGGTATTGCTATCCAAATCAACACCTGAAATATATGAAAGAATAAAATTCTTAAAATATTAAAATTGATCACGAGACATCTCTTCCTGTTCCTGCAACTATACCAAAGAAGCCAAAAGTTGGTCTTAAGACTATAAAGCAAAATGTGTGTTTCTCAGCAGTATTTTCAAAGACTAGAATCTAGTTTATGATTAGCATAAGATTCCTTCCATCATCAGTATCTCAGCTTTCAAGGAACACAAACCATGACATTGGATTCCCCCTACTTGGCAAAGAAACAAATAATAAGGCCGACCCAGTCACCCAGGAATCAAAGAAAACTTATGACGAACTTATGATGATCAATACTATAATCAATCAAGGAAATTACCTTGAAGAGTAGCGCATTTTAGTCTAAACCAATGCACACATCTAAACTCATTTGCAAAGCCAACTTCTATTTGTGTGTGTGATTCTAAAAATGAAGTTCCATTAAACTTTTCTGTCTAATAAAATAGACTTTTAATCAAGTTGTGTTCCGCTTTAAAAGCAACAGCTGTGGATAGTCACATAAAATTGTATAAATTTTTAAATTTTGTACATAGCTACAGAAGATTCTCCATCTCTTTAGTCATCGAAGCTCGTGACATACCTGTGGAAGGGGCTGGGCAGCCACAAGGTCAAGCCAGAAATCTTTGTGAAAATACCTTGAAGCAACCTTTGAAGGGTCAACAACTAGCTCTCCTCTCCCAAATACACGAGAGGAAGGAGCGACATAAGCTGTTTTGAACCGAACAAAAATCTGAATAACATAAAATGCATCAACTAGTGACCGAATGACAGTCAGAACAACTTCAAGGGTTACACATACATCCATGCACATGTTGTCCTTAGCCACTGGCAAGTAAAAAAACAGAGGGTCCACAAAAAGAGAAATCAAACATGCTACTAAGAAAATTTTGTTCCATCCGTTCACGATGGGTCCTCTAGGATCCAATATTAAATTCTCCACTACGTCATAATCCTCAGAAAAGACTCTAGATAACACTTTTCCATGAAAAGCCTTGCCTATTTTATTCTTTTCAGCCTTCCTTGACCTAAGCTCAGGTCCAACTTTCTCGTTGAGTTTAGAGGTCAGTTTAAATGTCAAATGACCTCCTTTATCTGATGTGAATTTTGGCAATTCAAGATCATCATGAAATCTGAAATTATGCAAGAAGGATCTTAGAGAATAATTGAGTTGAAACCAAGAAGTAGCATATTTGATAAGATTGATTAATGTATGCCAATACATGGGAAGAAAAATGCAGTCGATTTTCATAGGTTCAAACTAAACCCAGCATGACATTGAAGACACCTATAATTGAGAAAACATTGATTCTTCCTGATTCAAAGTTCTTGTAAAACTTATTAGACGGTTACATAGGCAGCCATATATACCTCACAGAATCTGATTTACCACAAGCCATGGAGCTCAGATTGACAAGTTGTGTGACTTCAATCTGCAACAAGATAAAAGCAGAGCATTTCTGGGGGCATAAATTACCAGGAAACTACAGGTTCCAAGAAAGTGAACCGCTAGAATAAACGTTTCTTACTTATCTAGCATGAAACATGTGAAATTGTAGGAGGATAAAGTTTAGCAAGCAGAAACAGAAAGTAGTGCCTCTCTTTTGAGAGGCAAGCGGTGTATAACCTGTGAACCTCCAAAATGGGTAATAATATCCCCCCAAAAAAAAAACCAATTCTTAGATGTCAAGATCAATGAAATTCAATGCAGACATAAGGTGGCAACTCAGTTTTCTATTGACCTCTGTAAGACTTAAAATCTGGAATATAACGGGTATGCAAATGATTCCAAAAACCAGAAATAAATAAACAAAAAATAATCATATTGGTCGAAGAAAATAGATATAATTGCTTAAAGTTGAAGCAGAGACAACTAACTTCTCACATCATTAAGTACCAAATGTCTTGTTAAACCAAGAGGCCGGAAGAGAAAAAGGGCTTCTACAAATGATAATAAAAACGTAGGAATCTGAATCAGCTATTTGAATAACAGCAAGTTATACAGGGAAAAAAAAAACTAACAAAATCCTTTTTAATGTAAATGGAATGTGGTGAAGTAGAAAGAAAACAATAAAGCTCGTACCATAGAGTTTTAACAGAAGAGAAACATGAATCATTGTTCGTTCAGAACAAAAGCCAAACAATTTAAAAGCAAGAAAGAAGAAGAAGAAGAAAAGCTGAACTTCAAATTATATTTTCAGCTCACTTACTATTCTTTAAACACTCTGCAGTGTTCCATTGAGAGCACAAATCGTGGACGTTAATGGAACTTGTAGAGAAAGGGATTGGAAAATGCAAAGCTTAATGGTCTCAAATTTGTTAAAAAGGTAAAGAAAGTAAAAACAGAATAAGGTATAAGGTATAAGAGATACAAATATCTTTAGAAAAAAATAAGGTTCTGTCCTGTGTCTGGTAATTTTATTTGGTAAATTATAATAGAGTATACCCCCCACACCACCATTAGTGAGTTCGAAAATTTTGTTCCATTTTTCAGAATCATAGATAGAAAACGACATGAAAACGCATTACATAAACGACATAAATTTATACCCATTAAGTTTTAAGCGGAAGCCAAAGAGAAAGAACAAAAATGGGAACGCAGAGCAGGACTTCATTGCAGCCGGCAATGGAGGCAATGGCAATCCCCCACGCGCCACTCGCTTTGTTATAAAAAGGACCCACATGGGATTTACAATATTTGAGAATGTTGACCACATGGCATCTGAACACAAATAAAGGTTTGCCATTTTCTTAGTTTTCCCGACAAATGATGGAATCGGATTCCGGAAGAAAAAATTGGATATTGGGGCACGCCCTTTGACTTTCAAGTCCAGCATATATGTATCAGTGGCCGTTTCTAACATTTTTTATCCAAGAAGAAGTTGTATAAAAATGTGTTTGTGTGTGCGTGAGTGTAAATTTTCCTTGGTCTGGATGTCTGACAACTTTGATTTATGCTTTTGGGATCAAGATAGAACAGTATTTTTTAATTGATGCTCATATATAAATGGCATTTTGGTTAAGAAGAAATTCGAATTCTACTTGATAATATTCTTGTTTTTTTTTTGGTAAATTACTTGGTAATATTTTTTGGTAACGAATTGTTTGCTCTCAAATATATTGGTTCACTTCACGACAATATAATTCAAGATTCCTTTTGGGTTTCTTGTAGGGATATTGATATATATGTTTACTTTAATAATTAAAATTTAAAAAATACCCACTATGCTTTATTTCTTTTAAAATATACCCAAACTATCTAAAATATCCCTTAGTCAATTTTTATTTTTTAGATATAGGACCTGCAGAATGACAAGAATAATCGAGTATTCTGTAGGTCATAAATTGTATATATTTTAGGGCATACAAAATGGCAGGTCCGACCTGCAAAAAATAGTATGTTATAAAATACATATATTTCAGGCATGTCCACGTGCAAAATGGCATATCATAAAATATATATATTTTAGGACATGCAAAATTGCATGTATTTCAAAACATGTAAAACAGCAGGTCCGACCTATGATTTTGCATATCTTGAATTATATGTATTTTAGTATATTTTAGGACATATAAAACCGTAGGTCCAAGTTTACAATGCAAACACTATAAAATTTAGACCTACAAGAAGGTTCATTGGACCTGCTGTTTTACAGGTCTATAGTAAGGATAGAAGGAGTAGTTTGGGTATATTTTTAAAGGGTTAAAAAAAAGTGGGTATTTTTTCAATTTAGATTATCCACGTGGATATTTTTGTCAATTTTCCTTTTTTGTATGACTTCAACTCTTATGCAACGGAGCCTCACTTATAGATTTCATTCTAATATTATTTTAAAAAAATTTGGGTCAAAAACCAATTAAAATAATATAAATTAAAAAAATACATACCGAATCATTTTTCTTATAAAATCTAAATAAAATACCAAATTTACCATTCATTAGCTAATAACTACAACAACTCAATCATTTCACTTTAATTCATATGATTTTTTTTACACTTTTGATTTTGTACGTTTATCTATGGGTTTCCTTTTATAATTTCAGTGTCTTCTTCTTCTACCTTATTCTTTATTCCTTATTTCTTATTGCTTTATTCCTTTTATTTCATCATTATTTGTAGTTAAAGTTTAGAAAAGTTGAATTCAAAGCTCTTCACTTAAAGTTCTCATTCAACTATCATCGCCTTTAAAAAGGTAACAAATATATATATATATATATATATATATATATAAAGTTATAATAGCTAATTTTTGTCTGTGTTACGTTAATATGCTTAAAGAAGGTAATAAGTATGTGTATTTAGTTTTGATTTTGAGTGGTTTTCATGTATTGAGTTTGGAATTCATGAGATTTTAAAAAAATTTATGATAGTGGACATGCTCACTTGGCAAGCTTGCCTAGGTCCTCAGATAACCTGCCAAGGAAGCAAGCACAAAATGGCTCCCTTAGCAGACCTGCCTAAGCTTTCGGCCAAATTGCCAAGAAAGCAAGCATAAAATGGCTCCCTCAGCAGGCCTACCTAGGGAGTCCATTTTGTGCTTACTTCCTTGGCAGGTTGGCCGAGGGTCTAAGCAGTCCTACCGAAGAAGCCCTATTGTTTGTTGTTGTTTGTTTAAAACTATATTGTGATAGTTTGTTTGTTGTTTTTATTTAGTGTTTGATGTATTTATAAGTTTATTATGAAAGAAACAATCATAGTTGTTATCTGATTTGATAGAACGTTTGAGATTGATGCTGAAGGAAATTGAGTTTATGTAAATGGGAGGACAAAAGCAAGAGTTATAGACATGAAGTACACATATAATGAGCTAGTTGAAATTGTATATGAAATTGTAAACATAAATCTCATCTATTTTTGCATTAAAATGAAGTTTATAGTTTGATCATGTTATAAATTGGATCCCATTGAGAATGAAAACGATGAAAATGTGAAATGTTTCTTTAAGGAGCATTTTCGTATGGATACAATGCATATATCTCTATTATTTATTAAGGTGAGGTGTTACAAAAGACGCCAAAAGTTGGAGAAAGAAATATCAATCATGTGATTCCATTTTCCTCTCCTCTGAGAGTGAGAGCAATAAATTTTCTTCTTTAAGACCAATAGTGGACATAAATAGAAGTGGAATTAACGATGAAGAAGATTCAGTCCCATAAAATAAAATAGGGGAAAATACTGTATGATGAGGTAGACATTATAGAGGCTGATGATGTGTTGCCCACAACTAATAAATATAATAAGTTGTATAACCTTTGCAATTATGATGTCGACTATAATGATGATACGAATACAGAAATGCATAAAGATATTACATTTGATGATGATATTGAATTGGAGCATAATATGAGGGGGTGATGACAAAGTCAATGATGCATTTGAAATTCCAATTGTGGTAAATTTTGATATTCCTTTCGTATTGGAGGGGTTTAAAACGGATAGTGTTCCTACTGCACCTACTATACCTACTGTCGACGATAGTCATAGGCATCATCCTCTTCATAATGAAAGTGATTCACAAACAATAAGAGTAAGTACATCTCGAATTGTTGCCATCCTTCATTGTCAACAAATAAAGCAAGTCAAAGTAATGAATATTCACTATCTGAAAATGAAGCAATTAAGGTTGGGAAAATATATGCCTACAAGAAAGAGTTGCAACAGAAGTTGGCCATGTGTGCAATGAAGGAAATTTTGAATTTAAAGTTTACAAGTCTTCTTCAAAAAAGGTTCGAGGTAAGATGTACATGTGAAAATTATATATGGCGGGTATTTGCAAAAAGGGTCACTAAACTAAAGTTGTGGGAAATAAGGGTATTCACTAAAAGCACAATTGCTCTCAACTCAAGCAATGTCAACCGGATCATCGCCAAAAAAGCAACAAATATATAGGAAATCATATTTGATCCAAGTACTAAGGTATTAGTTGCCAATATAGAACAAAAGACATACAATCTAATGTTATGAAGGAGCTAGGAAATCCATATAACATATGATAAGACATGGAGAGTAAGAGAATGTACACTTCATAGTATCAGAAGTACCCCTGAGGAGTCATGTCAAACCTTACCCTTGTGGTGCACAATGTTGGAGATGAAGAATTTAGGTACTATTACTCGTATTGAGACGGACGATGATAACTATATCCTATATTTTTTCATGGCTTTAGGTAAAAGTATTATTGGGTTTCATAAGGTTAGGCCAATTGTAGCTGTGGATGAGACCCCATCTAAAAGGAAAATATAAGAGTACTTTAATTATTGCACTTTGTTTCGATGAGAATGAGAAAATATACCCTTTGCCTTTTTGGTATTATGGATACAGAAAATGAAACATCTTACAGTTGGATCTTTCAAAAGTTCAAGGAGGCATACAATGAAGTTGATGATTTATTGTTCATTACAGATAGACTTAAAGGTTTGCAGAGAGCTACTGCAATGGTATATCCTAACATTCATCATGAAAATTGATGTATCATCTTAGTTGCAATGTAAAACTTAATTTTGGAAAAAACAAACATGTATATACGGTTTTTTTATTAGGCAACTAAAGCTTATTTGGTCGTTGACTTCGAGGTACACATGCAACAATTAGTATATACGAGAGCACATCACTATATAATGGAAGCTAGTCCTGACAAATGGGCTAAAGCATTTTTCTCAAACAATAGATACAATATAATGACAATCAATATAGTCAAGTGTATGAATATTGTCTTGAGAGATGCTTGGTTACTTTCGTTTATACCGCTACCTGAGATGATAAGATCTTTGATGCAAGAATTATTTTATGTGCATTGAAATAAACCTGCAGCTGTATCGACATCGGGTACTCCGTGGCTTGAAAAGAAATTAACAAAGAGACTTAATGAATGTCGAAGATTCACCGTAACCCCATTGAGCTTATTTGAAGTCTATTACAACTGTGAACATGGAAGCTAAAACATGCTCGTGTTGGTAGTATCAATTTGATTAGTATCCATGTATACATGTAATTGTCATGTGTAGATTCTGAAATTTGACGTCCTATCCCTTCTGTTATGAATATTACAATCTATTATCATGGAGAGAATGCTATGCAAATACCATATACTAGCTGGATGATAGGTGTTTGTGGCATGCACCACTGAATGTACTTGATTGGGTCACAATCGATAGACAAGCTCTGGTAATGTTTCATTATAGTATTATTTTATTAAGCTGTTGGAAGGCCGTAGAAATTTATTAGAAATCTGAAAGAAGTTGCTGTAAGCTCGTAGGAAGTTGTTGGTAGGTCGTAGATGTAACAACCCGCACTTAGTTTTAACTTTAAAAAAATTTATTTTTGACTAATTGACCAAGTTAGTCAGTGGAGTTAGAGTTGACTTCTGCCACATCGTTTTTCTTGAATTTAGTACCGTTGTATACGAGTTCATGGACTAACGACGTATTTAAATCGTAGTTACAATTTGAAAGTTATGGTCAACAGAAGACAGTGGCAAAATTATAAATATTTCAAAAATCAAAATATTAAAAGTATTTTTCTTTTCTTCTTCTTCCCAGCCAGCTACCCCTCCCTCTCTCTCATCTCTCTCTCTAAGCCATCAGAATACATAGTAGTTGTGTCACCACTGCCGATCGCTGGACCACATGAGCTCCACTGGCTGACTTACCAATCGCTAGCAAGTCTTCTCTAATCGATCACATGCCCAACTGCCACCGGCAAGCCTCCAAATCTAGCCAAGAAACTCATGGCTCTTTGTCTCCATTTGCCAGATTTCGGTGAGTTTTTTCAATGAAAAGTGGGTGTTTTTCCACAGTTTTTGACATCCTGAGTCTGATTCCAAGATTATTTTCTTCTAAAAAAAGCTTTGTTTTGTAGGAATCACGAAACCCTCCATGAGCCGCCGCTTCCCCAATCATTTTCCAGCCACCTCATTCATCATTTGACCAAATTGAAGGTAGATTCTCGATCCTTATCTCGTGGTCTTCGATTTGGTATATAATAAGTCAATTTTGGTTGAGATTTGAGAAAATTTAATTTTCAAAGGTTTAGAGTATTTTAGAATCTGTGTATTTTGGACTTCGAATAATGTGAAAAGACTCAAATTTGGTTGAATTGAGACATCTAATATCTTATGAAAGCTAATTTGAGGTTCACTTTTGGTGCTTGGTGAATAATTTAAAAAATACCTCAATTTTGTTGCATTGGGTTTTGGGATGATATTATACAATTGAAATGTTAGGGCTTGAGTAAGTAAAATTTATATGTTTGTGGAAGCTGATAATATGTGTTTTGTTAATATTTAGGCCCTGTGACTGGAGTTGATACTGGAGTAGATACATCTGCGGATCAGCAGTGATCCTACTAATTAGTGGATTTAGTTTTATTATAAAATCATTACATTTTTAGTGCTATTTTAATTTATGATATATCTACTTATATGTTATTACGATTTAAAAAATAAATATTTATTTATTTTAATTTATTATTAAGACAATTGGATTTATATTTATTACTCTAGAATATTCTTATAATAATTGATAGTATTTGGGGGGACGGTGAAATTGATAGATACATATATATATATATATATATATATATATGATATTATGGCGATGTAATCATTTCTGTGACGCTAGAAGATGGAAAATTAACGCATTTTTTGTCTGCGGTTTTTTTTTTTTTTTATCATGGTTTCTCATCCTCGTCTCCCGTCTCCCTCTTTATCTTTTTCCTCCTCAAAGCCATCCTCACCCTCATCTTCCCTTCCTAACCCAAAACGACGGAAAGAAAACAATCTACGTTATATAATTTTTATGAGCTGACATTATTTTTTTTTCCCTAAACATGCGTCTTGGAGAAATGGTGTCTTGGCAGTGCCGGCATCGCTTTTGCTTGGAGCTTGCGCAACCTATTAGCGCAAAAATTAATAAACAAAAAAAAGAGTCGGATTGAAGACGAAGGAAAATACACCAGACAAACCCAGAGGATTAAAATTAAATGAAAAAAAACAAAAGGGGTTATGAGAGATGGGGGAATTAAATAATAAAAAATGTAACTTTTTACTCGAATTGGGAATAGATTTAAAATAACATTCCGATTTGGATGAGTTGTACAGAGATCTTTGAGGTGGAATTCGTTGAAGGAGGCACAGCTTCCAGGAAAAATGGGATTTATTAAAAATTAAAATCTAAGTGCTTAAAATTTTTTTCTGGGAATTTAGAAAAAAAAAAAAAGGGTTAAGAGCCTTCCCTGGTTGTGACCCAGAATGTGAATTGGATCTAAAAACCAAGCTTTTAACAAAAACAGAGAGAAGAGCAGTGATGGAAGCGTGGAAACTTAAGCGATATTCATAAACCCCAAACTCTACGGATTTTCACCATCTATACCTTCCCTTTCCACTCCATCGCCAACTTCTTCGCTTTCTCTCACTTCTAATCCCACATTGGGGCCAATATCGTTTAAAACTTCCAATAAAAGCACACAAATTTTCCTCATACTGCTAAATTCCAAGTCTTTCTCACCCTTATACTTGCCATTCGGCCTGTAAAACCCCTCCATCATATCGAGAACCATCGCGGCCGGGTCGAAAGCTCACCAAATTGCACCCGAATTGGAGGATGAAGGTGGGTCTTTTGGCATCTGTGTATGTGGTTTGGAGGAGAA
This sequence comes from Rhamnella rubrinervis, assembly GCA_007844105.2. Classification (NCBI taxonomy): domain Eukaryota; kingdom Viridiplantae; phylum Streptophyta; class Magnoliopsida; order Rosales; family Rhamnaceae; genus Rhamnella; species Rhamnella rubrinervis. The sequence continues at coordinate 7,872,204 of CM017583.2, read as the reverse complement.
GAAGGGTCATTAGTGGTATGTGCGTAAGAGGAGATGGGTGTTTGGATTTGGACTGGAGGGACTGGATGAGTTGGAAATTCTGAGCGAGGGAATTTTAGATGGAGGTGAAGTGGGAGTCGAGGTCGAACCAGGTGAGAGAGAAGGAAGAGAGGAACGATGATTGGGAATGGAGTTTATCGAAGGCCTTCTTGAAGTTTTTTTTTCTTGGCGTCTATCAATTTCAGTTAAAGGGACATAATGTCAGCGTAAAAAAAATAATGCCAGTGTTAATTTTTCGTCTTCTCGCTCGTGCGTCACGTAGGGTATTATAAGCGACATTGCTCATAATATCAGCCTATATATATATATATACATATATATATATATATATATATACTATGGATGATATGATTATTGATGGGTATTGGGGTATACCACGGGTCAATCTGACATAGTTGATGATTATAGATAGCATGTATTCTGTCACCCCTCACACGTGATTGTGGTTGGATAATAATCCTCCTTTGCTATGTCTTGAGACGCCAAGGATAGTATGACAGGTTCTCTCTTCCTTTTCCCCCTCTACTATGGCTTGGAATGCTAAGGGTAGTATAACAAGTTCCCTTTCCCCCTTGTGGTTACAAGATCATAAGTGGCATACAAGTTTTATTTATATATATTTTATGGTTTGATGGATAAATGACTTTGATATTAATTATTTATCTATTTCCATATAAAGTAAATTTTAGATCCACTCACTAAGCTTCTTTCATTGTACTTTTATTTTTATTTTTTTCTTAAAAGGTTTATTAGGTCCAGCTGAGAAGTGGTCGTCTCACACAATTGATATCACCATCACCTTCTATTTTCTTTCCTAAGGACTTAAGTCTGCTATCTGAATGTAAAACTTATCTCTATTTATTATTTTTGTACCCAAGATTGGTATATTGCACTTGACATGTTATTTGTTCCTGTTTAGTTGGCTATGAGAATAACCCAAGTCAGTACCATGTGTATTTATTTAAAACTATTGAATTTTCTTTGATTTCTACTTATATTTTGATATTTTATATTGTGGGACTTCCAGTGACATTTATTGTGCCCATTGGACATTTTTATTATGTGTTTTCAGTATAGGTACAAATTAGGTCAATCAAAGTTTTAGGAGAGGTTTTGTCAAAATTTTGGTGGAATTTTTCCTTGACGGGGCCAATCTTGAGTACAGTCTTGTCAGCTTGGTATCAGAGCCTAGATTTTATTCCTGTTGACACGCGCAAGAAGTGCAATGCTTTTGTTTTGTGATCTCTTCTTGTTTGACACTTTTGCTTTCCACATTGTGTGATTTCTTAATTTCTTTAGATGTCGTGTTAAACTTCCTTCTTTTTCGTACAGTTGGTGATGCTTCCTAAACATGGACATCCACTAACCCTTCGGGGTTAGCTGATAGTGCTGTTGATCCAGCCTCTAAGAATGATGTTCTTATGCACCTTGCTGAGACTTTGAGTATAAGTGCTCAATTTAGACCTTCAGTTGAACAAGCTAGAAGACTAGGTGTAACAACTTTTGATGGCACCACAAACCCTGCAGAGGTATTGTCTTGGTTAGCTAAGATGGAGAAGATTCTCCATGAAGGAATGCGGTGTCCTGATGTGGATAAAATTAGAATTGCAAGATTTCTTAAAAGGTTGGTGCAAAAAAAGCATGTAACTGACGGAATATGAGAAGAAATTCCTAGAATTAGCATAGTACTATCCATATTTGACTCCTGATGACAAGAAAAAAGAAAAGAAGATTCTTAGATGGGTTAAGTAACATGATTGCCATGAATATTTCTGAAGCTGCACATCCTACATATCAATCTTTGAGGGATGCAGCTTTGGAAGTAGAGAGACAGAGAATTATGCATAGGTCAAGACACCACCCATTTTAGGGTACCTCCTCGGATAATCAAGGGTCTTCAAAGAGAGGAAGTTATAGCTCAGGTTCTTCTAACAATGGGAAATTTGGAGGGAGCAGGCCTAGTCTAAATGTTCAGTCTAACTAGAGGAGTAACCGTGGATGAGATCTAGTCACTCATCTATGGGTGCAAACAGTAGTGCTTATCAGAGGCCATAGTCCAGAGGCGAACCCTGGTTTGCTTGTACTGTATGTAATAGGTTTTATGATGGACCTTGTCAGCGAGGTGAGATATGTTTTCGCTATGGTCAGCCTGAAGGGAAAGGTACTTATTTTGGTCAGGGTAATGCATATTCTAGTGGAGTTACAACCTTCATCTGCGTCTAGAAGTGGACGACCAACGGGTTAAGGTGGCGTCTTTACTATGACTCAGCAGGATGCTCAAGCTACTCTGAATGTGGTGACATGTATATTATATATTTTTGACAGAGATGCTTGTGTTCTTATGGACCCTAGAGCTATGCATTCTTTTGTATCACATAGTTTTGTTGCACAATCGGGGTCACAACCTATACCTTTAAATGCGGGATTACATGTTCTCACACCTATTAGAGAATCCTTATAGCCCACGCAGATGTTGAAAAAGTGTCTTTTCTTTATTGAAGAGTTGTGATGGAAGCAAATTTAATTTTAATAAATCTTGAAGGATTAGACGTTATTTTTTAAATAGATTTTCTTACAACAAATCATACTTCCATGGACCATTTTCGTAAAGAAGTTACCTTTAGATTGCTAAGGTTGTCTGAGGTGGTATTTTATGATGAGTGTAGAATTTCTTTTACATGTTTGATTTCAACCTTCACAGCTCACCGTTTATTACATAAAGGTTGTGCGGGATATTTAACTAATGTAATGGACACCTGGGTTGGAGAAGTGAGTTTTATTTTGTAGTGGCATTGGTTACAAGATTATTTGTGCAAAGTAAACTTTTCTCCTATATTTTAAATTATAACTATTTCATGGATTATTGTGATATCAAATTATTTTTAAAAATTTTGATATGTATGCTATGTGTCACTCGAATACAGTTAATGTTCTATATGAGATTATATGATGATTGTATTCACGTATAATATGTATATGATCCATCTCTGCTACACCTTGGGATGCCAAGGGTAATATAGTGGCTCTCCTCTCCCAACCCGTCTCTGTTATGCCTTGGGATGCCAAAGGTAGTACAACAGATCCTATCTCCCCTATAATTTTGGGTAGATGAATTACAATACATGGATTTTTATTATAGAGTAAACTGTATAAATATGTTCACTTGATTTTCAATTTTGCTAATATTGTTGTTATAGATATAATTATTATTGTAGTAATTATTATATTTATTATTTTATGAATCTACTTACTAAGTAGTCTCATTAGTTTTTGTTAACATTACCAGTAGTATCTCGTTTGTTTGCGTTTGGATCTCACCCCCCGGCATCACCTACACTTCCACCTTGTCTTTAAGTTATCATTTCCTTATTTTTTTAAAAAAATTAAGCATTGTATTTAATTTATTTTATCTTAGAAACTTGTAGTTTGCTCTAATAATAACCCAAGTCAGTACCATTTCGGTATTGTGTTGAGTTTGATTTTTTTTAATCTAAAATTATGTCTAATTTTGAAAATTTTATATTATGGGAAGTACAATGGCATTTGCTCTGACCACTGAACATGTTATTGACTTTGAGATTTCATACAAGTACAAATGGGTTAGTCCAAGTTTTAGGGGAGATTCTGCCAAAAATTTTATGAAAATCTTTACAAAGTTTTCTAAAGTTTGAACCCAACCGAGGTATGGTCCTATAAGCTTAGAATCACAGTATTATGTTTTATTTCCTATAGACTTACACGTGGTTGTGCAACATCTTGTAGATTGTACTAAAATCTTTTTCGGTATCTTTTATCCAAATTTTCATAATTTCTTAAGTGGTTGATATTCTAAATCATAATCTTTGTTTTTGTTTTTCTCCTTCCATATAGTTTAGTGATGCCTCCTAGGCGTGGATGCAATAGGGCTACCAACTCATCTGGGTCAGCTGATAGTGCTGGTGGGCCAGCATTAGGTGGCAATGTGCTTGAACGTCTTATAGAGATACTGAATATGGTTGCCCAACATAGACCCTTGGTGTAGATAGTTATGAGATTAGGTGATACCAACTTTAATGGCACCGCTGATCTTGTGGAGGTGATGTTATGGTTATCGGAGACAAAATGTTTTGGAAGAATGGACGGATTGCTCCGACAAAGAAAAGGTTAAGATAGCAAGATTTATCCTTGGTGGATACGCACGTCTATGGTGGATGATGAAAATGAGTATAAGACAACATATTTGGGAGAGCTTCAAGACTGCCTTCAACTTTCAATTTTCCCCGAGGCCTATAAAGAGGCAAAAAAATTAGAGTTTCAAAGGTTAGTATAGGGAGGATGTTAGTGGCAGAGTATGAGAGGACATTCTTGGAGTTGTCGGAGTTTTGGCCCTACATGATTCCGGATGAGGAGAGGAAGAAAAAGAGATTTTTGGACAGGCTAAGTGATGCTATTGCAACAGGTATATTAGGGATGATGCATCCTATATATCAATATTTGAGGGATGCAGATTTGGAGGTTGAGTGGCAAAGAATTATTATGAAGGGATCCAGGCGTCGTTCATTCAAAGATACTTCCTCAAACATTCCTAGTTAAGGATTCTCTAAGAAAGGAAGTTACAGTTCAAGATCCTGGGGTTGTGACAGGTTCAGTTAGGGCAAACAAGCAATTGTAATATGAGATATGATTAGCAGTTTACCAGTTTGAGTAGCAGCTCCTATCAGAGGCCATAGTTTGGGGACATGATTCGGGTGTTGTTTAGCATATTCAACCAATACCATAATGGATCTTGTCAGAGGGCAAATGCATATTTCCATTTTGGACAGTTTGGACATTTCAGAAAGGAATGTCATTTTCCCATACATATTAGTATGGGGACCCTCGAGTTTGGATCTCGAGCCTCTGGATTTGCTATTCGCCCTCAGCAATTTAGTAACAGTAGAGGGCAGGGTGTTTCTACTAGATAGAGCGGAGCATTTGGGAGTGGAGCAGAGCATTTGGGAGTGTATGACCTTTGAGTCAAGGAAAGGTGTTTGTTATGACATAGCAGGATGCATAGGCTACTCTAGATGTAATGACAGGTATATTATCTATTTTTTGAATGGATGCTTATGTTCTTATAGATCTTGGAGCTATACATTATTTTGTATTATGTAGATTTATTGCACAATCTAGTATATCATCTGTACCCTTAGGTGTGGAGTTTAAGGTTCTTAAACCTATAAGTGATTCCTTATGACCAATACATATGCTAACGAAATGTCTTTTCTTTATTGGTGGGCTGGTGGCAGAAGGAAATTTAATCTTAATAGACCTTGAAGATTTCGATATATTTTTTGGATGGATTTTCTTGCGTCAAATTATGTATCAATAGATTGTTTGTAAGGAGGTCACTTTTAAAATATTAGGGTTATCAGAAGTTGAATTTACAGTGAACGTAAACCTTCAACCATAGGTTTGATTTCAATTTTTACAGCTCAACATTTACTATGTAAGGGTTGTGTGGGTTATTTGGCTTATCTTGTGATCTCCTTAGGTTGCCCCCTGAAAGGGAATAGATTTTGTTATTAATCTGATTCGGACAGAAATTCTATTTCATTACTACCATATAGGATGGCTCCAGTAGAGTTAAAGGAATTAAAAGTTCAGTTGCAAGAGTTAATGGATAATGGATTTGTCTGACCTATTATATCACTTTAGGGTGCACTGATGTTATTTGTTAAGAATAAGGAGGGATCTTTAAAATTATGTATAGATTACCGACAATTGAATAAAGTAACAATTCGCAATAAGTATCATTTGCAACGTATTGATGATCTATTTGACCAAATTTTGGGTGCTAAGGTGTTTTCAAAGATTGATTTAAGATCAGGTTATCATGAGTTTAGAACTAGAGACCTAGACATTTTTAAAACTACATTCTAGACTAGGCATGGCCATTATGAATTTTTGGTTAGTTGTTTGGACCTACAGATGCTCCTATGACATTTATGATCTAATGAACCGAGTCTTTTGCCCATTCTTAAACTAGTTTGTGATAGTTTTCGTTGATAATATCTTGATTTATTCAGAAAAGAAGCCGACCACGAGATGATTTACTGGGTGTTGCAAATTTTGAGGGGACATCGACTTTATGCTAAGTTTAGCAAGTCCGAATTTTGGTTGGACAGGGTGGTTTTTTTAGGTCATGTAATCTCTACAGAAGGTATTTTTATGGATCCACACAAAGTGGAGGTTGAATTGAATTGGAAAAGACCTAGAAGTATAATTAAGGTGCGAAGTTTTCTTAGCTTGACTGGGTATTACCATCGCTTGAGGGTTTCTTTAAGATAGCAGCTCCACTTCAACATTTGATGCGGAAGAAGGTTAATTTTAACTGGAATGATATGTGCGAGTAAAGTTTCTAGGAACTTAAGCAAAAGATGACTTCAACACCTGTTTTAACTCTCTCTTATAAAGGATTTATGGTGTATTGTGATGCATCTCATCAAGGTTTAGGTTGTATCCCTATGCAACATAGGAAAATGGTTGTTTATGCCATTCGACAACTTAAAAGGCATGAAGTAAATTATCTTACTTATGACTTAGAACTAGCAGCTATAGTTTTTTCTTTAAAAATTTGGAGACATTACCTTTGCGGTGTCACATGTTAGATTTTCATGGATCATAAGAGTCTTACGTATATTTTCTCTTAGAAAGAGTTGAATATAAGACAAAAAAGGTGGATAGAGTTGATAAAAGACTATGACTATGTCATTGATTATCATCCAAGGAAGGCAAATATGGTTGCTAATGCTTTGAGTAGGAAAGTTATAGGTTTTCTATCACATGTACAGGCAATTTGGTTGCCTTTGATTATGGAGTTAAGGAAAATGAGAGTTAGATTCGATTTGAGATTCTAGAGTTCTTTTGGTTACCTTCCATGTTTGATCAACACATATTGATTGAATTCGGGAAGCGTAATTTTTTTATTCTCAACTTATAAAAGTTAGAAGTAAAGTTGATTTAGGGCAAATAACAGATTTTAGTGTTAGAGGTGATGGAGCTTTGGTTATGGGTATCAGACTTTGTGTTCCTACTAGTGAAGAAATAGAGAAAGATTCTTAATGAGACACATACCTTTGCATATGCGATACATCCAGGAAGCACAAAAATATATCAACCCTTAAAGGATCATTATTGGTTGTTGGGTATGAAAAGAGAAATTGCAGAGTATGTGTATAAGTGTTTGATATGTCAGCAAGTAAAAGCGAAGAGACAAAAACCTTCAGGGTTTTTGTAACCATTACTGATTTCGGAATGGAAGTGGGAACACATTACTATAAATTTTCTATTCAAGCTTCCTTATACTCAAAGGTGATGTAATGAAATTTGAGTGATTATGGATTGACTTACTAAATATATACACTTTTTACTGATTAGAGAAACATGTTCTCTACAAAAGTTTGTTGAATTATTCATGGAGGAGATTGTAAGACTGCATGGCATACTTGTGTCTATTGTAGCTGATCAGGACATAGGATTTACCTTCAAGTTTTGGCAAAGTTTGCAAGAAGCTTTGGATACTAAGCTACGTTTTAGTATGACATTTAATCATTAAACAATTGGACTGTCAGGGAGAGCTATTCAAACATTGGAGGACATATTGAGATCTTGCGTTTTGCAATTTAAAAGTAATTTGGACTCTCATCTACCATTAATAGAATTCATCTATAACAATAGTTATCATTCTAGCATTGGTATGACACCATTTGAGGCATTATATAGGAGACAGTGTAGAACTCCTTTATATTGGGATGAGGCTAGTGAAAGAAAATTTATAGGACCCAAGTTTGTACAGATGACTATAGAAAAGGTTAAGACAGTCCGTAGCAAATTAAAAGAGGCTCAAGATAGATAGAAAAGTTATGTAGACAATCGAAGGAAAAATCATGAGTTTGATGTAGGTGATTGGGTATTCTTGAAGTTGTCACCTTGGAAAAGTGAGGCACGATTTGGGAAAAGAGGAAAGCTAAGTCCTAAATTTATTGGACCCTATGAGATTTTTTAGAGGATTGGTTTAGTAGCTTACTGACTTGCATTACCAATGAAACTTTCTCGAATATATGATGTATTCCATGTATCTTTGTTGTGCAAGTATATTCCCGATCCTTCTCACATTCTAGAAGCTCTAATGACTAAAACCGGCCCACCTCTTTTCCTTTTTCTTTCTTTTTTTCTCTTTTCTCTACATACCATCTTCTTCTTTTCTCTCCTCCTCTTCTTCTTCTTCAAATTTGAGGGTTAGGATTAGAGTAATTTCGGGGTTTTGAATAATTTGGACCCCAATTAGTGTAATTAGATAAATTTGAGGCTATTAAGGATTATGAAAATATTTAAGGTTGATTGATGTAATTGAATTGAGGGAAATGGATAATTTGATGAAAGATTTACAAGTGAGTGACGAAGCTAGATAAATTGTGCACAATAATTATTAATTCGGACTGTTAAGTGTAGAATAGCATTGAGTTAAGTTAAGTGGAATTAATGAAAAAAAATATTTTAGAATTGTTTGGATCTGCAACTCGTGCAAACTCGGGAGTGGTCGTACCTGATGATCAATAGTGATCTCATCTATGAATAGATTGTTTTTAATTGATTTTTAAATTACTTTTCCTATAAATTTTAACAATGAGTTTTATTTTGTAGTAATATTGGAAACAAGATTATTTGTGGTTAGTAAACATTCCTATATTTTAAATTATAGTTATTTTATGGATTATTGTGATATCAAATAGGTGTTTTGGAATTGTGGATATTTTCATGGATTTTGATATGTACATCATGTGTCACGCAAACACAGTTGATGTTTTATATGAGACTATATGACGATTGTATTCACGCGTGATATGTGTATGATTCATTTCTGCTACGCATTGGGATGCCAAGTGTAGTATGACAGCTCCCCCTACTCATCTCTGCTATGTATTAGAACGCCAAAGGTAGTACGATGGATCACCCCTTCCCTATAATTTTGGGTAGATGAATTGGTGTACATGGATTTTCATTATGGAGTAAATTGTCTAAATATGTTCACTTGATTTTCAATTTTGCTAATAGTGTTGTTATAGATATAATTATTATGTGATTATTTTTATTATTTTATGTGTAATGTTTTATGAATCTACTCATTGAGTTATTATTATTAGTTTTTATTTCATTTTATTTAAGATTACCAGTAAGATCTTAACTGTCTGCATTTGGATCTCACGCCCCAGCATCACCTACACTTCCACCTCATCTTTAAGTCCTCTTTTCCTTATTTTCAATGTTTTTTGTTTGTTTCAAATTGAATATTGTGTTTAATTTAGTTTATTTTAGAAACTTGTAGTTTGCTTTGAGAATAACTGAAGTCGGTACCACTTCAGTATTATTTTGAGTTTGATTGTTTTTACTAAAATAATGTCTTATTTTGAAAATTTTCTATTATAGGAAGTCTAGTGGCATTTGTTGAAAATGTGATTCGATTTGTGATTTCATGAAAGTAGAAATGGGTTAGTCCAAGTTTTAGGAGAGGTTCTGTTAAAATTTCTATAGAAATTTTGATAAAATTTCCTCGAGATTAGACTCATCCCAAGTACGGCCCTGTCACCACACCCATACCTACATAGGCTTCCCTAGCCAACTTATTGAGGGACTTGACATATTGGCAGAGGGAGCCATACATTGATACACAATTACACAATATTATGCCTCCCTCGGCAAGCTTGCCGAGGGAGCCTCCCTACCAAATGCATGATAGTTTTCACCCAAAAACTAATAATTTCATGCATTCCAATCAAATATATTAACATCAAAACCACTCAAAATCAAAACAAATTACACATACATAATACTCATTCAAATCCAAACAAAATCAAAACAAATTACATATATATACATAATACCCATTCAAATCCAAACCTAAATCTATATAAAAAATGTATGTTTTTTTTCACAAATTGGTTCATACCTGCACTGCACTGGAAGATTCTTCCATCGTACAGGTTCTCTTGTTGATGGGTACAGTGGCTGTTGAAGCTATTATAACTATGGATTTCTCACTAGCCTTCCTTAATCACTTCAATAGACCCACATTTGCAGGTGATGGAGAAGAAGACAGTGACAATGAAGGAGACAGCTGGAGAAGGAAACGACAGTAAAAAGAAAGAGAAGGATAATAGAGTTTCAACTAAAGAAGGTTTTGTAAACGTTTTACCTTAGTGAGTATTTTTCAAAATGGATCTTTTTGGTGGGTATTTGACCCCAAAACTTTATTTTTAAAGCCTAAAAACCAAATCTAAAAAAGATTTATGATACCATAGCCAAGCCCAAAAGGAAAAAATGAAAAAAAAAATCCATTATTTTATAGAATTAAAATCTTATCCCAGAAATTTTCAAAATATCTCTAAAAGTGTAAAAATTGAATAGGCTACTAATAATTAAAATATTAGCCACTTGGTCATCTGATCACACACCACCACTAAGACCACCAACCCTTCTTCTCCTTTTCTTCTTCTTTGTCCGATCGTTACTCTTTCCATTGTCATCACCGTCGCACTCCTCTTGTCGTCCTCTTTTACCACTTCTTCTTCTTTGTCGCCGTCGCTGTCACCTTGATCGTCCGTAATAAAGGTTAATGCATATTTATGTTTTGTAAAACCTTTTTCAATGGTTATATTTGGATAACTTCATTCCCTTAATGATTCTATTATTCTTCATTCACTTATATTTAACACCTTCATTCTTTAACTTATTTATAAACAATAAATAATAATGGTTCTTTCATCTTTTTTTGAGTTATTGATTTTGTAAATAATAATAGCTATTTCATCTTGTTTTAGGTTATTAATTTTGTAATGTTATTATTATAAAATGTTTGAGTATTTGAAATGGAAATAAAAGATGTTAGAATGAATGAAGGGAGTTAGAATGTTTGAAATAAGTTAGCATACATACTAGGTGTTTGAATAAATGTTTATGTGTACCTTAACTGTATGAATTTAAAAAATTTGGTTATGTTTTGATTTGTTTAGGTGATATGTTGTTTATAAGTTTTTAATTTTGCATAGTAAGTATTTGTATAAATGCTTTAGTGAAGCTTAGGGTGTTTAGATAGTTGAATTTTATGTACTCTTCTCCTTACTTGTGTTTAGGTTTGAGGTTGTGTGTTGTCGAAATGATTTAGTATTATTCGCATGTTAAGTGTTTGAATAAATATTTGAGTAAAATATTGGTGTTTAAATACATGTGTAAACTTTTCTTTTGTTTAATGTTAGCTTAAATGGTATAAATGTGGTTTGCTTGAGTGTTTTCTATATAGTTTCTATACTTTAGTCCCCTTGCCCCCGAGGCCCCACCTACCCCCAAACCCTATCGTCGATGCCCCACCTATCCCTTTTCCCCCAAACCACCAAGGCCCCACCCCATCTATCAACCATTGGTAGGGCATCGATTTTTACAACTTGCCCCCCAAGCTCCCATGCACATACCCACACACCCCCAAACCTAACCGTCGATACCTCACCACTACACTGTCAATAGGGCACCAACTATCTTCTACAATTGGTGCATTTAATGAAATTTTATTTGTAATTTAATTAGTGGTTTAATTATTTTGTTTATTATTTAATTAGTAATATTTGATTGTAATATTTTTTTTATTTACTATCTAATTAGTGCTTTATAATTTAATAGTAAGATGGTAAAACCTAAGCCTTTGAAGTACCTCGATGTATTTGTAGTTAAAGATGGCTGAGTACATATGACTTCTGAATCTACTATAATAAAATGTATTTAAGACATAACAAAAAGTTTATTCAAGATCCCGATAAGCCATATAGAATAAAAGCAAGGCCACTAAAGATGTTTGAAAAAAGTTATTTTGATACTTACTAAGAATGCACCATATTATATTACATTAAGTGAGGGCATAGTTTATAACATGATAGCAAAGCAAGCAGAGAGTATGAGTGAGGATGTTATAGAGTTCAACTTCAATGGAAATGGAGCAATTTTCACAAGAAAGGAATTTGGTATTATAACTGGTTTGAAGATGGAAAATACATTAGATGTCTCACCTCCACCACATTCCAATCGAATAAGAAATATTTTGGCCATGTTAACAAGATAAAAAATTCAGATGTAAAAGATGTGTTTATGTGTTTAAACCAAAGTCAACTTGAGTATGAAGATAACATGGTGAGATTGTACATATGTTATTGGGAGACTTGGACTATTGAATGCGAATGAAGAATCCATATACAAACTTAATTAAGATTTTTCAATACCACCACTGAAAAAGAAGAGAGGTCATACGAACGTTGACACAAATAAAGAAGAATATCCGAATTTTCACCAACAAGAGACTCCTAATTTTGGTAGAACTTCATTTGAGGATGTTGGTCAACCATCGAATTCGTCACACAATGTAAGTATGAAAGATATTAATTTGACCATTAACCATCTATTAATATTTTTAATTTTATTTCACTAATATAATAATGTAATTAATGTATACTTTTCATTTTCATATAATTTGGTGAACTTAAATCATATATCCATTCAATGGGTATTAAAATTGATCGTGTGACAAATGATTTGAATAATTTTCAATTGGATTTAATGTATGAATTTCAATCAATTCACAAGACAATACGACAAATGTTTAACTATATGAAACATGTAAGCAATTTATTACTTCAATTTGTAACATTATTTTAGCTGCCTCACTAACAATTACCAATTGTATTTCATATTTTATTTATAAGAATATCATATGACTGATCATGCCACACGGTATGATGTGAATGAAGATGCGGCGATGGGTGGGGATTTTGAAGCACATGATCTCCATATGACTGCAATGGAAGATGACAGCGAGATTCAATATATAACACCATCGAAAGTCATACATTGTGAGCCACGTATTAAGAAGCATGTAGGACAATTGAAGTCACCTTACGTTGTGACTACAGAGATACAGGAAAATTTGAAAAACATTTTGTCTCCTCCCACAGATTTTGATCCAAAAAAAGCCCCTCTTGATGATGTGGAAATGAGGTTTTTTAATTATATGACCTCCGATGTAATTCTTGATTATAATGTGTATGATGTTAGTAAATAATTCTTCCGAGAATTAATTAGGGGTGCATGGGTAAGTTAATGGTTACATTAATATTTAAGTTATAAAGTATATGTTGTACTAAATGTTAATTACAAATTACTTATAGTTTATGTTATTTCATATATTATTTATATGAATTTATGCAAATTTTTATGGGAGATTGATGGAATTTCAAAAATGGAGAGATAATAAATTAAATAAACATATTTTTCAATTTGATATGACTTTGTTTGTATATATATTTCATGAAATGCATACAATCCTATAAGGAGAAATTGGGTGCATTGTGATTTTGTAAGTATGATATGTTTTATATTCATTAGAAATTAATTTATTAATTTCTTTTCAATTTATTCATTAATTAATTTGTTGATTTTCATAGGTTCTGATGCCACTTAACATTGAGGATAGACATTGGGTGTTAGCCAATATTGATCTTTGCAAGCAACATGTATACCTCTACGATTCGACATTACATAAATCTACGAATTGTGATGAATTTAAAACTTTATGGACCATGTTGCTATATATCTTGAGACAAGCAAATTTCTTCCTCGATCGACCCAAAATTAAGAGAATAATGAATCAGTTCTTACATTCTTATATTGATAGTTTTCCAAAACAAGGAAGCATGTACATTTCATATTAACCCTAGTAATCATTTTTTAAAAATAAATGTAATTGTGTTTCATCTATCAATATATTGTATTTCATCTACAAAGTTAAAGTAACTGTGATATTTTTTTAATTTGTTTTATAGTGGGGATTGCGGAATATCTATGCTAAAGGCAATCGAATATTTACTTACAACAAAAGGATATAACCTTTAGCCATGAGGATATGAACTTTTTTAGATAAAAATATGCAATTGAAATATATAATAGAGAACTATCACTTTAATTTTTAAATTATATATGTACCTATTTAGTTAAATTAACAAAAAAAAAGAACATATTTATTAATTATTATTTTTGTTAAGGAATTCATTTTATTTACATTTAATAGTAAAATTTCATTACCTAAATTTGATTTATTCATAAAAGGTATAATCGTTTTTTACCTGTCTACACTACAACATTGTCAGTCTGGTGGTGCCTTGCCAATGGCTTCGTGGTACCCTATCGACAGCTTGATGCCCTACTAAGACGTTGGTGCCCCACAACTAAATTGTCGGTAATGGGGCACCACCAAGCCATCAACGGTGCACTACCAAGTCATCAATGGTGCAGCACCAGGTCATTGATGCACATTACTTTATTTTTGTTAATTTTTTAAGGCCTTAGTCCACCCAAAAAATTATAAAAATTAAAGCTTGTTCTCTTAGCTTTCCAACTATATATATGATATGTCCTAATCCAAGATCGGGATGGTCTTCAAATATAGTTTCTATGAACACTGTACAAATCTACAGAAACAATTTTAACCTTCAAGTTCAACTTTAATTTTGTTCTTGATTGGCTACCCATAAAATTATGTAAAAATCATGGATATATATTCATGTCTCGGAGTTCATTTCCAATTGGTGTCAGCAAAAATTCATCCTTAAAGTCAATTAAGAAACAAAACGTACATACTGCGTGGAGCCTTAAGTTTGCTAATATTTCATTTGTTAAATAAATTGTTAGTAATTTGTTAAACAATTAAAACATAACTTGAATAAATTATAATATATTAAATATAATAAGTTCAATACACATGTATATATAGGAAAAAATTAGTCTTACATCGCACCACCATCACTATTACCAATCTCGTCATGATTCATAAGCTCGGTATGTCTTGCCCGGTTATGTCTCATCCTTCCACATTGACCACATTTGTATTTCATCTTTTCTTCTCCTTGAGACAAAATTTTATTTTTTTGTGGTCTACCAATAGCACATTATCTACAGTCTAGTAGTCATACTGTCTTCATTTGAATTTCATGTGGAACCTCCCATTGACTAGTGTCACCAACAGGATATATATAATCTCCATCAGTTGCACAAAGTGTGTCAGTGCGGTAATACTTTGAGCACATATTATGGAAATCGATATGTCTATGCAAACACGTTGTCATACCATGCACACAATGATACTGATCCAAGTCAAACTTCTTACACATTCAAGATTTGGTAGTCAAATTGGCTTTACCCTCTATTAGACTACCTACCACCCTGTACTCATTTTCATTGATAGGCTGAACAAATATGGATTATGCTATTTTTCCCTCTTTGTCAACCGTTCTTCTATCCATGTGTTGTCATATTACCGGCAATGATTTAGCAATCATAAAACTATTATTGTAAGTTACAGTGAATAGTTTCGAACAAAGGAATCAGTGTTATTGATCTTGCATCCCTTAGTATTGCAGTCATGCAATCAATAATGTTTGTAGTCAACATATTGTATCGAGTAACAGGAAACTTTCAACGAGCCCACCTTTAAGCTTCTATTTCAAAAAGATATTCAACCGCCTATATATTTATATTCTGCAACTCACTCATATAGTAGTCAAACCTTGTTAGAAAATAAGCCTTTGTAGTTAAATATGAAGCAAGAAAAATTTTAGCTTCATGTCCAAGCTTTTTAACCTTAAGGTTTTGGCTAATCTGCCACATGCACAAGCCATGATAAGAGTTTAGAAAAACAACCTTCAATACATTCTCAATACCTTTATGTATATTCGATACAAACACTAAATTATCAGTTGTCTATATGCTCCTTTAAAACATTAGAAGAACCATGTGTATCCAGCTTCATTTTCAGCATCCCCTATGCCAAAAGCAAGAGGAAAATTTTTTCAATTTTCATCTACAATTGCAACAATATATAGATAACCACAATATCTATGTTTTAAAACTATCTTATCAACAGCAACAACAAGCGTTATGTTAGAATGGAAACCCTGTATACTTGGTCCTAATGCCATGAATTTGTATTTAGAACAATCTCCATCATCAATAGCAATTAGTATGACTAATTTGGCAATGATGTGGCGGACCGGTGGAGGGTGGCAACAGTACAAATTAGTTCCGCAGTTTTATTTCCTTTTTAATAATACTAAAACTCTGATAAAGATACAATTAATTTTCTTTACGTTGTGGGTCTTGTGTAAAGAACCGTGTTTTTATATGTTTAAAAATATTTTAATTTTACTATTAATACCAATGGTTTAAATTTATCCTAAAGAGTAAAGAAAATTTTTATTCAATTTTCCAGTTATATTTCAATAGGAAATTTTCTTTATATTATTATTTTGTTCCTCTTTTTTGAAGTGACATCTCTTTATTTGGGTCTTCGGGCTTAGGTAAAGGGGTGTTACAATGTTATTACACCTGACATCCTCTAACTTCGTGTCCTTGCAATGTTTTACGAAACTTACACATATATACTCGTGCATAAGCACACAAGTAAAATTCATAAATAAGCACACCAACATGCACTTTTGGAGGCAGTTATTACATATAGCATCTCCAATAACTATGTTAGTAGCTTGCCTATGATTTCTATTGATGGCTTATGAATATTGAAGACAAGCATGTTCATGAAAATATGACATTACAATGAATAACTTCTGTGAATGTGGGATCTTGTTGGCACAAAATTTTCAATTACAACTATCATGAAAGCATCAAACCTCATATTGAGTAGTAGTAGATGAGCGTACAACCTTGAACTAAAAGTTGTTTTGAATCGTATACAAATACAACTTTTGCTTCGAATCTTTTTTGCCATCGTATACATGCCCAATGTGAAATTCATCACCATCAAAAGTACCCGACTCTATATCCATGAAACAAGATGAGCCACTACATCGTTCAGTTGTAGGAGTACGCAAAATTGAACCACCTTTACTTCATTATTTTGGTATTGGAAAAGGCTTAGTACCATCACTTGAAGATATATTTTTTCTCGTAATAAAGTAAATTGAACATGAGATTGTGGTAATGGAATTTTTTTTATATATCTTGAGTTTGTGGAAATTGACTTTTCCAAGGTGTTTGTGTTTTCGGTACTGGTGTTTCCCAAGTTGTTTCTATTATCGGTACTGGTGTTTCCCAAATATGTTTTTGTTTCAGGTACTTGAATTTGCCAATATGCTTCACTTTCCTAAGGTACTTAAGTTTCCCAAATAGGACTAGGAGGTACTTAACTTTTCCACAATTGAACTTCCTCCACATTGGATGCATTTATATGTTTTTCCGTTCTTAATATTTCTCTAATTTTAGTGGAAGGGCAAGAAGATGAATCTGATGCTTCCATTAGTAGAATTAAAAGTAGCAAATCCATTGTAATGACCAAGCTATTTTTTTTTTCCGAAATTATCGAGTTTCGGACGTATTTTTTATTTTATCGCAGTTTCGCCTTTTTCACTAAAACGAGCAGCTTCTAATTTTCCCAGGTATTTTGTAAAGCCCAATAGTACCTCGTAGGGAATTGAGAAAAATTTTCTACCCATTTTGCCCTTGGTCAAAGTTTGACTACTTTGACTTTTACTATTTATTATTTTAATAATATATATTTAAATATCTTTACTTTTCACTTTATTTTATTATTACAATAAGTTACCAATTGGCTTTTGAATTGGGATGGCCGACTCTCATATTTTCTATTTTTACAATTGTGTTGTTTCCAATTATTTCTAGAGAGAGGAAAAAAACCTAGAGAGAGAAAGTGAAGAAAGTCACAAAATTCAAAGAATTCTCTAGTGCAATTTGGAGGGTAGGGGCCGGCCACTTGGGGGAAGTTTTTGGCTTGGTTTTGAAGGCTTCTCAAAGCTTGGAAGTGTTGAGAATTTTCTTGGATCAAGGTAGGCAACTATACCCTTTTTATTTTCTTACAAATCCATATGTTTTAGTTGGTTAATTTGGTGAATTCTTATTTGGAATCATAGAATTGATGATTGATGGTGCTTAATTTAATGTGCAATGGGCTGGTTGGTGAAATCTCCAATTGCTACGCTTAGGGTTTGATTGAATTGGTGTTTAAAACTTGAATTTGTTGGAATTAAGTTTGAATTGTTGAAACTGGTTGGTGAATTGGATGTTTAGCATGCTTAATTTGATGATCTGATAAAGAAATCAATAGAATTTTGCATGAAGAAGGGTCAACCATTATAGGGTAGTTATGTGCAAATTTTTACATGTGAGGGCAATTTAGTCTTTTCACATGTGAAAGGGTATTTTGGGAATTTTTAAAAATTTCAAGGGTAAAATGGTAAATTTGAATGAAAGGGGCACATTGAATTTTCAAAATTGTTCAAGAGCATTTTGGGATTTTATATGTAAGGAATATGGATGAAATTTTTAAAAAGATCAAGAACATTTTGGTCATTTGACATGTAGGGACATAGATGGAATTTTTAAAATTGTTGAGGATATTTTTGTCATTTTTCACAAGAGGGGTAGAGTTGAAAATATTTGAAATTCGAATTATTTTAATACATATATATATATATATATATATTAACTAAATTGTTATTTGTTAATTAATATATACATACATATAAGTATTTTCAATTACTATTATTTACATTTGCATAAATATAATTAATTACTCATGTATTTGCGTAATAATAAATATAGATATATTTTATAAAATACATATATTTTGTGCACGTATTTATTATGTATACTTGAGTGTGTTTTGTAAAGGTTTATGTAGAAAAATAATTCATTACGTATTAATTTGAATACTAAGTTAATATATATATAGATATATATATATTTGTGAGTATTTCTATACATGGGGGTATGTATATATATAATTATGTGTGTGTATAAATTGTATTTGTATGCATATATATGTGTATAAAATATATGTATACATATATGAGTATGTATATATGTGTTGTGTATATATATATGTATGAATATGTATTTATATGTGCATATTTTGCATATGTATTTATGTGTATGTGTATATGTGTTTATAAATTGTGTTTATAAATACATGTACGGTTGGAAATATTATTTATGTTGTTTTACCGAAGGTAGAATGGTAATTAACCATATACTTATTGAGGGGTATTTTGATAATTTTTCATTTACTCAAGGGGTATCTTGGTAATTTCCGAGATGATCAATGGCATTTCAGTAATTACATCAATGTGGTTGAGCAATTTGTAATTGTTAACTAAGCAGGGGTATTTCAGTAATTACGGCTGTTGGAATAGGATGATTGGTAATTACAGTTTTAATGTGTTGTCTAGTTTTACTTTGTATTGTAATATGAGCATTCATTTGCATAGAGCAATTATGGTGATTTATTATTTTATGTGAAATGAATAATTTTTTCTTCCCTGAGAGTTTGTATTTTCAAAATGGTTTACACGACGAAGTGCATGATCTCAAACCCTAGTTTATAGTCGCTCTATGAATCATTAACTACACGTAGGGGTGGGTCGCCCGAAACTGTAGTTCATCCGCATACCACAGAGGTGTGGTATTTTATACACGAAACGCGAAAAGAGAGTGGGCTGTTTGGTTTTAAATAAATAGGAAAAAATGATGATTTTAGGTGTACAGTGTTACACTTCATAATATGGCATTGACATATGCATATGGTTGTCTACTGAGTGATTATCACTCACCGTTGTTATCTGTCCTGTGTGACAGGTAAATCCAAGGCTAAACAGTAGGACTTGGCGGGGTGTGGACTGGAGGGCAGGCTTGGTATCATGTTCTTCCGCATTTTGATTTGTTGTTTTAGACAATAATATTATGTATTTTTAAATACTACTTTCTTTTACGTTGTATATGTGTACTTTAAATTTATTTTAAAGTAATATTGTTTATGGTGTGGTTTGCAAAACGATCTAAAAGAGTAAATGAATGTTTTGGTTTTGTTATGGTTTTGTCCAAAAATATTTTCAGCAAATCAAATTTAAAAAGAAAAAAAAAATACGGTTAACACACCTTTCTCGGGAACCTAAGCTCGGATAAAGAGGTGTTACATCTATCATTATTGGCTTACTCAGTAGATAAACATTCAAGAACCCTTGGCAAAATCTCGATATATAATGGAGTAACTGGCACAACTTCTTTTACAACACAAAGAAATATTTTGACATCTCCATCTCATTTTATTTCTTACGGAGAACGTGGTTGTGAAATTACTGCATAAGATATTTCATCTTTAAATTGAATCTTTATTGGTCTATATTAATAATGTTGTAAACTTCATTCATTAATTGCACATAAGTGCAATTTTTAAGAACTTCGGTCACTTTTTATTCATAATTCTTGAATTGTTAATGATCATCATCTCCTTTATATAATATGCCACCATCAAACACAATAATTATAATATTACTTTTGGATTTTATTGTACCTATGCAATTAAAAATATACCATAGCATTAGAAATAAACAATAAAATTATAAATTTAAGTAAAATACAAGAAAACACTAACAAAAATGTTTAGACATGAATATTAATCATGATTTATGTTTTTTTCTAAATCGACTTTTAGGATGAATTTTGGCATATACCAATTGGAAATGAACGCTGAGACAACATATCCATAATTTTTTGAACATACAATATATATATATATATAAATGCTCTCATGCATAACGTCGTATATATATGTTAAGCGACAGATAATGTGTCATATATTTTTAAAAAAATTTTAAAAAGGGTTTTCTAGTGGCATAGCCAGGGGTAGGATCCTCAAATTTTATTTAGCCATATTTTATAGGAATTAAACTTTTAGCCCATTTTATAAATATTTTTATCTAACTATTCCTCCTACTTTTTTCCAATTAATGCGTGCACACCTTCTACCATGTTTCAAAATTAAATGTATGTATAACTTGTATAAATTTTCTTAAACAATACATGAAGGTGTGCAAGAGCTTCAAAAATTTTTTTCATTAATCTGTATTTCTATCGAATTACATATTTCCTTCATCTTCAACAAACCGACTATTAATGTATATTTAAGCTTAAGTAAGATAATATTAACACTAATTCTCAATTTTTTTTATCTATTATTGATTGGGTTGTTGATTTTTTAATGATTTTGAATTTGATATCAGTTTTTGACGTAGAAAAAGTAAACTGTAAAAAATCATGTTCGTTGAAAAAATTTCACATTGTATTGAAGAAGGTGAACAGTGTATAAAAAAAGTAGACCGTCGGTGGGCCCTCCAACGACACAATGGTAGGACGGCACTCTAGTGGTGCAACCACCGGGCCGTCGATGGTCCCACCACTAGGCTGTTGGTGGTCCCACCACCAGACCGTCGGTGGGATCCACAGCACTGGTGGTCACGGTACATTGGTGTTGCCACCACCAGTGTGTGATAATTTGGCCAAGACAACACATCTATCATGTTTCAAACATGATTTGAAGGTGTAAATCAACTCATAAAATTTTGAAAAAATATTCAAACTAAATTTTATCCTCTTCGCTTTACATTCATATATCATTTACCTCAAACCGAATTTAGAAAGATATTCAAATTAAATTTGTACTAAAAGTCTACAAATCTACCGAGACAACATATGAATCAGGTTTGAAGCATGATTTTCAAATTTAAATCAACTTAAAAAATTATTTTTTAAAAAAATACTCAAATAAAATCTTATCCTCTTAGTTTTTCAACCATATATCATTTATTTCAATCCGAGCTCCAAAAGATATTCAAAAATATTTTATACTAAAACTTTACAAATCTGCCGAGATAACGCGTTGGCGGATTTGAAAATGGCTTGATGATGAGGTGGTGGTGGCCACCACCAGGCCAAAGTGCCCATATGTGGGCCTATCGATGGCATGATCGGTGGTCCCGCAGATGGGCATCTTGGCCTGGTGATGGTCACCACCACCCTACCACATTGTCATAACATGATCTTATAAATTTTACCGAGATAACACGTCAGTCATATTTCAAACCTGATTTGAAGGCCTAAATCAACCCATAATATTCTAAAAAAAATATTCAAATCAGCTTTTAAATCATATATCATTTCCCTTAATACGAATTTGAAAATGCAATCAGATTAAATTTGAACTAAAAGTCTACAAATTTACCAAGACAATATATGAGTCAGATTTGAAACATGATTTGAAGGCCTAAATCCATTTACAAAATTCTGAAAAAAAAATTCAAATTAAAATTTATTCTCTTAACTTTCTAACCATATATCATTTGCCTAAATCCAAATTCAAAAATATATTTAAATATATTTTACATTAAAACTCTACAAATCTGTCAAGACACCACACTAATGGATTTGAAAATGACTTTGATGGTGGAGTGGTGTCCGTCGGTGGACCTACCAACGGCACCTTGGGTGATCCCATCGAAGAGCACCTTTGCTTAATGATGACCACCACCACCCCTCTACCACGCTATTTTTTAAATCCGTCGATATACTGTCTCTGTAAATTTATAGAATTTTAATACAAATTATATTTGAATACCTTCCATGTCTTGGATTAAGCAAATTAAAACTAAAAAGATAATAATACTTTTCAAAATTTTCTAAATTGATTTAAACCTTCAAATCATGCTTCAAACCTAATTCGTGCTGTCTTGACAGATTTATAGACTTTGAGTTCAAATTTGATTTGAATGCCTTCTCGACCACGGATTGAGAATTGGAAAGTTCAATTCAATGCCACTTAGCAGTCAATCAGATTCTAGGATGCCTAGACCAAAGGTTGATCCCAAAAAAAAGAGAAAAAAAAAAAGAAAGAAAAAAAAAAGGGCAAAGCAACAAGTAATGTTTCAATTGACAAACTAGTAATGTTTCAATCGACATTTACCAAGTATCACCATAGTTTAAGGAGAACCATACACGACAAATCTGCTCCTCAACTGAACCAAGGCTACTCGGAACATAATTAAAATTTCAAACAAAATTAACATTGCATTCCATCTCCAACTAAGGACCATATGTCAAAATCGGCCACTATACCGCCTGCAAATGTGTCGAAAGGCATGAACCGTGCAAATTCTTTGATGAGCTGCTGTGGTGCAGCTGCACTGCTCCTAACTTCCTGTTCACAATAGATGACAGACTTAAGGACAAAAGGTACAGAAGAACAGAAGAATGAAGAAAAACTGCATACATATGATGATACATTATGCATGCATAAAAAACCTCTTCAATTTCCAAAATCAATAATAACTAATTAGGTCAATATAATTGATTCCAAAAGAGGCATATTTACAGCATTTGCACTTGTACAATTTAGGAATACTGAAGGTGAAGAGGTAAAGGACTATAAAAATCAAAACTTTGCTCTGTCAGAAAATGGGCTGAGAGCCATACCAGTCTTTTGTTGGCCCTGGCCATGTAGAAGATTATAGCATTCAGAATGATCGCCTTGCCCTAGATTCTGCAAGGGTGACACGAATTTGTCTTCCATTCAAATCCTGCACGAAACAAAAGTTAGAGCCGAAAATTCCTATATCAAACTTGGAAATAATAAAGGAATTGTGAAAATAAAGGAATTATGAACACAGCAAAACTGCAACCATATAAATCACTCTAATATATGGGATTTTGACTCGGTAAGGAACAAGGACATTATGCTCAGACAAACCTCTACCATGAAAACATATGTTTGGAAAAGGTAAAAGAAAAATAACAAAAGCAACTTCAAACACAGTTGAATGAAAAAATAGTAAACTTACAACACCATTCAAGGACTCAATAGCACTGTTGACCTCTTCAGCAGTGTTATAGGTTACAAAACCAAAACCCCTTGACCTACCACTCTCCCTGTCATAAACCACCTTGGCATCCAAAACCTTTCCTTGCTCACTAAAAAGGTTCTCAAGAGTTGAATTGTCAACACCCCATGAAAGGTTACCCACATAAACACGGTTGTCAGTATCAGAACCTGCCCTGTCATAACCACCTCCCCCACCACCTCTGGCACCTCTAAAACCATCTTCACGAGAGGGAGGAGGTCCATAATTCACTCTCAATGCCCTTCCGTCAAGTTCCTGTCAAATATCATTAATGCTCAGTTAGATATATTCACAGTTCTCAAAAACAAAACATAAACAACTAGTAATTAAATTCAGAACAGTTAGAAACTTAAGGATATTAACCAATCAATCAAATAAAAAGTTCTTCCTCAACAAAGGCCTGAAAGGTCAGCTACAAATTAAGCAATGGAATAAACTCTAAAAAGGCATAATTATGGCAGTGCACGCAGTGCACACAAGTCTTCCACCTTTTCACTTACTCAAATATTGAAAGTTGAAAATTGACATATTACAGCAATGTGATGTTAAATAGTATTAAATCAATAGACGGTGTAATTCTCATAACCAATAACGCAACCAAGCAAAAAGTACAAAGTTTTACATATCAATTATCCCCCAATATCTGCAGGCAAAAATCCAGGAGCTACATGGTTGAAAACGGTTTTTAATCTAACATACATACATCACCAAACAAGCAGTCATACTTACGTAGCCATTAAACTGCTGAGCAGCTGCTTCAACTTCCTCAACACTAGACATGGTTACAAAGCCAAAACCTCTGCTTCTTCCAGTCGTCTTGTCATAAATCACCTAACAAAAAGCAATCATTTATGCAATCAAAACAAGTTGGCTGCTTCCTCTTTCATTGGTAAAAATATGAACTTTGAAAACTACTCTCTGAAACCTCCATTTACTTCCTAGTGAAAGCCACGAAAACCTAATTCCCAATAATTACCCACACATCATTTCCAGCAAAATTTCACAAAAACAATTTCAAAATTTTTCAGCAATGAAAAAGATTACCTCGACCATCTCAACATTCCCAGCACTTTCAAAAAGGCCAGCAAGCTTAGAACTGTCCACGCTGAATGGAAGATTACCCACGAAGAGTTTGAGGTCAGGGGAGAAATTGGCTTCGCCATCGTCGCTCAGGACCTCCTGTCCAAACTCGGAGGAAACGGCGACGTTCCGAGCAAGCCGAGAAGACAAGCTCGGAAACCCCCTCGAGGAGTTGAGCAAAGAAGCGGAAACGCAAATGAGGTTGGCATGAAGCTTGAGAGAAGAAGAAGGGAGAGTGTGAAGAGAAAGCAAAGTGGGTTTTTGGGTGAAAAGGGAGAGAGTTTTGGCGGTGAGAGAAGGAAGGAATAGAGAAGAAGCAGAGGCAGACATGGTTGCTTTTGCTTCGCTTGCTCCTCTTCTTGCGGATAAGATCCTTAGGAAGCGAAGAGAGGGTTTATGGGTTAAAGGATAGAAGCCTTTTTTATATAGTAAATGAAGATTTTTACGAAGATTTTTTTTTTTCTTTTTTTTTTCCCTCTTAAACGAAGATATTTACATGGAGTTTCAGAGCAAGAGGGTAGTTTGGGTTTTCCAAAAGGGGTAATGATCCGCTGTTATGAAGAACACCAAGTTACATCGTGTATAGTACACACGAGTGAAGAAAGTTGGAAAAGGGTGATATAAATGCCAGCTGGAAATACAGATGTAAAAAATATAAAGTTTTCTTATAATAAATAATAATGCAAGTTGCAAAGTGTTTGGAAGATTTTTCAGCGGATGTTGTGGATAATTATAAACCAGTTATGGGTTTTTGGCTGTGTTGCTGGTCTCTACTCTGCTGCTCTTGTTTTTATACCATATTTTGGCCACTCGCAAATACCACAAAGGACAAAAGGCCTTAGGGCTCTATTAAAATGTGGCCTCCAAATAATATTCTATGAGTTGTGTATAGGTGAGGGCATTGAGGTCCATTTCTTGTATGTAAAGTAGGGCCGGGCGTTACAAGGGCGGAATTGAAGCGAGAAATTCCGAGTTCACGCCAGCCGGTAACTCGTGGATATCAATCGGTAATAAATAATAAATAGTACCATTGAGCTATGGTAGAGGGATTTATGGTTGGAGTAGTCAGAGTAAGTAGAAAGGGGATAGTCGAGTAAGCAGCAGAGGGGTTTGATGGCTGGTATAAGCTTAAAGATTTGAGAAGCCACAAATCTTCAAAAAAGAAGACGGCTAAACGCTTTTATAGCTTTTGACTTTTGGTATCCTAATTTTTTATTTGTTTTTCCTTTTTGAAATATGATGACTAGCAATTTATAGATGCAATGAATGAGACAAGTAGCAATAAATGTCATGCTTTGCCAACACCTTTTAGTGTTATCCCATTCATTCAAATAAATAGAAGATTCGTTAAGAAAAAATGATGCACATTATGGTTACTTGGTGATATCAACGTATCTTTTGCTTTGCATTTTTTACTCACGTTGGTATCTAATTTTTTTTTTTTAAATCTAATTATATTTCTAAACACAAATAAAATAAAGATTTAAAAATATTATAAATTTTTTGTTTTTTATTAAATTTTCTTCTTTCTAATTATTTAATTACTGTACATCATATTTTATTATTTTTACTTTTTAAGGAAAAAATGATCTTAAATAAAATTTTTATTTTTTAACACTAATATTTTTTACATCTTTTTTATATTATGAATAATTTTTTTATTTTTTTAAAATTTAATCTTTTTTTGTAAAAAAATTTAATGAAAAGGCTTGCACATTTTCACGCCTAAGCACGAATTAAACAATTAACACAGTATTGACCATCTATTACTAAGTCTTGTGCCAATACAAAATGTCTTCTAAACGTCTCATGCCTAGGCGGCACCTTTTCATAAATTTTTAAACATTACTTAAAAGTCATGCAAGGAGTAGCTGAGCTATGCCTACGTGATCCATGGGGTTCGGCCACAAACAAGCATACATCTTTTTTGGAATCCTAGTTTAATTGTATATATTGATTCATTTAATTTACTCGTAAATTAACTTCCCTAATCATTTTCATTTATCCATTATTTTTTTAATGATAGGCTTAAGGTTATTCTTAAAACTTTTTCTTTTTAAAATAGTAGGGCATATTAGTAAATGTATAAAGAGGACGAGTGTCGGTGCATGTGCATATATGGTTGCTTAAGGGAGTGGAATTTCAACAGTTAGTTATATAAAATATAGAAATTTTGGAGAGAAAAGAGAAGAGCTCGTGGAATTTCAACAGTTAGTTATTGCTGCATGCACGCTAATAGCATTTCGATCGGAGTCGGACATGACCTCGTCAAATGGACCCCGGCAGTTCTAGCATCAATGTTGTTTTATATATTAATCTGGGTCCTGGGCAGAGAGGATTTTAATCAATAATGAATAAATAGAATTAATAAGTATTATTATTCTATTTTTCTAAAAAAAAAAAAATAAAAGGGATTGGGGAGTAGTGCAAAAGTCTAAATGGAGAGGAAAATTGGAAATGCATGGGAAATATTGAATGGAAAGGATGTGTGGGGAAAACATGGGGTATGGAACGTGACAAATGGAGCAGAAGACGAAGAAGAAATTGGCGGTGACTTTTTATTTCAATTTTCCCATATCTACCTTGTCATTTTCTTTCATTTTCAAAAAATTACCTATTATGTGAATATGTATATGATCTTCTATTCAAAACTAACTGCCTCTCCACAAACTCGTCCATATTTTTTCTTTTCATTTCCATTTTTTTCTTTTCATTTGACTTTTGGGGTTCACTTTTTGCTTCCTTATATATATATATAAAGACCATCAGGGTCAATTTTTGTATAGGATAATAAAGAATCCCCTATATATATATATATATATATATATATATATATATATATATATATATATCGTGCTCACCTACAGCATGTTTGCACTGACTTCGTAGTTAGCTTTTTCTCGGTAAATAACTACCTAGCCACCTACTACTATATAAATTTGCTTTTAACCAAATTAAGTAGAATTAATCATTGTAATAACGTGAAGTACTCATCTATCTGCCTACTTTATCCTTAGGCGGTCCGGCCTAACCACGTATACAATAACATAACTCCCATGTGAACAATTTTTTCAATATAAAGAATACAATATAAGGTGAAAATTAGTTGTGTAATCAACTAACATTCTTATTAACACAAAAGTTGTTACGGGTCGAAAGTGTGTCAATCGCATAAAGTGGATATTCCAAGTGATCCAATATGTCGAATTGTCCACTGAAGGGGATTCAGCTAAGAGCACTTATGTGGCATAGCACTTGTACGACGCCATGAACGCCTTTTGAGTTTTCTATGGGAAAAGCTGTGTAAGAGGTTTTTGTTTATGACAGAATTTGCTCCACCACAAACTGTCGCGCATTCCGTCACTATATGCAAAACAAAAGAGATGTGAAGCTTTTGGAGGCACCGATGTGGTGTCGGCCAAAGGAATTCAACACTCAAGTTAGTTCTGTTACGAGATAATCAGCTTTGGGCTTTGAATGCTAAACAACGTTAGAGTGTGTATCTTTGCTATGGTGTGATGGTGGGATATTTATAATCCAACTTCGTCCTCCTCACCAAGAGAGGAGTAGAAAACCCTAGCCGCTAGTTCCCAAGTTAGCTCATCCCATATTTGGAAAGTAGAATATAGGAAAGGATGTAGCATTGATGCTGAATGAGCCTTCCTATTTGGAACTTTCCTTAACTCTTACCACATTCAAGTTAAGGAAGATCGTCCCGAACCAATAACATTGGATTGTGGTTCATCTCTTCCATGTCCGAGCCAAGTCTTCCGAGCCAAACATTGACACCTTTTCTAGAGGATACCCTATTCTCCGAGCCGAGCCATCGAAAAGATCTTCGCTCTCATTAGCTCGGCTCTGTCAGGCTAATTCCATGAACTCATTACTTTTCTACCTTGGGTCCTAATGGCCTAGCCCGGTCTTCCACCTTGGGCCTTGCTGGGCCAAATCCGGTGAGAATTTTGTCCATACAGCTAGCCCCCCAGTCACCAAACGAATAAGCTCAACAAGATGGGTCAGTTACTACCTATCCGTCTACTCGTCTTTTCAAATTCTGAAGGTTAAGCGCCGTTCTGACACCCAGCCGCCTAAAATAATAATGACTTGACGCAAATAATGGGTTGAATCTGAAAAGACGCCTGCAATCTCAACCGTTAATTTGAATTTCAAACATAGATCATAACCGTCTGTGGCTAGAGTTATAACCTTGCTTAAACCTTTCGATTTCACTTTCGACCCTCTATTCTTCAGAAACCCCCTGAGTTCTCTGAGTCTCTTGCCATTCTAGTGACCTACTTTCCTTATAAATCACCTACCAGCCCATAAGTCTTCTAATCTGAACTCACTCCATGATCACTGGAAGTTTTCGTTCACTATGATGCAATTTGCCATCAGTTCTGGTCCAGATTTAGATGGGAACACCAAGACCCTTACCTGTTCTTTACGCGTTCATCTTCTCCAGTCAAATTCCTTACTCCGACAAGCATTCACGGTTAGTTTTGAATCTTTTTTTTTTTTTAAATTCCTATAATTCGCGTTTCCCACCAAAATGTCATCAGAAGAGTCTTGTACCCCTCTCGAACCTTACCTATAATATTCAAATCCTTCTTCTGCTTCCACTCCCTCTTTTACCTCTACCAGCTCATCTATTAGGGTTTTAGAACCAGACCAAATAGCCAAACAGAATCCTGCGCTCCATGCTGAGCCTAACATCAGGAGAGATGAACCAGACGAGCACAGACTTAGGTTTTTCATCCAACACCCTATCTTGATTAAAACTGACATCCCTTTAATTTTCAAACCCTAAGGATATGCCTTCCAAATAGCGCCATGCTATCCGTTCCTAGAGAAAGAGAAAGGGCAGACTCCATTCGTGAGGGATGGATCTGCTTTTACGAGATAGCATTCAAGCTTAGACTTAGACTTCCTTTTTACCGCATCATCAATATGGTACTGAACTACTTCAATCTCTCGCTCGGGCAACTTATATCGAACGGCTGACACTACCTCTTAGGACTGATTATCCTATTTGAGAAGTACGTGCAACCTATAGATATGCCTATCTTCTTTTATTTCTTTTACTTGAAACCGGGCGAAGAGGGTAGGTATGCCTTTTATGCTTGGCGACAGATCAGGCTTATGAAAGATGCGCTAATAAGCGATAAAGGCTGGAAAGAGAGATACTTCTTCGTAAAAAAGGAAGGTCTGTTCGATCCAGTTGGCTCGTCTAACTCTGGGTTCGCTCAGCGTGGACGGAAAAAGGTACCAGATTATTCATGTAGCTAAACCTTTCTTTTGATTTCGCAAGGTTGAACTAACTTTCCACTTGTACAGCCCTAAACCTAAGTGTCAAGCTCTCAACAAACACTGAGTAGAACAACTCGATCGACATCCCATGCAGCATAGGGGAAAAGAGCCTTAACCTTCTTCTTTCTAAAGAATCATTTTGTTCTGTTGGGTATTGGCCATCCAAGCAAAGAAGTCACGAAGCAAGCCCCCGAGACCCTCAAGTCGAACCAATTCTTGAAGGTATCCCTCTTCCTATTCTAGAAGTTCCTTACACACACGTTCTCGAAGGCTGTATTAGGTTGTTATACGGCGAACCATCTGATCCTTTGTGTGATTCGTATCCAGCAACCGACATGGGAAAAATGAAGGTGGGGATACCGACTGACTCGGAGCTAGCCAAAAGGAAGAGGAAGAGGAAAGAAAAAAGGGCAACCCACAAAGCCAGTGGATTCGAACCAAATCGAGATCCCAAGCCGACCCCTAATGGCACGGTGCTTGTCCAACCAAAGGATTTGACTGTAGCCATTCTAGTTGAGAAATCACCTCCTCGAAAGAGACAGAGACTCTCCAGCCCTCCTGCTACCAATAAGGACAAAGGCAAGGCTCCTCAAGTTCCCAAGAGAAGCCTGGGACTTGAGGACAGTGCCTCCGTTCGCTCTAAACCTGACTAAGTGGCCGAGATTGTGGACAGCTTGATGACCCAACATGATCGAGTCATCCTCAAAGGAATGACCTTCAAGGATATCAGCTATGAGGCCGAGTAGCGTACCCTCAAGGTATGTTCGAACCTAAGTACTATTTCCTTTGTCTCATCTATTGGTTCTAACCGCAGTTGGCCCAAGACTGTCCGTACCTTATTGAGGCAGTCATCAAGGCGGACAACGCATGGAAAAAGAAAACCAAGGCGTTAAACAACTTCACAGCAACTAACAAAAGTCTTGTAGAGGAGGTTCAACGCCTCAAACAGATAGCCACTGATGCCACCAGTAAGACCGAGCAGTTGTAAAAAAGATGGTCCGAAGCAGACCTCAAAATGGTCGAACAGGAGAAAGAGCTAAACTCTCTGAGGCTAGATTTTTTAAGGGTTGCCACAGAGCTAGATGCACTGCAGAGCCAAGCCACGTTCTAGCCTCGTATAAAGAAGGCCATCTACCACAAAGGAGTCGAAGACGCCTTCCTTCAAGTTCGGAAAGAGATGATTTGTAGGTTCAAGGCCGGGGAAACCAACTTGCCTACGTCCGAACCGAGCGAAGATGAGGAGGGTAGTGACGACTCCAGCGAGATTTCCTTTGGGAGGACAAAGTTGAAGGAGATGAGAAGAACCCTAAGCCGAACGATACTGAACTACCCCCTCCCGTATGAAAGATTCCTTCGTTGAGGCCATGGATGTGGTTAGGTCCTAGAGGGCAAGGCCAAACACAAACGCTGAAGAAGTGACCTCTATTGCCCAGCCGAACCAAGAAGAACCTCGCTAGTTTAATTTCGCTGCTTCGTCTTTGCTATTTTGTTTTGTAATCGTTTCATTTCCTGTAACTTTTCATTTCTTATAATTTTTATTACTAAATGAGATGCCAACTTTTGATTCATTTTATTGCCCACTTTCAATTACTTTCGTAATTAGCCCAAGTGTCCCTTTTGTTCGAGCTGAACTAACAGTTTGGTAATAACTAACCAAATTATGTGCTAGCAACTTGACTGACCTAACCAAACTGATTGACTCATTTTTCAAGCCGGTTCAAAGCGGCTTGAGCACACTCTAACTCTGAAGGGAAACAGGCCGAGGGGAAAGGCTAGTCTTCTTGATGGCTATCCTCAATTCTCACAGGGGCAAAAGCTATCCAAATCTAGGGTCAACCTGACCAACCAGCACTACCTGAGTTAAACTTGACCCAACCCTATGATTTAACTGTATCGTAGGAATGTGTCCGTTCGGAGAGTATAAAGACTAGGGTCAATCCTCCTGCATCTTTTGACCCGAACTCATCCACAACAAAGTAAAACATAGAGTGCACGATTTATTTAAAAATGGAAATAACATTTTATTGATATGACAAAGATGTAACAAAAAAGAAGTGTGAATGCACTGTATATTGTTTTCCTTATAAGACCTAATGATAGTAACGACACAAGTAAACTGAACTCTAGCTCCGGGGTACATCAGTGTTGTCCAAGGACTGTAAGGTATAAGCCCCCGGTCTGGGTATGTCCATGACCCGATAAGTCTTGGGTGTTGTCCAGCATTTAACTCTTGGGTGTTCGAAAAGACTTTGCACAGCACTAAGTCTCCAACCCTAAATTTACGAGGATGAACCTTCATATTGTAGTATTTAGCAATACGTTGCTGATATACGGCCATCCGGATTAAGGCTTATTCCCTTAGTTATTCCAAGTAGTCCAGCGACCTCAACCTTAGCTCGTTATTCTGTTCTTGCTCGACATAGGCGACTAAAAACATTGGAATGACCAATTCTGCGGGAATTACAGCCTCCGCTCTAAAGACCAGAGTGAAAGGAGTTTCTCCTGTTGCATAATGCGGCGTGGTTCGATTCGCCCATAATACTCTAGGTAGTTCATTTGGTCATTTCCTTTTTGCTTCTTCTAGCCACTTCTTCAAGTTTGCCATGACAGTTTTATTTGTGGATCCGGCATGACCATTCGCTTGTGGGTGCCGAGGGGAAGAGAAATGCATGATGATTCTCCACTTGGCGTAGAATGCCTGCGTAGCCGAGCTGATGAACTGAGATCTGTTGTCTGCTACTAGAACACAGGGTAGACCATACTGGCATATAATGTTCCGCCATATGAACCGGATCATGTCTTTATCTTTGATCTGTGAGTATGCTTTGGCCTCCACCTATTTATTGAAGCAGTTTGTTGCACGAGGATGAACCGTTTTTTAGCCGCTGCCAATAGCAAGGGTCCATTGCATGAATGGCCATGGGCTCGTCACATTAGTCAATTCCTCATGAGGTAAATGAGGAATCGAAGCGAACCGCTGGCACTTATCACAACACTAAGAATAGTCTACAACATCTTTTCGTATGGTTGGCCAATAATAACCCTGTGACATAGCCTTGTGTGCCAAAGTTCATCCTCCTGAGTGGTTGCCACAATGCCTCTCATGAATTTTACCCAGGACTTGGTTCGATTCCCTTCATTTAAGCACCTCAACAAAAGGCCTGTGAAAGATCTTCGATACAACTTCCCATCAAGCATAGTATACCAAGCTGAGATGAGCCTCAATTTTTGAGCTTCAGCTTTATCCGAAGGTAGCAATCCCAAAACATGGAAATCTATAATCGGATTCATCCATCCTGGCTCTTTATCCTAATCAATGTTCATTGCCTTGTTGCTTCCGCCTTGAACCTTTGGCTCGAATAGGAACTCTAATGGTATCGTCCTTTGTTGCTCTATCCTTTAGCCAATGCCCCTAGAGCCGCTAAGGCGTTAGCTCAGCCATTTTTGGTCCTCGATAATTGGTGCAGCTCGAAATGACAAAATTATTGTGCAAGCTACTTTACCAATGCCGGATAGGAAATCATCTTCTCGTCCTTAGCCAAATAAATCTCCGTTAACTTGGCTCACAATTAACTGAGAATCACTGTAAGCCAACAACTCTTGCTCCCTAATTGTCCGAGCCAACTCCATTCCTGGCAATAGTGCCTCGTATTCAAATTTGTTATTTGACGCCGAGAAGGAAAGATAGAACATCTGTTCTAATACCAAACCATCTAAGTCTTCAAGCATGACTTCAGCTTCTACTCCGTGCCAATTTGAAGACCTATCCACGAATAACTTCCAAATTGATTTTCTTCTCGGTTGGGTCGTCCAAGTGGTCTACTTCACTTCCGGCATATCTTGGCTCAGCTATCCTTGTGAATTTGATGACAAAATCAGCTAGCACCTAGGATTTGATGGTTGTCTGGGGCTGCTACTCAATTCCATACTCCCCCAACTCAATTGCCCATCATACCATCCTGCCTGCAATGTCAGGACTATGAAGAGCAACTTTGAGAAGGTATGAGGTTACCACGACAACCTTGTGACGCTGGAAGTATGGTCTTAACTTTTTCAAGGAGACAAGCAGAGCCAATGCAAGCTTCTCAATGAAGGAGTACTGAGTTTCTACAACCACGAGTGTCTTACTAACGACGTAAATTAGTTGCTGCTCCCTTCCTTTGGCTTGGACAAGCACGGAGTTAACAGTATGGTCTGAGACAGAGAGGTACAAGTACAGAGGCTCCCTCAACTTTGGTTTAGACAGTATTTGAGGAGAAGTAAGATAGGTTTTCAGCTGTTAGAATGTCTGTTCACACTCCTCTATCCACTCCAAGTCTCTGTTCACCTTTAATGCAAGGAAGAAGGAGATGTAATGGTCGGACGACTTCGAGATGAACCGACTTAGGGCCGCTATTCTTCCGTTCAACATTTGCACCTCCTTTCTAGTTTTTGCAGAGGGCATGTCAAGCAAAGCTCGTATTTGACTTGGGTTTACCTCAATCCCTCTTTGCGTAATCAGAAAAACCAAGGAACTATCTTGATCCAACTCTGAATATGCACTTAGAGAGATTCAACTTCATCTTATGTGCATCTAACACCTCAAAAGCTTGAGCCAAATGTTGAACATGGTCTACCGCACACACAGATTTAACCAACATGTCATCTACGTACACTTCCATGGTTGAGCCGAGATGTGCTATGAACATTTTATTCACCAATCTTTAGTATATGGCTCCTACGTTCTTCAGTCCAAACAGAATGACCTTGTAGTAATAAATTCCTCTTTTGGTCATGAATATCATTTTCTCCTAGTCATCTGGGTGCATCATGATTTGGTTATAGCCTGAGTAGGCATCCATGAAGCTTAGCAGTTAATGGCCAGCAGTGGCATCACCATCATATCAATCTTAGGCAGCGAAAAACTGTCCTTCAGTCATGCTTTATTCATATCAGTAAAGTCAATGCATACTCGGGGTTTTCTATTTTTCTTTCGTATGACCACCACATTGGCGAGCCAGTCCGGGTAGTGTACTTCCTTGATGAAACCATTCTTCAGCAGTTTATTCTTCAGCAGTAAAGTCAATGCATACTCGGGGTCTGGATCTAGCTGCATGTCCTTCTAATCCTCCAAGGCATCCATCTTGTCAACTTGGGCCACCCCTAACTTCCTTAGTTGCTATTTATTTTTTCTATTCACAGCCTTAATGTAGCATATCCGAGTTATGGACTAGTCACTTCTCACTTCCTCTATTCAACCATTGGACAGGAATTTAATTTTCTAATGGTAAGTGGATGGAATGGCCTTCATATAATGTAACCATGGGCGAGTGAGGATCATATTAAACAGAAGGGGTATCAACTACCATCATCTCTACCATTTGTACCATGTTCTTTGCTGTAATTGGGAGGGTAATTCTGCCTTTGGCTAGACTCTCGTTTCCATCATACCGAACTAGAGTGGCTCTGGTGGGTTGTATGGTCATAGGACTGATCCCCATCTTTTCAAATATGCTCGAGAACATGATGTTTGTCGAGCTTCCATTATCCATCAATATATGCTTGATTGTATAGTTCCCCACTTGTAGGTACAGTACTCTTGTAATGTCCTCGACAGTGAAGGTGATAGTTGGCTCATCATTCGGTGTCATGGTGACCTGAGCTATAAGCTGCTGAGCATAAGTTCTTCTATCTTCTCTATACTTGTCACCACAGGCGACCCCTTTATGAACAGAATGGATGACCTTCCAAACCTCTACCTCGTTATTTGTCCATTGAGGAGTTTTCTTCCTTTGGGATTCCTCCCTTTGTCTGTCCGAGCCCCATTTGTCCGGCTCTAAGACAAATTGCTTGAGGTCCCGTGCCTCAGTAATTCCTCTATTTCTCTTTTGAAGGTTAGGTAGTCTTCTGTAGCATGGCTGCGTTCCCTATGGAAGGCACACCATTGGGAGTTGTCTCTAGCTTTTGGGTCCGAACTCATGGGTTGCGACCACCGCACCTCATGAATTCTTTCCATGTGCTTAATCAGCTAAGTTGGAGAAACTACCAGCCTAAATTTTTACAATCGGTTCCTTAGGGGACTGTCCTGCTCTTCCCTCTTATGGGATTCTTCGAGCTGTTTTGACTCTCTGTATGTTCTGTCCGAACTGCCCTTTGATTTTGTGGGTATTTAGCAACTTCACTATACTGAACCCTTATGCTTGGCTCAGATCACCATTCTTGAGGACACTACTCGCCATTCCTTAGCTACCCTTTGCATGTTTAGCTCAGTTTCTTTTTCTAGGACTATAAAACTCCGAGCTTTTTACAAGGTCTGCAGCAAATTTCTTGGTTTCTTCTGGACTATGTAATCATATATCTTCATTCCGGGCAGCAAACCATGCTTGAAGCCATTACAAGCGATGACATCTGGACAATCCATTATTTCAACCTTCGTATCGTTGAACTGCTGAATGGAATCTCGAAGCGGCTCACCTCTTTATTGCTACACCCAAAACAAGTTGTCTGGATCCCTCCTATATTGGCGGCTTGAGGCGAACTGAGTCATGAATTGCTGAGCTAGTTCATGAAATGATCCAATGCTTCGTGACGGAAGGTGACTGAACCAAAGCAAGGCAAGTCCCTTCAGGCTTAAGGCAAACACCTTACACATTATAGCATCCTTGTCTAATTGTGGAATGGAGGTTGGGTTCATGGTTTGCTTAAAGTGTATTATATGGTCTCTTAGATCGGAAATCCCATCATACAGTGTAAACTTTGGTGTGGAAATAACTTATGGGAATGTTAATCCAAGTAATCTCATCTATGAAGGGTGTATCCGACATTTCATCATACCAATCATTGGTCCTTCCTTCTTACCAAACCAAGTTTATCCGCTTAGAGATGGTATTGCGGTAGGTGTCCCAGTATCCTGCCTTTGGCAGATGCTGACCTCCAGCAGCCTTTCCCGTTTTGGGGTTTCGTCCGTCCGTTGAGTGAGAATCTTTACTCAAGTCATACGCCCGTAGTATCCTCCGAGAGCGGCCTTCGTTCTCGCCATGGTTGCACTTGTTCGATTAGCTACTCCAATCCGTATCTTTTTCTGCCTCGGTAGGAGTCTTCCCCTGACTTACAACCTCGACCCCTCTTGTTCTCTAGGGTGGATCTGTTTTTGCTGGTGCAACGTCCGTTTGCATAGTTTTGAATGCCCCCAACAGTTACCTAGTTGGCTTATCCCAGATTTGAAAAGTAGAATATAGGAAAGGATGTACATTGATTGCTAAATGAGCCTTTCTATTTGAAACTTTTCTTAACTCTTACCACATTCAAGTCAAGGAAGACCGTCCCGAACTATCAACATTGGATCGTGGCTCGGCTCTTCCATGTTCGAGCCAAGGCTTCCAAGTCAAACATTGACTCCCCTTCTAAAGGATACCCTGTTCATCCGAGTCGAGTCGTCATTTGGATCTTCGCTCTCATTAGCTCGACTCTGTTAGGTCAATCCTATAGACTTGATTGCTCTTCTACCTTGGACCCTGACTGCCCAGTCCGGTCTTCCACCTTAGGCCTTGCTAGGCCCAACCCGGTGGAAATTTTGTCCATACAATTTTCTTTAATAAGAAGAGTCCATTACAATGTGATAAAAATGTGAAAGGAATTTTGGCTATTAGAAAATTATGGGTCAAAGCATATTAGCAACTAAAGTAAATTGTGAAAATTGAAAATAAAATGAATACAAATATTTTACATGGAAAACCCCTAAACAAATTGGGGTAAAAAAATACAGGTAAATTTAGGAGAATTTCACTAAGATGAACAGAGATTATAATACTTTCTCTCTAAATACAAGGAGACAACAATGATACTCTCTTAAATTAAAGAGAAACAACTCTCTCACAAAACTAAGGAGACACCACTACAAAAGAAAAACTAATTTGTAAACTCTCTCTCTAAGAAATTGAGGAGAAAACTCTCTCACAATTAGAATTGCTCTCACATGGAATGGGATGCATAAATTTAAGGGGAATGGGGGTATTTATAGTTGATCTTCACCCCTCTTTCTAACTCCCTCACGTAACATATATATAATATATAGATTAAAGTCAACATTGGAGGCATTCATTAAAGTCATCATTGGAGGCACCGAATTAGGTGGCCTCCAATTTTGACATTAACCGGCCAACATTTCTCCCACTTAATATGGAAATTGGTAATCTTCCACTCTTCCCTAAATTTGCCAGTTTCATACTTGCTTATGTTTCTGCTAGGCCGTACGAGGATCGACACCATATAAACTTATCAGTGTTGATTGACTTGGTTATCACATCTGTTAGGTTCTCATTGGTGTATATCTTTTGCATATCTACACATCCATTTTCTACTACTTATCGAACAAAGTGATATTGAACTCCTATGTGCTTAGTCCTTGAATGAAAGGTTGGATTCCTTGCAATGTGCAAGGTATTCTGACTGTCACAAAACAAAGTGATCTTCTCCAGTTTGTGCCCAAGCTCCTCCAATAACCTTTGTATTGAAACAGCTTCCTTGTAGGCTTGTGTAGCTGCTATGTATTATGCTTTTATTGTAGATAAAGCCACAACTGTTTGTAATTTTGAAACCCAGCTTACAGTTCCTCTTGCAAGTATAAATACAAAGCTAGTAGTCGATTTTCTTTTATAGAGATCTTCTGTAAAATCTGAGTCAACATAACCCTTGACAGTTAAATCCGATCCTCCACAACATAATGCAGCATCTGAGGTTCCTCTGATGTATCTTAGAATCCTTTTCATAGTATTCCAATGCTCTCTGCCAGGATTCGTCATAAAACGACTAACCACTCCCACTGCATGTGCAATGCCTAAATTTGTACATATCATAGCGAACATTAAACTTCCCACAGCTGATGCATACGATACTCGAGATATCTCCACCCTCTCTGCTTCACTGCTAGGACTCAAATTCGAGGATAACTTAAAATTAATAGGAAGTGAGGTAGAAATTGTCTAATAATCTTGCATATTGAAGCGTCATAAGATCTTCCTTAGATAATTCTTTTGAGGAAGCCAAATATTCCTACTATTTCTATCTCAGCGAATTTGCATCCCTAAAATCTTGTTTACCAGTCTCAAATCCTTCATGTCAAACTCTCTAGCAAATTGTGTCTTCAATTCTTAGACTCGATCTTTGTTGGGGCCTATTACAAACATGTCATCCACGTATAATAACAAAATAATAAAATCATTATCACCATCAAAACTTTTGTAATATGTACAATGGTCTGAACTGAGACTATTCTATCTAAAGTTTATTATGAAGGAATCAAATCTCATGTACCAATATCTTAGCACCTGTTTGAGACCATATAGAGATTTTTTCAACTTGCAAACCAAGTTATCCTTGCCTATTTTAGCAAAACCTTCTGGTCGTAGCATGTATATTTTTTCTTCAAGCTTTCCATGAAGAAATATAGTTTTAACATCCAATTGCTCAAAGTGTAAATCAAATGTAGCACACATAACTAAGACTATTCTTGTAGTTGTAAGTTGAACCACGGGAAAAATATCTCATTGAAATCAATGCCTTCTTTCTGAGCATATCCTTTCACCACTAATCGTGCACGATACTGTTCTACTTGATCATTGCTATCATGCTTGATCTTATAGACTTATTTATTACCAATGGCTTTTCGTCCTTGTGGTAACGACACTAATTCTCAAGTCTTATTCTTGTGTAAAGCCTCAATTTCTTTTTATATTGCTATCATCCACAAAGATAGATCTGAGCTACTAGTAGCTTTATGGAAAGTTGATGGTTCCCCATTCTCTGTTAGAAGAGAATATAAAACGTTACTTTACATAACATAATCCGAGTGCCAAACTGACGATCTTTTCTCGCGAGTTGATTGACGAACTTTTAGAGCCTCAGACTCAACTTGTTCTTGTACCTCATGCTCTGGTGCTGCTTTAAAAGAGTCTGGATCTTTTTCCACATGTATTGTTATAGTCTCTAAACTTTTCTTCAATGTGTTATCATTTTCATCTTTCTAGAGTAGTTGATCTTCTACAAAGATGATATCCTTACTGATAATAACCTTGTGGGCAGTGGGATCCTACAGATGATACCCCTTCACACCATCACTATACCCTAAAAATATACACCTTCTGGATTCAACTTTGTTCTTTCTTAGGTGTTATACATCACATATACAGGACATCCAAATGAATGTAAATTACAGTAATCAGCAGACTTATCAGTCTACATCTCCATTAGTATTTTCAACTCAATTACTATTGAAGGTGACCAGGCAGTATTGGCTGCTTCTACCCAGAATGAATTGGGTTGTCCCGCAGTCCTTAACATAGCTTTTATCCTTTCTGTAAAAATTCTATTCATCAGCTCTGCTGCTTCATTTTGTTGTGGAGTGTATGTAACCATGAACTGTCTTTTGATACCTTCTTGCTTACAAAATGTAAGAAATGCACCTCCTTTATACTCTCCTCCATTATCTGTCCTCAAACATTTGATCTTCTTCCCAAATTCAAGTTCCACCTACACTTTTAAGTCTTTGAATACTGTAAACACATTTGACTTTTTCTTGATCGGGTACACCAATAATCTTCTAGAGTAATTATCAACAAAAGATACAAAATATTTTGCTCCTCCTAGGGATATCTTTGGTGATTCCCAAACATCATAATAAATCAAGTCTAAAATGCATTTATTTCTAGCAACAAATTTGCCAAATTTGAATATATGTTACTTACTTGTAACATAATGCTCACAAAAGGGTAAAGATACCTTTGTAAGTCCAGGAAGTAGCCTTTGATTGGAGAGAATTTTCAAACCACGTTTAAACATGTGGCCTAGTTTGAGGTGCCACATCATTGTTGACCTTTCTCCTTTATTACTTGATGTGACATACGCATCAGCTTCCTCTAGTGTTTCTCCCTCGAGCATATATAGATTTGCACTGATCTTTTTTGTCTTCATCACCACAAGCGTACATTTAACGACCTTTATGATCCCATTTTCAATATGGTTCTTATATCTAAGATCATCTATTTGTCCTAAGGACAATAGATTTTTCTTCAGGCCTTTAACATGTTGTACCCTTTTAATAGTGCGGACTGTATCATCATGCATCTTTACCTATATATGCAGATCCTTTTGAGATAGGCTTATAGTTGTGAAACCATTCTTTTTTAGAAGTCATATGCTATGTACCTCCTGAATCTAAAATCCAGACATCAGCAAAACTTTTTCTGCCTTTACCTTCATTTTCCACAACGAGAAGTTAGTCCCATTGAATTTCTCAATATCGAACTTTGTTACCATTGTTGATAACGATATGCTTCTCACTTAAACCGGATTGCACTATTTCACTATATACATGAACAATCATCGTATAAGTGAATAGTAATCTCGAATAATATCTGCAACCTGAAAGCTCTGATACTACTGTTAGCAAATTATGAGTCAAATTAGATTAGCAACTAAAGTAAATTGAGAAAATTGAAAATAAAATGGATACAAATATTTTATGTGGAAAATCCCTAAACAAATTAGGGTAAAAAACCACAGGCAAATTTGGGAGAATTTCACTAAGGTGAACAGGGATTACAACACTTTATCTCTAAATACTAGGAGATAACAATGATATTCTCTCTTAAATAAAGAAAAAACAATTCTCTCACAAAATTAAGAAGAGACCACTACAGAAGAGAAACTAATTTTCTCTCTTTGTAAACTCTCTATTTAAGAAATGGAGAAGAAAACTCTCTCATAATTGGAATGGCCCTCAGATGGAATGAGATGCATAAACTGAAGGGGAAATGGGGTATTTATAGTTGAGCTGCATCCCCCTTTCAACTCCCTCACATAACATATATATATATATAATATATACATTAAAGTCAACATTGGAGGCATTCATCAAAGACATCATTGGAGGCAACGAATTCGGTGACATCCAATTTTGACATTAACTAATCAACATTGGATAGTAGCAAAAGTGTTATCTGAGTAAAACTTTAGCTTGACCTCTAGAGAGACAACAAAGGAGTCCTTATGAATACGAACTATGGCCTAAGTACACTAGATGTTCATGTTGACTAGCCCTTTCAAATATGAGCTTTGGCTTAAGTATGCTAAGTTTCCACTTTAACTAGTCCTTCCAAATATGAGCTTGCAAGTCAAAGTTTTGAATAAAACAAACACAACATTTTATTTGTAGTAAAATATTAATTTAGAGCTTTTCGATAAATGGTAATACACGGCAAATAGAACTAAGATTTAACCAAAAATCCATAATTTTCTCTCCTTGCAAGTGCAAGTTTTGGATAGGCCAAAGGAGAAAAAGAAAGAAAGAAAATAAGATCATTTGTCCTATACACCATATTCCTCTCCTTGAAAAAATAAGTCCAGGAGAAGTCGAATAGAAGAAAGATAAGGCAAGGCAAACTTGTTAAAAACACCCATCAATTCAAGATAAAAGCAAAAGACCAAAAGAAAAATAATGTAATATAGAAGCTTAAACAAAGCAAGTTAAACATCTTTATCAGAAGACAAAAAAAAAATTGAAATAAAAATGCAATCTTTTAAGTAACAAAATGAGATATTTTCGTAGGAAAAACATGTATAAAACCTAATTCTCTTTGACAAACCAAAGTAAACTGTTTTTGCTTGCATGGAAAAAGAAAAAATGAGAAAATATTTTACTATGTGCTCCCCTTAAAATGTAGTCCCTTAAAAGTCTCTCACAAATGAGCTTTTAGATGGAGAAAGTGAAATTATAAAATGGTTTGAATAATTTGTGTATACTGTTATAAAATTAGTAATAAATAATAAAGAAAAGAGAGAGACACAGTATAGAAATACATAATTAGCCTATGACCTTTGTTGGAGACCAAGCCATAAGACTCGTGAATGTGTTAAACTAGAGACCTCAATCATGCACATTTATGTCTAGCTTCATACAATGCTAAAATTTATAAATTAAGGAGATAACAATCTGAGTTTGCTTCACAAATCTCTACAATATTGCAATATTTTCATCAAGGAATATACAATTAGCCTATGATCTAATATTATGAAAATCATACGAATAGTCAGTATCATAAGAGTCCATTCCAGGGGATAATATCAACCAATGTTTTATCTTTATTTCATGGGTAATATAAATCAAGATTTAAAAATATAGTGAAGGTAATGAAGAGCATGTTTAACGTCAAAACCTAATATCTTCATATGTGTGTAGCATTATGCCTAGCTATTTAATTCATTGCAGATACATATCAGGTTTGATACAATTTGGAAGAAACATAGATGCTCTTGACGTTAGGAAAAGGAACTTTCAGCCTTAACATCCCTTGATCAACTTTCTTCAATTTTAAAATCAATGTCGGGTCTCTACAAAAACCCTTAGGCAATCACTTGCTCTATATCTAATCACCTTATCATGCTATCTCATAAAAACCTACATGCATCTAATAGAGATCACATCATTAGGCGTTTGGACTATCAGTCCAAAATACTGTGCTTATTTAGTGAGTTGTGCTTATTTAGTGAGTTATGTCCAGCCTATATTACTTCTTTTCACTTAATCCAATTAAAACACTTTTGGCATTCAATGATGGATTTCAACTTTAGATTTAGATTATCTCTTGAGACAGTAAGAGTACTAAGAGACAAATATATTGCCAACAATAAACACTTTTCAATCAAATTGATCTCTTGTGTTAACATAGTAAAAACAACTAAACATTATATTAACCAAATCCTTTTTGTTTCCCTTGATAGTAGGACCTAGTCGTTCCATATTCTCAGAATTGTTACTTGATGCAGCTACTTTAAATTAACTAAGATTGCTCTTTTCGGGTGTAACCTCTTCAAGAGGCGCAGATAGTCACAAATTATCATTCATATCTTTTCTTTTTTCACATATTCACATCTTTGGCCCTAATTGA
Organism: Rhamnella rubrinervis; assembly: GCA_007844105.2. Classification (NCBI taxonomy): domain Eukaryota; kingdom Viridiplantae; phylum Streptophyta; class Magnoliopsida; order Rosales; family Rhamnaceae; genus Rhamnella; species Rhamnella rubrinervis. Next base: position 7,828,043 of record CM017583.2, on the reverse strand, counting down.
CCGCGTATGCTTCTGGTGTTACATGGGCTTAACAAATGTGATCAGTCCCAAGGGGATCTCTACGTCACTCATTTTGGATTAGTAAATTCATTTGGCAGTTCACTTGGTAACCCATACAAGTATATTGTTTTCAGAACTTCAAGTTCAATCTTAAATTGTACGAGAATCTAAATAATTTAACCAGTCTTCTTTTTAAAAAATTTCACGGCATTCATTCTTAAACTTTAAACTTTCTCTTCCTAATGCCTCATCACAAATACAATCAACGAATGGGCACTTAACCAAAAATCATTACCCACGTCCATTAAATGCCCATTTAAATATAATAAGGTGGTTCATTATACATGGCACAACCGAAAAATAAGCAAATCAGAAACATATAAATTTGTTCCCACGTACAAGCTGAATGAGAGAATATTCATGATATTGCTTTAGGAAAAATTCAAATCCAAGATGCGGCATGTAAGCTTGCATGTCCCCAATTTATAAGGGTATATTCACTTTCAAAAGTAATGTTCTAGTGAGTAGCTTCAAGTGCTAAATCAAATATTCAATTAAATCATAGTGCATATAAATAGTAGGTATAGGATGCTCAATGTCAATATCAATGGCCAAACAATAAGCATGGTACACTTAGGAAGTAAATTCACAAGTATTATTCAACATGATTGACTAGATCCAACAATCTAGAAATGGTACACTAGTAGACAATATGTCCACATATATTCATGATATTGAAGCACTAATTACTTAAGCATAAAGATGTCATTAGCCCACATGATAATGAATTACTCAAAAAAAAAAAAAGAATATCTCCTTGCATCCATAATAAAAATGCAAGGGACTCTACACTATTATTTATATGATACAATAATACAATCGATTTGCCCTTAACACGCATTGAGAACAAAGTTAATGAGGAAAGGAAACTCATGATATCTTAAATAAAAATCAACTTAATATTTCAACACATCATATTAGACCCATATGACTCAAACGGTTATGTTATAATCGAAATAATATTGGGTTCATGAACTTCATGTTCATCGCAACGTGTGTATTGATTATATTAATAAACATATAACATAACGACAAGGAGAATGAAGGAATCTTTCAATAGTTTACTTCAAGCAACCAACGTTTTAGGTTGTATATCTGCCTCATGCAATATACATTTTCTAAAATGCAATACATCTTTTAGAGGATAATATGAGTTTGTCATTGTCTAGCGGAAAATGAATATTACCTTCTCCTCCAGTATTAAGCTCTGCATATATAACATAATGTACAAAATAATAATTAATGCATATAGAAAACAATATGTAAACAACTAATGGTAAAACATATAACAAATCATAGGAAAGACAAATAAAAATTTGCAAGCTTCAAGCCATATGCTTAACTTTTGATTTTGTGCTACTTTTGGTCCTAAAATTATTCATGTCAAGCATAATAGTATCACAAGACTGAGTTACATTAGATGTGAACTCATAAATAAAATGAGTTTGTTTTAACAGCAAGCTCGTTACAATAAAGATCAATGAAAATTTTTCTCGTATAATAGGTACAAGAGTAGTGATCTTTATTAGCATATCTTTCCATAATAGGTTTTCAATCTATACTTAATTGAGCTTTTACTTTTTATAAAGTTGTTGTAGGCTTTGCCCATTACTATCTTACTTATGTTCTTGTATTTTAAATCATTGATCACCTTATATTTTTTCACATCTTTATCAACATCAAACCTATAGCTATTATGGTAATGTGCAATATTTACTTTAGACACATGCACATATAAAATAGATCAAGTACTGTGGATTATCATCAACAACTGGTTGTAATTTTGGATAAAGGGCTAAAAACATATATATGTTATGCTACTAGAGTACCAGGTATATTTTTAGCCACAAGAAAAGCAGAAAATATTTCTTAATGTTGAATTATGATATCTCTTTATTACGTGATCTTTTGGTCACATCCACAAATAACTTAAATTCGATGTATAGCAGAATATTATTTTACTAAAAATTTGAGACTAATCATTAGTCTTAGAGTAAACCATGAATAGGTGGTGATCAAAGTTATATCCTTCAGGGATTATTATAAGACAGTTGGTCCTCCGTAATTAATTCTGTACATTTAAGTAGGTGTATTTTGGGTACAAAAATTTAATTAAATCACTAAATTTGCTTGAACTAAATTATATACTAAGCACACTAATTAGATTATTTCTTCAGGAAATATCTAATTTTGCAAACTCTATTATGATATTTGTTATTTTAACTATGATAATCAGAAGAGGTTACTTGCCAGATAAACAGGTAGAGACATCCCAACTAGGTTGGTACCCCTCCAAACTCACACCGAGCAAGCAATAAATTTTATTAAATTAAAAAAGTGTACATCAGTTACCAAAGTTACAACAGGTATAAAAACCTGAAATAAATCCGTGCATACATGGATTACAGTAGGAGGAAGAAACGAAAGAGAAACAACGACCTTCACCAACCTCATTAAAATCTGAAAAGAGAAAAAACCCCAAATGGGGAAAACCTCAATCTAGAAAAAAGAGTATCAGGACAACAAAAGTACAAGTAAGCTACTTTCTAAACCTATAGTTTTTAAAACCATTAACATTCCTATAATGCATAGAAGTACAAGGATCTAGAAGACCCCACCACCACTGCGCTCCAAATGAAGAAATAGCAATCTTTGACAGAGCATCCGCAACTATATATCCCTCCATGAAGATGTGTGAAGCCCGAAAATGAATGCTGGAAATATAACATAGGCAGTTCACACCTCTTCCTTTATAGGCCTACAGGACGACGTCCTCCTGACGTATGAGTTTGTTGGCGATGTAAGTAGAATTACACTCTAGCCAAAAGTGATCCAACCCGAAGTCTCTAGCACACTAAATGGCAATAAAGGCGCCCAAGAATTCACTCTCAAAGGCATAATACGAGTCCAAAGAAACTGCAAAACTTCCTTTTATGAAGCCCCTACTAGTAATGAAATACCCACTACATCCGTCCGGGCCTGAACAACCATCAGCAGCATCATCAGTATTGACCTTCAATTATCTAATCGGAGGGGGAGACCAAACTACAGGAATAATCTGAGGAGCCCGAGGCGCACCATCAACAGCCCCTAAGCTCCTTAAGACTTGAAGATCACCGATAGAGTTGTGCATCGTACCCTTTTGAATAACATTTGCTTCTATAGTTGAAACCCAAATAAAAACCAAAGAGGGGGCTAAGGGAATGAAAACATTACCAAAATGCCCTTGATTCCGAACAAACCAAATAGTAAAGAAAGCACTCACAATGACAATAGTCTATAAATTGAAGACCTGAGAGCTCAAGGAAACCACCATAGCCTTCACAAAAAGAGAACCCACTGAGTTTGAAATACCCAAACTGATCTCAAAAGTAATCCCCAGATAATCCCAAATGGCAACGGTGTAGGGGCAAGTAAAAAAAAGATAAGAAATATTTTCTGAGTCCTTACCATAAATTTTGCATTTAGATGCCATGAAAATTTTTTGCCTAATCAAGACATCATTGGTAGGAATACGGCCCAAGAGGAGGCGCCAAGCGAAAACCGAGTGGGCTGGAGGAATGAAAGTCTTCCATAGGTATTTAACCCACACCGGAGGTAAAGCAGTGGTAGATAAACATCTCTACAAGAAATGGAGCTCGAGACTGAACCCCAAACTCTATCATCTGACCTATCCATTGCAATCGCTACCTCCTCAATACATGTAGTCAACTGAGGAAAAGCCGCACAGAAACTCATTGAAAGATTCCAAATGTCATCAGAGTCAACCAGATCACCAACCAGAAGGTTCGGATCACATAAATCTCAAGAATTCTATAACAACTCAATATTAGGTATCCCCAACCAATTGTCGACCTGAAAACGAACCTTGAAATGAACCCCGATAATCCAAATCGCCTCCCTCGAAAGAGTAAAATAAAGCTGTCTCCGAGGAGGCCAGATCGAAGAAGCAACATAATACAAAAGGTTAAGCTTCCTTAAAAAATGCGCCTGAAGAAACCGGAAGACGAAGGAATCCTTATTCATCAACTTCCAAGGGAGCTTGCCTAACAGAGCTTTATTGAAAGTGATTAGTTTTTTAGACCTAAACCCTCTTGTTTAGTAGGTCGGCAGCAGGTAGATCAAGCAATCGAGACAGATTTCTGAACTAATAAAGATCCGGTCCATATAAAGTTCCGAATAGCCCTATTGAGAGACTTAAACAAACCCACAGGCCATTTGTAGACCATAAATGTGTGTACAAACTTGGAGATAATCATTAAATTTATCAAACACAGCCGCCCTGCCAACGAAAGAGTGCGACCTTTCTAGGCGGCTAATTGTTCCAAAATGCGATCGATGATAGAGCAAAGAGTAGCATGAGTAGGATATCCTTTAAAGAAAGGAACACCAAGATAAATGAAAGGAAGAGACCCAGCCTTAATCCCAAAGTCTGCCAAAATCTTGACCTTACGCGAGTGTGAGACACCAAAACCAAAGTAGATATGAAATTTGTCCAGGTTGACAATCTGACCTGCTAAAGAGCCATAGAGGTGAAGGGCATAAAAAATACAGCTCATATTCCGATAAGTCCCTCTACAAAACATAAGCACATCATAGGCATAAAGAATGTAAGTCGGAGAAGAGAAATTCCTAAGGGAGGAAATCGGCAGGAGAGAACCCTGAAAGACCATCCGGGATAAGAGTCTGCTCAAAAAAATCTTTGGCAATGCCAAATAACAATGAAGATAGCGGATCATCTTGCCGAACCCCTCGCGAGCAATCAAAGTAACCTTCCAGAACCCCATTAATCAAAACCAAAATCTTTGCTGAGTTAAAAATCGATTTAATCCATGAGCAAAATTTGGTACATAAGTCAAACCTGTCTAAGATTGCTAAAAGAAAATCTCAACTCATCAAGTCAAAAGTTTTACGGATGTCTCTTTTCAAAACCACATTACCCTAAAAAACTTTACTGTCGAGATGGTTGACACAAATAATAAAAATTAATGGACAACATGTTCAAATTAACTATATGTAATGCATATTAGATGTCAAACACAAACCATAACAACTGTATTTAAGTAAAATATACTCATTAATACAGGATATAAATTTTTTTTTTATAATTTTAGGATGAGTTTAAGTACACCTTTCTAATTTTGAATAGTGTAAATGTATGCTATGAAAGATAAAACTGTAACATACCAACATGAGCTTCATGAATCTTATCACCTCAACCGATAGAGCAAATCATCCAAAAATTTTATCACATTCTCCAGACATTTAAAAAAATTATTTGTCAATTTGAAAGGCCATAACTGATAAAATAAAATTTGGACTTGCACATAATAAAAAATAAAGAACAACAAATGTCTATTGTGCACAACTCATAATCAAAAAATTATAAATAACTATATAAAAATCATAAAATTCTTAAAATTTTAAATTTTATGACTTAACCTAGACCAAATATGAATAGGTCTAGAAAAATTTTAGAAAAATATAAAATCATAAAGTTTGAATTCTACTCTAATAATTTAATATAAATAGATTTGTTCAGTAAAATATCAGATTGAGTGGTATAGAATTTTAAATTCAAATCAAATTATGTGAATATTGTTTGAGTCTAAAAAATTTATCACTATGAGACAATATAAAAGAAAGAATTTGTGAAAATTTTTTCCTAAAAGAAAACCTATAGTACATATATAAAAATCATAAAACCGACCATAAACCATATTTTTAAACAACAGATTTGATAAATAATCAAAAAATCATAACTCTAGTTTTATATATTAGATCAAGACGTATAATATATTCTTGAAAATCTCTAAATGTTAGATATAACATAAAAAAATTTACATGATTACGTTATAGTTTGGATGGTGAAAATATGTTTGCAATATGATATGTCAGAATGATTATATGCAAGAATTTTCAATTCAATCACTTTTTCCTTATTGCTTTGTCATCTAAAAGATTGGATTAGAGATTTGTGCTAATAACATGTTATAAAATCAGTAATAAATAGTAAAGAAAAGAGAGAGATATAGTATAGAAAAGAGAGATAGAGGAAATATAAAGGAAAATTTTGATCGTATTATTATTCAATTGTATCCTAACCTCTCCTTATATAGATACAGATTAGGGTTTACTAATACACATTGTAACATGAATACTATGGGCTTAATCCAATCTAATTAAAACCTCTCATACAATCTAGGCCCAATAAGTTTTAGTAATATCCATATTAAATTTCTATATTTTATAACATAAACTTATTTACGGTGAGATGAAAAATAGAGAACTGCTATAAAAAGCTACGTCGCACACAATATAGTGCGCGACAAAATGAAAAAAATAACACGTGTCTTTTCATTAAATGTGGGGGCCTACAACCACACCTCAACTAAACTGCTGAGGGGTTCAATGGATGGTTGTAGGCCCCAAAAAAAACATAACGCATGTTATTTTTTTCGTCTTGTCAGGCACTATATATTGCGCAGCGTTGTGTTTTAAAGAAATTCTCATGGAAAATATATATACACAATGTATTACCATCAAGTCCAATCTAACCCATTTAGTATAATACACTCCACATGTCCATCAATCCATCAAATGTAATCCATTCATCAATCCAAAGCCCAACTTTTTTGAAGCCTTTAAAACCAAGTTTATTAAAATATAATCAATCTAGCTCTTTTGGTATTTCACCCCCTTAAGTTTGCCCCTTTGTTCCCTTATTCATTTGTAAAAATCCTACTTGTAAACCAAAATAAGATTTATATGATGTAAACCAAAATAATTAATTGAGTTTAGGGATTTGGTTAATTGTTATGGTTTTAATTCAAAATTGAGAGTTTGTTAATTGGTTAATTAATTGATAATTGAAGGTTAAGTTAATTGATTAACAATTGAGGATTTAGTCAATTAGGTTTGAGGGTCTGAATAATTCATGTATTGTTAGAGATTTAATTGAAAATTATGAGTTTTGTTAATTGGTTAATTAATTAACAACTAAAGATTTTGGTTAATTTCTTATAAATTTTTTGGTTTGTTAATTTGGAGTCTTGATTAATATTTTATATTTGCATTATGAGTATGAATATGTGTTACAAGGGTAAACTTATTATGTCTAATTTTTACGTGCATATGTTTTATTTTAATAACAAAATATATTTTGTAATATATACTTTTTTTATGAGCAGTTGACTTTTGGTCAAAGTCAACTTTGATAAAAATCAACATTTATACCGGTTTTTGCTGTGTCATAATTTTTTTGAATTGGTCTTATGTTGACTAAGACTAACTTATTTGTTTTCTTTTAATTAATTAATTGTGCTTATATTCATTGGTGGTCAAAGTCAAAGTCAACCCCTGCGACGTCATCACCTAGACTAGTAGAGGACTAACTGAAATTTTTTTTTTCTGTTCTCATGGCTTTTTAGAAAGGGTTTGGTTAAGCTTATTTAGGTGTAGCAAGATTGGACACCAAGTTTGATTTGGTAAAAAAGTGGACCACCTTTTTGACACCTCATTAAACCCCTAGACCCCACTATTTAAAAGTTTATTTGAAGAAGACCCATCCCCATTTTCACCCTTGGCAGTCGGCCCTATACCCCAATAGAGAGAGAAAGAGAAGTTTCCTTTAAGAAAGAAGAGAGAAAAAGAAGGTACAAAGGTTAGATCTTCAAGTTTTCAAGAGGAAATCAAGAAAAGCTCAATAAAAGGGGGAGAAGCAAGTGGCTGGCCACATTTGCAACAGCTGGTTGGGGTTTTGCTCTTGTTTTTCAAAGGGTTTAAAAGGGGTTTAAGCCTGTAATATCTACTTTTTTTATGAGTATTTGATTTTGGTCAAAGTCAATTTTTAGACCGTAATTTGCCACGTCATGATTTTTAAATTGGTTTTATGTTGACTAAGACTAACTTGTTTGTTTGCTTTTAATTAATTAATTGTGCTTGTATTTGTTGGAGGTCAAAGTCAAATTCAAAGTTAAGTCAAAATCAAAGTCAACCCCTGCCACATCATCACCAAGACTGGTAGAGGACTAACTGAGATTTTTTTTTCTTATACTCATGGCATTTTTATTTTTAAAAAGGTTTGGTTAAGTTTAATTAAATGTAGAAAGATTCTTTGGAGACCAAGTTTGATTTGGTCAAACCTTGGTAAAAAAAGTGGTCTACCTTTTTGACATATCATTAAAACTCTAAATCCCACTATTTAAAAGCTTGTTTGAAGAGGACCATGCCCCATATTTTCCCTTGGATGCCGCCGACCCTACACTAGAGAGAGAGAGTTTACTTTTGAAGAAGTAGTTACAAGACCTTTTGGATAAGGGTTTCATCAAACCCATCATTTCACCTTGGGGAGCACCAGTGTTGTTTTTTTAAAAAAATAACGGTTCAATGTGACTGTGTATTGATTACCATGAGCTCAACAAAGTAATAATCAAGAATAAATACCCGTTGCCGAGAATTGACGACCTCTTCGACAACTTCAAGGAGCAAGTATCTTCTCAAAGATCGATCTATGTTCAGGATATCACCAATTGAAGATCAATGAGAAGCACAGATCGAAGAGTGCTTTTGGAACGAGATACGACCATTACAAGTTTATGGTCACCCATTCGGACTGACGAATGCGCCAGCATCATTCATGGATTTGATGAATCGGGTATTTCATGACTACCTAGATAAGTTTGTTGTTGTGTTTATCGACGACATTTTAATCTACTCAAAGTCAGTTGAGGAGCATGAAGAGCAGCTGAAGACAGCATTGCAAAGGTTATGAAAGAAGCAGTTGTATGTCAAGTTCAAGAAGTGCGAGTTTTGGTTGGAGAGCATCACCTTCCTTGGGCATGTGATTTCGAGTAAGGGCATTCAAGTAGATCCCAGTAAAGTTGCAGAGGTCCAAGAGTGGAAGCGCCCAACCAATGTTGGAGAAGTCAACAGTTTTCTGGGTTTTGCCTGTTACTACTGTAGATTTGTGCAAGGATTCTCAAAGATTGCGATGCCGATGACGCAGCTGTTGAAGAAGGAGAGCAGGTTTGTTTGATCTAAAGAGTACGAAGAGTTTCTTGGAACTCAAGAAGAAGCTGATTTCAGTGCCTGTTCTGACTCTACTAAACGATAAGGACGATTTTGTTACCTACAGCGACGCTTTAGGAAAGGGTCTCGGTTGCGTACTCATGTAGAATGGTAAAGTGATTGCTTATGCTTTATGCCAGTTGAAGCCATATGAATGCATCTACCCTACATATGACCTAGAGCTAGCAGCAGTGGTGTTTGCTCTGAAAATTTGGCGAAATTATGTTTATGGAGCAATGTACAAAATCTACACCAACTACAAGAGTCTCAAGTATTTCTTCACCCAGAAAGAACTGAATATGAGGCAACGAAGGTGGCTAGAGCTGGTAAAGGACTACGATTGTTCAATCAACTATCACCCAGATAAGGCAAATAAGGTGGCGGATGGATTGAGTAAAAAGTATGCAGGCTTCAGTGGAAGCTTGATTACTACTCAACCATATATATTGAAGGATTTGAGAAGAATGGATATTGAATTAGTTCATAATCAATTTTCATCCATGTTAGCTGTACTCTCTCTTCAACCCTCAATCATGGACAAGATAAAGGAAAGTCAAGCTAAGGACACAACCCTTAAGAAGATCAAAGATGAAGTGATTCAAAGGAAGAGACCAGAGTTTAATCTCGTGGGAGATGAGACGTTGAGATTTGGTACTCGCCTATGTATACCAGATATTGTGGAAATTAAGAAGGAAATTTTAGTGGAAACTCATTATACACCCTACATTGTTCATTGGGGAGCTACCAAGATGTATCGGGACGTCTCCAAAACATTTTGGTAGTTTGGCTTGAAGCGAGATGTAGCAAAGTTCGTGGAGCAGTGCATGACTTGTCAGCAGTTGAAAATCGAGCATCAGAGACCATCTGGTTTACTAAGACCATTGTTGATTCCGGAGTGGCAATAGGAGCACATTGCCATGGATTTCGTTGTCGAGTTGCCCTTATCTCAGCTGAGTAATGATGCTATTTGGGTGATTGTGGACCGACTCACAAAATCGGCTCATTTCCTACCCATGCGCATGACCCACTCGATGGAGAAGTTAGCTCAACTGTACGTGGATAAGATTGTGCAATTTAATGGCATACCAGTGTTGATTGTATCGGATCGAGATCTCAAGTTTACATCATCATTCTAGAAGAGCTTGCATAAAGCAATGGGGACAAAGTTGAATTTCAGTACCGCCTTCCACCCTCAGACTGATGGTCAATCGGAGCGGATTATCCAAACATTAGAAGATATACTGAGAGCATGCATGGTAGATTTCCAAGGAAGTTGAGAAAAGCACATTTTATTGATGGAGTTCGCCTAGACCCCACTATTTAAAAGCTTGTTTGAAGAGGACCAAGCCCCATATTTCCCCTTGGATGCTGCCCACCCTACACTAGAGAAAGAGAGAGAGTTTGCTTGGAAACAAAAGAGAGTCAAGTGGGTTCAAGTGAGAAGTTTTCAAGTTTTTCAAGAGAAATTTAACCAAAATCCAAGAAAAGGAAAAGAGGAAGAGGGACAGCCATATTGCAGCAGCTGATTGGAGTTTTTTATCTTGTTTTTCAAAAGATTTAAGTGGGTTTAAGTTAATTTGAGGTAGGTACCCCTTTACCCATATTTGATTTGGTTATTTTTTGGAGTTTTTATGAATGTTTGGCTACGGATCTAGTTAGATATCCTCTTTATGTTTGTGGGCTGTGATTTTTCTGTTAGATCTATGTTGTTGGTGGCTATGATGTGGTGTTGGAAATGTGTTTTGGGGGAATCAAGACCCGATCTAGTTAAGTAAAGGACTTAAACCCCATGAATTCTAATTTCTTCTAAAATTTCTATGTGCTTTGCTCATGCATATTTCTAGATGTATGTGCCTAAAATTTTTGGTCAGTTTTCTATAAAAATTTGGGTGTGTTATGAATCATTTGCCTTTTGAATTATGGGATTTGGATTTATATTGAGTGAGAACTGATTTTTACAAAATTACTGGTTGATTTGGGATTCTGGAATGTTTCTACACACAAAACCCACAGATTCTAATGATTGTAAAGTGCTTTTAGCTCACTTTATTTTTGTGTCATATTTTTTCCTTTTTATTGAATGAGTTATGGTCCAGATGGCCCTAGAATTACTCAAATTGGAGTTAAGATGAAAGAGCTATGAATTTTACAATTTCACTCGTTTTCTGTAAAAATCCTAGAACATAACAGTATTTTAACCCATGGGATTTCACTGTTTTTCTAAGGTTACAATTTTTATTATTTTCGTGGTATATTTTTCCCCTGTTCTTTGATAAGCTGTAATTCTATTGGTTTTGGAATTTTAAGAATCCAAGCTGGAATGAATTAGTTATCAGTTTTACAAATTTGGTGAACATGCTAAAATTGGTTTGATTAATTTAATATATTCAAGTAATTATGTTGTAACTAGTTTAAAAGTGGTACCTTATCTCGATTAATTCTCTTTTGTCATTAAATAGTAGAGTGATAATACGAAGATAAATTAAGTAGATTTTGTTTAATTATGTATTTTTAGTTATATTTATATTTATTTATAATTATCAATGCATATGAATGTATATATATATATATATATCCATGGATAGTCTTGAACTTGGAATATGTGTTATGGCCTCTGAACAATGTAATTGTTGAATTTACTCTCATTTGTTGACTGAGATATGGATTGAATCGTTTTGTAGACATCTGTATAGTGAATGGAGCTTATGTAAATGTGCTAAATGAATCGTTTAGTAGAGGTCCCACTAACTAGTGAGTGGCGAGTTTGGATTCTCGTATGCGCGCACATACGAGCGTATTGGTGTATGCAGAGGTTGTAACCCCAGCACTTGCATGATGCCGATGCAAGCGCGTCCCTTCCTCACTCACACTGTTTCCTCTAAACGATTAAAAGAATAAGGATTTTCTTGAAAGTATGCATGAGTGCTGCTTTAGGAAACTAGAGTTGCCGACGGGTAACTAACTCCCGCGTAACTAAAACTTACACTAAGTGAGAAAGTCCTATGAACATTAGTTTTAAAAAAATTATCACATAATTACTTCTGAGAAAATGTCATGTATTGCATATGCAGTATATCTGCTCAAGTATATTTCTTTTAAAAGAAGTCAAAATTTTACAATTATTGTCAACCCATCAGTATATTACATTATGCCATTGCCTGCATGTTGGGAACCTACTGAGTGGTTTTTTTTACTCACTTATATTTGTTTTCATGTGTATAGGCAATCCCGAAAACCTATTTTGAGCAGCTTGATAGTGACGTGGCGGACCAGTGGAGAGTGGCAATAGTACAAATTAATTCTGCGTTGTTATTTCCTTTTGAATAATACTAAAACATTGATTAGAGATACAATTTATTTTCTTTATGTTGTGGGTCTTATGTAAAGAACTGTGTTTATACTAGGTTTAAAAATGCTTTGGTTTTACTATTAGTATTAACAATTTGATTTCTATCTTAATGAGTAAAGAAAATTTTTATTCAATTTTCAACATAGCTTCAAAAGGAATCTCCATTTGTAACTCATTTCAATTGCTTATCAAAGTGACATTCCTTTAATTGGGTCTCCAGACTTGGTTAGAGGGTTATTACAGTTTTTGGTTTCAAAGCCAGGTTTATTAAAAATTTATACTGATTGCCTACTCTAGTGTCCACTCGCGCCCCAAAGGTAGATTACCTTAATTGTATTTGATTTTGTTTTATTGTTGACTCTATGTTTATTTGGTTTACTGTACTAAAATGGGTCAATGAGTTAGTACTTTTCCACATGCTTCGCGCAAGCGGAGTTATGACATGATGGAGACGCCTATCTCTAAGAGACCAAGGTTGAGCCCAAAGCCGACATCCTTCCACAATGATATAGTAGCTAAGCTTCACCAAGTAGAGGTGGCTACTGAGAATTCATCGTGCAAGCCACACCAACGTCCAGTAAAAAGAGTCATGGTGCATGGAGAGCCCTCACATCGCAGGATAGCACGTACCCCAACATCATCCTCCAGGGTCGAGTGCAAGGAGATAGGGAGTCTGAGGACTCACTGTAGCAGGAGTTGGAGAGGAAGAAGCTCGAAGTAGCTAAGTTTTTTAGCAGGTTTACTACAACTATACCTCTACCAAATAAGCGAGTGTGGTACATGAATTCGATGGAGTTAGACCAGTTTTAGAGGGACCATGGCTATTTGATGTACCGCTGGTACATGGATCAGTATTAACATGACCCTGACGAGCAAGCAGCTCTTAAAGATCATTTGGATCATATTGGAGTTGAGATTCCACGCGTAGTTGAGACAAGCCCAGAAGAAGAAGAGGACCCTGAAGAAGAGGAGGATCTTGAGGAAGAAGACCCTGAGGAGTTTCCTGTAGATGTTTAAAGAGAGATCAGTTATTCTCAGTTGCAGTAGTAGTAGTAATAAGAGGAGGAGGAGTGGTAGTTTAATTAGGAGCTATCGTTTATATATGAGCTATTGACTGTGTTGTGTATATTAAATGTTATCTTGCTCATCTGTTATATGACCAACTTCTTTAAATTGAAATGCTATCTATGTGTTATTTTGGTTTGTTTCTCTTTTATGGTTATCTTAATTATCTTGTATGACATTCCTTTTTGTTTCAAAGATGTCATGTGGGAGACCAATAGCTAACGACACCAATGAGAACAACACAGAAAATTTGGCCAGCCAACTGCTTGAGGCTCTGACAAGCATTGCGGACCAAGAAACATAACAATTCAATGGAATCAATGAAGTCGTGGAGCAGTTTAAGCGATTCCACCGTTCAGTGTTTGAAGGCTCAACCAACCCACTAGTAGCTGAAAATTGGATCCGCGATCTGGAGAAGATCTTCACACTAATGGATTGAATTGAGTCTCAAAAGGTTGTGTGCACTTTATTCATGCTCAAAAAACGTGCTAGCCATTGGTGGGATATGGTCTCTTAAAAAAAGTCTTATATTGTCAGCTCAAAGTACTTTCCAATGAAGCGGGATAAAAACAAAACGGTGGAGTATGAAAGTTTGGACGACCTTTCCTGGCCATATTTGGTGAACACAAGGCGAGACGCTTTGAGAAAGGATTGAGGTCAGAACTATATAATGCTATATCACTACACATACGCCACTCAGGCAAGGCATAACTCATAAATGAGCAACAGGCTTCATTAACCAAAGGAAGTCTTGAGGTGGTAACAACCAGCATAAGAGGAAAGCCGAGGGAAGGAAGTGGAACTACAATTGCAACAACAATGATGACAAGAAGCCTAAAGAGAATGGCAACTGACGTAGCATTCCCCAATACCAATCGTGCGGTAAGAATCATACGGGAGAGTGCTGGAGGAAGACAGGAGCATGCTTTAAATGCGACAAGACTGACCACACGATACAAGATTGTCTTGAAATAGGAGGAAAAAAGCAGCAGCCCACTCAAGGTCGGGTATTTACATTGTCGAGGGAAGACGCTAAGAAAGATGATGCTACCGTGGTGGCACGATTTCCTTACTTGGATTGGATGCTTATGCTTTGTTTGATTCGGGTGCCACGCACTCGTTTGTATCTAAACAATTCGCGTCCAAGTTGGCATCAGAACCAACTCGTCTTGACAATGACTTGTGTGTTGCCACACCATCTGGTGTTGGTATGTGTGTCTCGTTTATGTTGAACTCCTGTGAGGTGTGTCTCGGAAATGAGAAGTTACATGCCAATTTGATTATGTTGGACATGTGCGATTTTGATGTGATCTTCGGTATGGATTGGTTGTCATTGAATCGAGCATGCATCGACTGCAAGGAGAAGAGAATGTTGTTTAGCCCCGCTGACAACCAGTATTTTGAGTTTGAAGGGACAAAGTCGAGACCATATCAAAGGTTGTTATCTGCCTTCCAAGCACTGAGGTGTTTGTGTAAAGGCTGCTAAGGATTCCTTATTAGTGTCTACGACAAGGAATCGTCAGCTCTAAGACCGCAAGACGTCAAGGTAGTTTGTGATTTCTTGGACGTGTTTCCTGAAGAGTTACCAGAACGAGAAGAAGAGTTTACCATTGATTTGGTACCGGGATCTGCACTCATTTCGAAGGCACCTTATAGGATGGCACTAGTTGAACTGAAGGAACTAAAGGAGCAGTTACAAGACCTTTTGGACAAGGTTTGATCAAATTCAGCATTTTACCATGGGAAGCACCAGCGCTGTTAGTTTAGAAGGACATTTCAATGTGACTGTGCATTGATTGCCTGGATAAGTTTGTTGTTGTGTTTATCGACGACATTTTAATCTACTCAAAGTCGGTTGAGGAGCATGAAGAGCATTTGAAGGCAGCATTGCAAAGGTTACGAGAGAAGCAGTTGTATGCCAAGTTCAAGAAGTGTGAATTTTGACTGGAGAGCATCACCTTCCTTGGGCATGTGATTTTGAGCAAGGGCATTCAAGTAGATCCCAGTAAAGTTCCAGTGGTATAAGAGTGAAAGCACCCAACTAATGTTGGAGAAGTCAGAAGTTTTCTGTGTTTAGCCGATTACTACCGCAGATTTGTGCAAGGATTCTCAAACATTACGATGCCAATGACACAACTATTGAAGAAGGAGAGCAGGTTTGTTTGGTCTAAAGAGTGCGAAGAGAGTTTCTTGGAACTCAAGAAGAAGCTGATTTCAGCGCTTGTTCTGACTCTACCGAATAATAGGGACGATTTTGTAATCTACAGCGACGCTTCGGACAGGGGTCTCGGTTGCATACTCATGCAGATGGCAAAATGATCGCTTACGCTTCATGCCAGTTGAAGCCGTATGAACACATCTACCCTACGCATGACCTAGAGCTAATGGCAGTAGTGTTTGTTTGAAGATTTGGCGACATTATTTCTATGGAGCATGGTGTGAAATCTACAATGAGTATAAGAGTCTCAAGAATTTCTTCACCCAGAAAGAGCTGAATATGAGTCCAAGAAGGTAGCTAGAGCTGGTAAAGGACTATGACTATTCAATCAACTATCACCCAAATAAGGCAAACAAGGTGGCGGATGCATTGAGTAAAAAGTATGCAGGCTTCAATAGAAGCTTGATTACTACTCAACCACAAATATTGGAGGATTTGAGAAGAATGGATATTGAATTAGTTCATAATCAATATTCATCCGTATTAGTTGTACTCTCTATTCAACCCTCAATCTTGAACAAGATTAAGGAAGGTCAAGTTAAGGACACAACCCTTAAGAAGATCGAAGATGAAGTGATTCAAGGGAAGAGATCGGAGTTTAATCTCGCAGGAGATGGGACGTTGAGATTTGGTACTCACTTATGTGTACCAGATGTTGATAAAATCAAAAAGAAAATTTTAGTGGAAGCTCATTGTACACCCTACGTTGTTCATCCGGGAGCTACCAAGATGTACAGGGACATCTCCAAAATATTTTGGTGGTTTGACTTGAAGCGAGATGTATGACAGTTTATGTAGTGCTTAACTTGTCAACAGGTGAAAATCGAGTATCAGAGACCATATGGTGTACTAAGACCATTATTGATTTCAGAGTGGAAGTGGGAGAACATCGCCATAGATTTCGTTGTCAAGTCTTATCTCAGTGGAGTAATGATGCTATTTGGGTTGTTGTGGTTCGACTCACAAAATCGGCTCATTTCCTACCCATGCGCAAGACCCACTCAATGGAGATGTTAGCTCAACTGTACGTGGATGAGATTATGCAATTTCATGGTGTACTAGTGTCGATTGTATCGGATTGAGATCCCAAGTTTACATCATCATTCTGGAAGAGTTCGCATAGAGCAATGAGAACAAAGTTTAATTTCAATACCGCCTTCCACCCTTAGACTTATGGCCAATTAGGTCAGACTATTCAAACATTAGAAGATATGCTGAGAGCATTCATGCTAGATTTCCAGGGAAGTTGGGAAAAGCACATTCCATTAGTGGAGTTCGCCTATAATAACAGTTATCATTCCACTGTTGGGATGACTTCATACGAAGCTTTTTATAGAAGAAAATGCAAATCTCCATCGCATTGGGATGAGGTTGGTGAGGGAAAGCTACTCAGACTAGAAATCCTACTATAAACTAGTACCATAATCAATAAGATAAGACAAAGTATGAAGATTGCGCAAGACCGACAGAAGAGTTATGCCAATAATCGAAGAAAAGATCTGGAGTTCAAAGTTGGGGAGAAGGTATTTATCAAAGTTGCACCGTTGAAGGGTTTCATGAGGTTCGGTAAAAAGGGCAAGTTAAGTCCTCGTTACATCGAACCTTTCAAAATACTGGAAAGAGTTCAAATTTTGGCTTATCTGTTAGTGCTACCTCCCAAGCTTTCGTGAGTTCATGATGTATTTAATGTGTTAATGCTATGCAAGTATGTGCATGATCCCTCTCATATTATCAAGTACGAACTGCTGGAGGTACACGAGAACCTGACATATGAGTAGAAACCAGTGAAGATCTTGGACCGGAAAGAGCAAGTATTACAGAATGAAGAAATTTCACCCGTGAAGGTACTATGGCAGAACCACACAGTTGAATAAGTAACTTGGGAACGAGAAGACGAAATGAAAGCCAAGTACCCAACTTTATTTGAGTAAGTACTCTAACTTCTTAAATTTAATTTCAACGACGAAATTTCTTTTAGGAAGGGTGAGTTATAATATCTGCTTTCTTTAATAAGCATTTGACTTTGGTCAAAGTCAACTATAGTCAAAGTCAACTTTTAGACCGGTATTTACCACGTTATGATTTTTGAATTGGTGTTATATTAACTAAGACTAACTTGTTTGTTTACTTTTAATTAATTAATTGTGCTTGTATTTGTTGGAGCTCACAGTCAAAGTCAAAGTCAACCCCAGCCACGTCATCACCAAGATTGGCAGAGGACTAACTGAGATTTTCTTTTCCTGTACTCGTGGTATTTTTTTTTAAAAAAAAGGGTTTGGTTAAACTTAATTAAATGTAGTAAGATTACTTGGAGACTAAGTTTGACTTAATTAAACCTTGGTAAAAAAAGTGTTCTATATTTTTTACACATCATTAAAACCTTAGACCCTACTATTTAAAAGCTTATTTAAAGAGGACCAAGCCCCATATTTCCCTTTGGATGCCGCCCACCCTACACTAGAGAAAGAGAGAGAGTTTGTTTGGCAAGAAAAGAGAGCCAAGTGGGTCAAGTGGGTTCAAGTGAGAAGTTTTCAAGTTTTTCAAGAGAAAATCAACTAAAATCTAATAAACGGAAAAGAGGAAGAGGGTCGGCCATATTACAGCAGCTGATTGGAGTTTTTGATCTTGTTTTTCAAAAGATTTAAGTGGGTTTAAGCTAATTTGAGGTAGGTACTCCTTTACCCATATTTGATTTGGTTAGTTTTTGGAGTTTTTTTGAATGCTTGGCTATGGATCTAGTTAGATCTCCTCTTTATCTTTATACACTGTGATTTTTCTGCTAGATCTATGTTATTGGTGGCTATGATGTCGTGTTGGAAATGTGTTTTAAGCGAATCAAGACCTGATCTAGTTAAGTAAATAGCTTAAACCCCATGAACTATGATTTTTTCTGAAATTTCTATGCATTTTGCTCGTGCAAAATTCTAGACATAGGTGTTTGAAATTTTTAACCATGTTTTTGTAAAAGTTTGGGTGTGTTATGAATCATTTGGCTTTTGAATCATGGAATTTGGATTTAAATTGAGTGAGAACTGATTTTTTCAAAATTACTGGCTGATTTAGGATTTTAGAATGTTTACCCACGGGTTTTGATGATTTCGAAGTGTTTTTAATTTTCTTTATTTTTGTGTCATATTTTTCTCTTTTAATTCAATGAGTTGTGGTCTAAATGGCTCTAGAATTACTCAAATAGGAGTTAAGATGAAAGAGCTATGAATTTTACAATTTCAATCATTTTCTATAAAAAAACCTGGAGCAAAACAGTATTTCAACCCACGGGATTTCACTGTTTGTTTAAGATCAAAATTTTTATTATTTTCATAGTATATTTTTCCCCTATTCTTTGATAAATTGTGATTCTATTGATTTTAGAATTTTGAGAATCCAACTGGGAATGAGTTAGTTATGAGTTTTACAAATTTAGTGAACATGCTAAAATTGGTTGGATTAATTTAATATATTAAAGTAATTATGTTATTACTAGTTTAAAAGTGGTACCTTATCTTGATTAATTCTCTTTTGTCATTAAATAGTAGAATGATAATGTGAAGATAAATTAAGTACGTTTTGTTTAATTATGTACTTTTAGTTATATTTATATTTATTTATATTTATCAATGCATATGAATGTATGTATATATATATATATATATATCCATGGATAGTCTTGAGCTTGGAATATGTGTTATGGCCTATGACTAATGTAATTGTTGTATTTACTCTCATTTGTTGACTGAGATATGGATTGAATACTGTGGATATCGTACCCTAGGTAGGAGAATGAAATTTCTAGCTAGTATATACAGGCATATGCATTATAATATGTCACAAAAGTTTTACTACTAGCAAGGAAACAGTTTTTCTCAGTCAGATCATGTTTCAAAGATTATGCATCAAGAAGTCATGGTCATACATACGTAGGCATCTGTATAGTGAATGAAGCTTATATAAATGTGCTAAGTGAATTGTTTAGTAGAGGTCCCACTAACTAGTGAGTGGCGAGTTTGGATTCTCATATGCGCGCACATGCGAGCGTATTGGTGTATGTGGAAGTTGTAACCTCAGCACTTGCATGACGAGGATGCAAGCGGGTTCCTTTCCCCACTCACACCGTTTCCTCTAAACGATTAAAAGAATAAGGATTTCCTTGAAAGCATGCATGTGAGTTGCTTTAGGAAACTAGAGTTGCCGACGGGCAACTAACTCCCGCATAACTAAAACTTACGCTAAATGAGAAAGTCCTACAAACATGAGTTTTAAAAAAATCATTACATAATTGCTTCTGAGAAAATGCCATGTATTGCATATGCACTATATCTGTTCAAGTATATTTCTTTTAAAAGAAGTAAAAAATTCTACAATTGTTGTCAACCCATCAATATATTGCATTATTCCATTGCTTGCATGTTGGGAACCTACTAAGTGATTTTTTTCCACTTACTTCTTTTTGTTTTCATGTGTATAGGTAATCCCGAAAACCTATCCTGGGCAGCTTAGCAGTGACGTGGCGGACCAATGGAGAGTGGCAATAATACAAATTAATTCTGCATTGTTATTTCCTTTTGAATAATACTAAAACTCTGATTAGAGATACAATTTATTTTCTTTACGTTGTGGGTCTTGTGTAAATGACCGTGTTTATACTAGGTTCAAAAATGCTTTGGTTTTACTATTAGTATTAACAGTGTGATTTCTTTACTAAAGAGTAAAGAAAATTTTCATTCAGTTTTCAACGTAGTTTCAAAAGGTATCTCCATTTGTAACTCATTTCAATTGCTTATCGAAGTGATATTCCTTTAATCTCCGGACTTGGTTAGAGGGTTGTTACAAAGCCAATCTAAGGTAGGTACCCCTTACCCATACTTGTTTTGGTTAGTCTTTGGAGTTTCTATGCGTATTTGGCTATGGATCTAGTTAGATCTTCTCTTCATCTCTATGTGCTGTGATTGTTCTATTGGATTTCTGTTATTGGTTGCTGTGATGGAGTGTTGTGGTGTTGGAAAGGTGTTTCGGGTGAATCAAGACCCGATCTAGTCAAGTGAAGAGTTCAAATGTGATTAACTGTGATTTTCTAAAATTTCTGTGCACTTTATTCATGTATAACTCTGGTTATGGGTGTCTAAAAGTTTTGACCATTTTTCTATAATAATTTGGATTTGTTATGAATCATTGGATTTGGATATGTATTGAGTGAGAACCGATTTTTACAAAATTGTTGGTTAACTTAGAATTCTAGAAACGTTTCTGCACATAAAACCCACAGGTTTTGATGATTTCGAAGTGTTTTTAATTTTCTTTATTTTTGTGGTATATTTTTCCCTTTTAACGTAATGAGTTGCGGTTCAATTGGCTTTGGAATGACTCAAATTCAAATTAAGATGAAAAAGTTATGAATTTTACAATTTTACTCATTTTTCTGAAAAAATCCTGGAACAGAGTAGTATTTTAACCCATTGGATTTCACTATTTTGCTAAGACTAAAATTCTTACTATTTTTGTGGTATATTTTTCCCCTATACTATGATAAGTTTTGATTCTACTGGTTTAAGAATTATGGGAATCCAAGTTGGAATGAGTTAGTTATGGTTTTTATAAATTTAGTGATTATGCTGAAATCAGTTTGATTAAATTGATACATTAAAGTACTTATGTTGCTACTAGTTTGAAAGTGGTACCTTACCTTGGTTAATTCTCTTTTGTCATTAAATAGTAGAGTAATAATATGAGGATTAATTAGGTATATTTTGTTTAGCTATGTATTTTTAGTTATATTTATATTTATTTATAATTATCGTTGCATATGAATGTATATACATATATATATATATATCTATGAATAGCCTTGAACTTGGAATATATGTTATGGTCTGTGAACAATGTAATTGTTGTAATTACTCTCACTTGTTGATTGAGACATGGATTGAATACTGTGGATATCATACTCTAGGTATGAGAATGGAATAGCTAGCTAGAGCATGCATATGCATCATAACATGTCACAAAAAGTTTTATTACATGTAAGAAAATAGTTTTCTCAGTCTGATCATGTTTAAAAGGTTATGCATTGAGAAGTCATTGTCATATATACGTAGGCATCTGTATAATGATTGGAGCTTATATGAATGTGCTAGGTAAATCATTTAGTAAAGGTCCTACTAACTAGTGAGTGGCGAGTTTGGATTCTCGTTTGCGCGCATATGCGAGCATATTGGTGTATGTGGAGGATATAACCCCAGCACTTGCATGACGTGGATGCAAGCATGTTCCTTTCCCACTCACACCGTTTCCTCTAAACGATTAAGAGAATAAAGATTTCCTTGAAAGCATGCATGTGTGCTGTTTTAAGAAATTAGAGTTGCCAACGGGTAACTAACTCCCGCGTAACTAAAACTTACGCGAAGTGAAAAAGGTCCTACGAACATGAGTTTTAAAAATCAATGCATAAATGCTTATGGAAAAATGCGATGCATTGCATATGCACTATATATGCACGAGTATATTTCTTTTAAAAAAAAGAAGTCAAAGTTTTATAATTGTTGTCATCCCTTCAGTATATTGTATTATGCCACTGCATCCATGTTGGGAACCTACTGAGTGATTTTTCACTCACTTCTGTTTGTTTTTATGTGTTAGTTAATTTTGGAAATAGGACAATAGTGCAAATTAGTTCCGCGTTGTTATTTCTTTTCAAATAATACTAAAACTCTGATTCGATAGACAATTTATTTTTTTTACGCTGTGGATCTTGTGTAAAAAACCATGGTTACTCTAAGTTCAAAAATGCTTTGGTTTTACTATTAGTATTAACAGTTTGATTTTATCTTAAAGAGTAAAGAAAATTTTTATTTTCTTTTCAGAGTAGCTTCAAAAGGAACCTTCATTTGTAAATCATTTCAATTGCTTTTCGAAGTGACATCTCTTTAGTTGAGTCTCCGGACTTGGTTAGAGGGTTGTTACATGTTTAGTGCGGTCGAGTTTCATTTCTTTACAAAAGATTAAAACTAATGTCATGTGCCTATGTGTATTATTTTATTTTAATAGTAAAATATAGTTAGTACGGTCCAATTTAATTTCTTTACAAAAAAAAAAAGTCACGTGGCTATGTATACTATTTTATTTTAATAATAAAATATATTCATACCATAATATTTTATTTGTATTAAAAAAATTTCTTAAGGTAACAGTAACCTACGCATTTTTGAAATTTTGAATTCGTCCATGAGCTCACATGATTCTCAGAACATTTCTCTTACCTCTTTGTCTTCATTTTTCTCTCCTCCTTTCTCATCTAAAATCTTTTAAAATTGTTGAAATTATCTTAACAATATAGAGAATCACTTAAAAAGTTATAAAAATATAAGTTTACCTAATAACTTTTAAAAATTAAAATTCTATAACTATAGCAATTTTCTAGCTCTATCTTTCCAATAAGAACAAACTCAATTTGAAAAGAATAATGCATAAATTAATTGGTTAATTGGTTGTAGATCTTTTTTAGATTTTAGATAATTATAAAACCTCTATTTAAGCTATTTCATAATGCAAGGCTTATGGCTTATGCCAATATAAGTTAAAAAGCATCAAGGAAATTTTTTTTTATCAATATGATAAAAATATTCTTATTATAATATTTTATTGTTATTATTGTTTTTAAGTTTAAAAAAAAAACCAATTTTTCTTTTTAGCCGGAGTGAGAGAATGCTTGAAATAGTGGAGTTTTTTATTTTTTTTAAGAGAAATGAAGACCCAAAAGCGTGTGGGAGGAGAGAGAAATTGAAGATTCAAGAGAGAGAAAATGTCAGAATGCATTTTTACTTTTTGATGCTTTGTTATCAATTAAAAGTAATTATGTGGATGATGATGTGTCAAAAAAATTAAATTAAAGAATTAAATAAAAAAGGTAGGATGAGCTGGCATGTATATGAAGCATTAGATGATAAAAGAATAGATGAAATTAAAACTCGAGGTGTGATAAAGAGAGACAAAAACAAGAGAGGATCTTAATTTTTCTTTTTAGCAATATATATAGCAACTATTTCATAACATATTTCAAAATTTACTAATTCATAATTCAAGAATTGATATGGAATACAACTAATTAACCCGTGGATGTAAGAATTTTATATGGATTGTTTTTATGTTTTAGAGCATTTTGAAGGGACTTTTTAAAAATATAAAATTCTTTATTTTAAAAAGTTATTATATAAAATAAGAGTCCAACAGACTCTTTATTTTTAAAAAATAAAGTAAAGAATTAGTTTATGAAGAATCAAATCTCATTCTCTAAATTTACTTACTTCCAACATTTACAGCACGTCAATGTAATATGCATATACATGCGTGAACATATGATAGCATATTCGCATTTATTCTGTCCTAGAACCAACATGATGGATGCTTATTTTTGGATAAGATATTATTTGGAATAAATTTAAATTATACGGTATACTTTTTTAACTAAGAATGAATGAATACATTCTTAATGAATATTTTATATTTTCATTAATTTTATTTCTTTATTTTTTAATATAGGGTCATATAAAGGAACGATAGCCAAATTTTGAAAAATGGAGAAAAGACGGAAAGTCAAAGTGTAACACCCCTTACCCAAGCCTAAATTTTCAAGTAAGGTGTGTTAACCATATAAATTTTTTTTTCTATTTAAATAAGTATTGAAAACAATTTAAAAACTAACGCAAGTTAAGGCAACGCTAAACCCAATATTAAAACCTCTTGTTACTCTTTAAAACCATTTTAACAACCCATAACTACTATTGGTAAAATAAATAAATTTAGCAGGGGTACAAAACCTACAACGTAACAAAAAGTATTTAATGAAAAACAAAGTATCTAGCCCAAATGTGATAAAAAGAAAAGCGGAAGAACTCTGTGTATTGCCGCACCTTTGCAGTCCTATGCTACCACCAACCCTTGCTGAGGAATTTTGAATTTACCTATCGTACAAGGCAAACAACAGTGAGTGAAAAACACTCGGTAGACAACCATATGTCAATGCCATGTCATGAAATATAATACCGTGCACCTGAAATCAATATTTTTCCCTATTAATTTTAAACCGAATAGCCCATTCTCTTTCTGCGTTTCATGCACAAAACACCACATCTCTGTGGTATGTGGATGAACTACCGTTCTGGGCGACCCACCGCTATGTGTGGTCAGTGATTCACAGAGCGACTACAAACTACGGTTTGAAATCACACACCTCATCGTGCAAAACATTTTGAAAACACAAACCCCTAGGAAAAAATCTTTCATTTCACATAAAACAATAAATCACAAGAATTATTCTATGCAAATAAATACTCATGCCACAATGCATAAGTGATAACAAGTCAGGTGATAATAAGCATAATTACCAAACCGTCCTAGACCAATAGCAGTAATTATCGACTTGCTCAAACCAACGATTTCACATCGCCAATCTCTCTGATGTAATTACCGAAATACCATCAGCCATCTCAGGACTTACCAGAATACCCCTCATGTAAATAAAAAATTACCAAAATACCCCTCAATGTGTACATGATTAATTACTATTCTACCATCGGTAAAAATAAATACCTATAGCAAATTTCACTAAAAACATATGTACAATCAATTCTGAACACATGTACGCAGCCACGCATATACACATTTATAACCACAATTATAAATGGACATAAATAAATAAATACATATATAATTATACACACATATAAATACACATTCACATATGTATATACATCCATAAATATGTACATACACACCCATATATGTACACACAAATTTTATACAAATATACATGTACATAAATACAACTTATACATATACATAATTATATACCCATGCCTTTATGTATAAAAATACCCTTAAGTATAAATAATCAATTAATTCCTAATGCAATATGTAATTAATTATTTTAATACATAAACTTTTCAAAATGCTCTTTTGTATATTTAATAAATATGTACATAAAATACATGTATTTTGTAAAATGTAAATAGATTTATAACTATTCAAGTCAATGTATAAATAAATAATTTAAATAAATAATACCTAATTATAATTTAGTATGTATATACATACTAAACTGCTCCCCAAAATCGGTGCTCCCTAAGGTGAAACACTAAACTTAATAAAATCTTTATCCAACAAATCCTGCAACTACTCCTTCAACTCTTTCAACTCAACTGGTGCCATTCAATACGTCGCCTTGGAAATAGGTGCAGTCCCCGGTACCAAGTCAATCGTGAACTCCACCCCTCGATTCGGTGGTAACGCTGGCAACTCCTTTGAAAAAACGTCTAGAAAGTCTCTAACGACTTGGACGTCTTACAGTTGAAGAGTCTTTGGTTTCTTATCAACGACACTAACATGAAATACGTGACACCTTTAACGCAAATACTTAAGAGTTTGCATCGCCATTAGCAACTTAGGCCATGGTCTAAACATCAAACTTGCAAACTCAAACCTCTTAACATCTACAAGGATAAACCGAACTTTCTTCTCCTTGCAATCAATACAAGCTCCACACTTAGATAGCCAGTCCATACCGAAGATCACATCAAAATCTGACAATTCTAATATAATCAAATCAGCACACAATATCTCGTTACCGAGGCGCACAATATAGTCATCAAGTAAAAAAGAAGCAAACATAGTCACACCTGAAGGTGTAACAACATCCAAACCACAATCAAAACTAACAGGTTTTTTAGCCAATTTAGCAGCAAACTGACTAGACACAAACGAGTGGGTAGCACCCGAATAAAACAATGCAAAACCATTTAAACCATTTAAAACAATGGTACCTACAACAACCATGACATCATCTTTCTCCACTTCCTCCTTAGTCAATGTAAACACACGACTTTGAGTAGATTGCTATGTCTTGGCTACCTCTGGACAATTTCTTTTAATGTGGTCAGCCCTACCACAACCGTAACATATCACCATCTTTCTCCAGTATTCCCCGTAACGCTGCCTTTCGTACTTGCCACACTACGGAGTACCAGGTCGATTATCACCTACCTTTCCTTTCTTGTTGCTATCACTGCGGCTACGACTTACTCTCAGCTTTCCATCGAACTTCTACTTCCGCTAGAAGCCTCCTTTCCATTGCTTCCTTACAGAAACAGAATTTGAACCTGTAGACCTGCCTGCCTCAGGAGCAGGGTCTTTGGCGATCAATTGACTTGTTGCAAAATCTCCGAGTACGAAGAAAACTGAAATAAGGTGATAACATTGTAAAGCTTGGGTAGTAGCCCCTTCTCAAAACGATGGGCTTTGTTTTCCTCATAATCCATTAGATGTGGCGCATAATGAGAAAGTTCATCGAACCTCCCCTCATATTCCACCAAGGAGAGATTTCCCTACTTCAGACTTAGAAACTCGGCCTCCTTTTCCTCCCGCTTGACCTAAGGAAAATACTTCACAAAGAACAGGGTCTTAAACTATGTCCACAGCATCAAGTTTTCATCAAAACGGTAGGCTCTCCTGATCATATCCCACCAATGACTGGCTTCCTCCTTCAGTATGAAGGAAGCACATATCACCTTCTGATCTTCTGAGTAGTCAGTAAAAGCAATGATTTTTTCCAACTCCCAAATCCAACTTTTATCCACTAGTGGATTCGTCGATCCTTCAAACTTTGGGGGATGAAAATCTCTGAACTGCTTCATTACCACATTAATCCCGAAAGATTAATGTGGTTGCGGGGATTGTTGCTGTTGTTGTGGATTCTGCGCCACCAATCTTTTTATGGCCTCAAGAAGATGACTCGTAGTATTTCCCGAATTACTCTCGAGTTCAGGATGCACATTTCTCAAGGGATGGGGCATCTACAATAAATAAGCAAATAAATCTTAAACAAATTATTCGATAATAAATTGGTATGATATATAGCAAAACAACACTTTATTTTTTTTTACAATAAAGCATTATACAACTAGCACACCATATATATATTATACAATAGACATAGTATATATATACCCACATATATATTTATATATATATATATATACACCATATATATAAGATATAATATATATAGATAAACAACAAAGTCACTACAATGTCAAAACCCTAATCACTAGTAGGCTCATTTCAAGGATCAAAATCCTCCGGATCGACCAGCTCAGGTGTGTAACTGCGAGGTGCATAGTTGTTAGTACCCAAGGAATCCTCTTCTGGGTCCTCCTCAGTATCATCCTCAACTGGCACAGCAACCAGCACTGGTGGCCCTCCATACCCTCGTGCCTGTACATGTGCCTTCATGGCCCTCTGCTCCATAGGATCCTTGTCAAACTGGTTCAGATACTACATATACATGTCGTGAAAATGATCCTCCTGCATCTGCTAGAATCGTCCGGTAGGCATGTAATAGTGGCCTCCCCCTCTAATCGGTATCATAACTGCCTTTCCACATAGAAACATCCCCACCTCTTGTCTCCGACTCTCCACTTCTCGACGGGCAGAGTCATCATCTAAACCAACATCCCGACACCTCCCCCCTGATGTGGAAGGGGTATCACCTCTACGAGATACTTTACCGGTGTAAGAACCTGATGATGACTCCCCTCTCAAGGTCACCCCACGCCCTGCCATTGGCTCAACCACCAATGTATCACGCCGTCCACGAACCGTGCAAGAGAAACGATTGAACAACTGCCCCATCTAAGCAGTACAATAACATAAAGAAAATAAAAAAATATGCAATACTAAACATAAATCCAAAAGACAGTCTACCTTGGGACGCAGATGGACATTAGAGCATCATCAAGTATGAGTTCAAAACCTAGGACTCTAATACCAAAACTGTAACACCCCCTTACCTAAACCTAGGTTCTCGAGTAAGGTGTGTTAACCATATAATTTTTTTTAAAAAAAAAGTATTCAAAACCATTTGAAAACTAACGCAAGTTAAGGCAATGTCAAACCCAATTTTAAAAACCCTTGTTACTCTTTAGAACCATTTTAACAACCCACAACTACTATTAGTAAAGTAAATAAGTTTAGAAGGAGTGCAAAACCCACAACGTAACAAAAAATATTTAATGAACAACAGAGTATCTAGCCAAAATGCAATAAAAAAAAAGTAGAAGAACTCTGTATATTGCTGTGCCTTACCAGTCTCATGATGCCACCAACCCCTACTAAGGAATTTTGGATTTACCTGCTACACAGGGCAAACAACAGTGAGTGAAAAACACTCAGCAGAGTGCACCTGAAATCAATATTTTTTCCTATTTATTTTAAACCAACAGTCCACTCTCTTTCCATGTTTCTTGCACAAAACACCACACATCTGTCCTATGTGAATGAACCACTGTTCTAGGCAACCCACCGCTATGTGTGGTCAGTGATTCATAAAGCGGCTACAAACCAAGGTTTGAAACTATGCACCTCATCGTACAAATCATTTTGAAAATACAAATCCCCAGTGAAAAATCTTTCATTTCACATAAAATAATAAATCACTAGAATTGTTCAATGCAAATAAATGGTTATGCCACAATGCATAAGTGATAACAACCTAGGCGATAATAAGCATAATTACCAAATGGTCCTAGACCAACAACAATAATTATCGACTTGCTCAAACCAACAATTTCACATCGCCAATCTCCCTGATGTAATTACCAAAATACCATCGGCCATCTCGGGACTTACCAAGATACCCCTCATGTAAATAAAAATTTACCAAAATACCCCTCAATGTGTACATGGTTAATTACCATTCTATCTTCGGTAAAAATAAATACCTACAGCGAATTTCACTAAACACATACGTACAGTCAATCCCGAACACATGTACGCATCCACGCATATACACATTTATAATCACAATTATAAATTCACATAAATAAAAAAAATACATATAAAATTATACACACATATAAATACACATCCACAAATACATACATACACACCCATATATGTATACACATATTTTATACACATATACATGTACACAAATACAACTTATACATATACATAATTATATATGCATGCCTCTATGTATAAAAATACCCTTAAGTATAAATAATCAATTAATTCCCAATGCAATATGTAATTAATTATTTTAATACATAAACTTTTCCAAAATACCCTTTTGTATAATTAATAAATATGTACATAAAATACATGTATTTTGTAAAATATAAATAGATTTATAACTATTCAAGTCAATGTATAAATAAATAATTTAAATGAATAATACCTAATTGTAATTTAGTATATATATATATATATATTAATAATCAAATAGTTAATTATATATATATATATATCTATGATAAAATAATTTGAAAAAGACCACAATACCCCTCTAATTTTAAATATTTTCAACTTTACCCCACATACAAAAATTGACGAAAATATCCTCGACAATTTCAAAAATTATAATTACGTCCCTACATGTCAAATGACCAAAATGCCCTTGAATAATTTCAAAAATTCCATTTGTGTCCCCTACATGCAAGTTTACCATTTTACCCTTGAAATTTTTAAAAATATCCAAAATATCTTTTTACATGTGAAAAGATCAAAATGTCCTTTACATGTAAAAATTTGCACATAGTTACTCTACAATGGTCGGCTCCAATACATGCAAAATTTCAGTGATTTCTTCATCAAATCATCAAATTAAGCATGCTAAACATCAAATCCACTAACCAATTTCATAAATTCATACTTTAATTCAATAAATTCAATTTTAAACACCAATTCCATCAAATCCTAAGCCCAACAATTGGGGATTTAATCAATACACTCAATACACATGAAATTAAGCTTAACCCATAATTAATCCAATGAATACAAACATGAATCCATTACATAATCAAGCAAAAACACATAATTTGCAAGAAAATTAAAAGGGTATAGTTACCTACCTTTTTCTAAGCAAATAATCAAGCAATCCAAGCCTTGAAAAACCAAATAAACCTTGCCAATGAGATTCCCCAAGCAGCCGGCCACTAAGCGTAGTTTTCTCTTGAAATTTATTTGAATTTTGTAATTTTCCCACACTTTCTCTCTTTAAAATTTTTCTCTCTCTCTCTAAAAGGTAATTGAAAAGCAAGACAATGTTGAAAATGGAAGAGGGTAGTCGGCCATCACAAGACAAATACCAATTGCCAACTTAATTTAATAATAATATAATAAAGTTAAAGTAAAAAGATATTTACTTTTATTAATAAAATAGTGAATAGTAAAAGTTAACTTGATCAAACTTTGAGCAATGTCAAAATAGCTTGGTTATTGCACAAAGAAAAATACATATGAATTCGATATGGGTATTCTTGGTTACATTTTAGGCATTGCATACAAAATCCATTCATGAAATTTGATTGATTTTGATTATGTAAGTACTAGTAGTGTAACTTATTTATTTCCAAAGTACTTGGTTAATTTTTTTGTTCATTACAATAGTAACTAATTACATTTTGTTATAGGTCCTCATGCCACTTAATATAAAGGATAACAATGTGGTGCATACCAAAATTGACCTTCACAAGCAACATATATACATATACGATTTGACACTTAGTAAGTCCACTAATCATGATTAATTCAAACCATTATGGATAATGTTGTCATACATATTGAGATAATCTAATTTTTTTCTTTCATTGACCCAATGTTAAGGGAATTTTAACTCAATTCTCACATTCCTATGTAGAAAACTTTCCAAAACAAGGAAGCAGGTAAGTTTCATTCAAACATAATTAATTATAAATTTTTATATAGTGTAATTGTGTTAAAAGTAACTATTTGAAGTAATTGTCTATGTTTTTTCATTTTTTTTATAGTGACGGCTATGGAGTCTTCATGCTAAAGGTTGTGAAGTATATACTTGCAAAAAAAGAAATTCAATCTTAACCAAGATGATATGAAATTTTTTAGACAAATATATGCAATGAAGGTGTATAATAGAGAACTATCAACTTAGTTTTGTAATATAATTAAAATATGCACATTCATACTTAATTGAAGTATTATTATTTTAAACTTTGTAATGTTTATTATATAATTACATAACAACTACATAATGAAACAACAATAATATTAGAAAGGCTAATCACAAAAATCTTTGATGCGCATATCAGTCAGAATTATGCATTTTTTTAAGTTCTAAATCAACCTAGAAAATTATTAAAAAATAAGTAAATTGAAGCTTATCCCCTTGACTTTCCAACAATGTATATATATATGCATGAATCTAAGCTCGGAAAGGTCTCCAAATTTATTTTTTCCCAACAACGCGCACATGTGTAAGGGATTGGCAGCAGCACCATCGGTGGGCCACCGACGGCAACACCCACCGTCGATAGGCACCGCCACCTCATCCGTGGTCCATTGACGGCCTTATGGTGGTCACTAATGGCACAATGGTGCCCACCATAGGCCTTAATTTGAATTTTCACACGTCAGTCAAATTCACAAGTCTTTTTGAAAGCCTAAATCAACTAGAAAATTATGAACCAAATATGTAAATCAAAGCTTATCCTCTTAGCTTTCCAACCATATATTATATGTATCATCAATTTGATATAGTTAAGGTCTTCAAATTTAGATTCTTCCAACAATGCGCAAACTTGTCTATTGTGCACGTCAATCAGAGTTGTACTTTTTTTGGAGTTGTAAATCAACCCAAAAAATTATAAAAAAATATGTAAATTAAATCTTATTCTTTTAGCTTTCCAACCATATATTATATATATGAATTCGATTCCATTAAGGTTTTCAAATTTAGATTCTTCCTATAGTGCGCAAACCTATCCGATGTGCACGCCAATTAGATTTTTGCATATTTTTGTAGTTGTAAATCAACCTAGAAAATTATAATAAAAAAGTAAATTGAAAACATTAAAATCCATACATAAATTATATACATTCACATGTATCAATTTTTTACATATATATAAAAATAAGTACATATTCTTTCTTGCACCCCCACTAGTTCCACATCGCCCTCCCGATTTATAAGCTTAGTACATCTTGCTTAGTTATGCCCCATCATTCCATATCGACCATATTTGTATTTCATATTTTTCTCTCCTTGAGATAATATTCTACTTTCCAACCATATATTATATGCATGAATTCAATTCCGTTAAGATTTTCAAATTTAGATTCTTCCTATAGTGCGCAAACCTATCCGATGTGCACGTCAATTAGATTTTTACATATTTTTGTAGTTGTAAATCAACCCAGAAAATTATAATAAAAAAGTAAATTGAAAACATTAAAATCCATACATAAATTATATACATTCACATGTATCAATTTTTTACATATATATAAAAATAAGTACATATTCTTTCTTGCACCCCCACTAGTTCCACATCGCCCTCCTGATTTATAAGCTTAGTACATCTTGCTTAGTTGTGCCCCATCATTCCATATCGACCATATTTATATTTCATATTTTCCTTTCCTTGAGATAATATTCTATTTATCCTTGGTCTATGAACAATACATCTTCTATTGTTTGGGGGTCGAACTACCTTGATTTAAACTTGATGTGGAACATCCCATTATCTTGTGTCACTAATAGGATATATGAAATCTTGGTAAGCTGAACAAGGTGTGTCAGTACGATAATACTTTGAGCACATATTATGGAACTAGATATGTTTATACAAACATGTTGTCATATCATGCTCACAAGGATACTAATCTAGGTTAAACTTCCTACAGGTGCAAAACTTTGTGCCTACCACCTTGTACTCAATAGGATTGATGGGTGTAACAACTGAACATTGTGCAGCTTCTTCCTTTTATTTCAATCGTTCCTTGGTCCATGTCGTCAATGTAAATGTCATTATCGGCAATGATCTGATAATCATAGAACCATTATTGTAACTTTGATCGAATAATTTCCAAAAAAGGCATGAGTGACATTTCTCTTTCATCCCTAAGTATTGTATTCATGCATTTAACAATGTTTATAGTCAACATGTTGTATTGAGTAACCGAAAACTTACAATGAGATGGAAACTTACAACGATTCCACCTTTTAACTTCTATTACGGATAGGTATTCAATCGCTCGTATGTTTACATTCGGCAACTCATTCATATAGTAGTGAAAACTTAATAGCAAATACGCCTTTATAGCTAAGTAAAAAGCATGAAAGATTTCACCTTCATATTCAAACTTCTTAGCCTTAAGGTTTTGACTAATATTGTAATAATCACGTTTTTCTGAAACTTTTGACTTTCGGTCACAATTAAGGTTCGATCGTCACTTCACCACTTGTACCGCAGCAAGCTACTTGAGAGTTCTCCGGACATTTGACAAAGGCCTAAAGTACCTAGTTAAGGGTTGAGGGATCATTTTTCTTTCCATTTTACCTTTGATGAAAGTTTGACTTTTGAAATTCAACTTTTTAACTTAAACTTACCTTTGTTATTTTTATTTTTTTCTTTACTTTTTACCTTTTTAATATTACTTTATTAAGATATTTAACTCCATGGCTGACCTCCCTAGTCTTCTTCAAACTTGTTCATATTTTTAGAGAGAGAAAGAAATAGAGAAGAGAGAGAAAGTGAAGAAAAAATGGGAAAAATTCAAGAAAAATCCAAGAGATAAATGGGTCAGCTACAGAACCTCAAGGCAAAGGTGTGTAGTGGTTTTCAAGCCTTAATTTGGTGATTTCAAATCTTAGAAGAGAGGTAGACTTTCTTACCTTTATGAAATTATGAGTATTTGTTGATTTTTGGTTGATTTAAGGCTAGGGTTATGTAAATCTTTAGTTAATTCTTGCTAATTCATGTTTAATTTGATGTTGAATGATTTGATTTGGTGTTATAGCAAAATTCCTAATTGTTAAGGTTTTTGAATGTGTGAAAAGTGTGGAATTACATGTATTTTATATGATTTATTACTTGAATTGTGTAATTGGATTGAGGATCTTGCAAAACCCCATGAAAATTGCTTGAATTGATGTAAAATTGGTTGATTTAGAGAGCTTATAAGGGCTTGCCATTGTAGGGACTTGGTTGGTATTTTCAAGGTTGTTGAGGGCATTTTGGTATTTTCACAAATTGGAGACATGTTTGATATTTTTAAATCTGTTGAAGGCATTTTAGTCTTTTCACACAAAAAGAACTTATTTTTGAAATTGTTAAGGGCATTTTAGTCATATCACTTTTCATAGTTTAATATATTTATATATTTATTTGTGTATATGTAAGTGAACATATGTGTGTGTGTATGTATATATTTATAAATGTGTTTGTATATATATATGTATATACATATATATGTATAAATATATATACATATATATATATATATATATGTGTGTGTGAGAGAGTGTATGTATATATACATATATATATATGTGTGTGTAGGTGTGTGTATGTATTTATATACATGTATGGTGTGTATGTATATTTATATCTATATATATATAGTTAAGTGTGTGTGTATATATATATATATATGCTTATGTATTTTCATGTATAAAAATATATTTATATATATATATAATTATAGTTTGGGATAATAAAATAGTATTTTATAAATAAACTGTATTTTGGGGATAATGAGGGCGTTTTGATAATTATCAAAACATGCTATGGTTGTTTCGGTAATTAATATGGTATTAAGGGTACTTTGATAATTAGTGTAGTAAGTAAGGGTGTTCTGATAATTATCACTACCGTGATGGTTAGATTAACAATTATGTATGGTTATGCTCTGTTTGGTTATATTTATGCATTAAAGAATGTGTATACATTTATATAGAAATACATTATAGGTTTTGGTATTTTTATGCAAAGAGCTAGATTTTTTTCTGAGAGTTTATGTTTCAAAGTGGGTGCATCGGAGAGTGCTGATTTTAAACTCTAGTATTTAATAGCTCTTGGATCACCGACCACTATGGGTAAGTGGTTCTTTTTTCAAAATGTGATTCAACCGCCGATTATAAACGGGTATGTGGGTTCCTTGTGGGTGTAGGATAGACTTATCGACCTCAAACAACATGTGGGCCCCACAAAATGTGGGATGACCAAGCTAATTGGTTTATCAAATAAAAAGGAAAAAAAATGAAAATTTTACTTATATGGCACCACACTACATTGTATAGTATTGTCATGTGCATTTGGAATGCTTACTGAGTGTTTATTGCTTATTGTAGTTTGTTCGTATGTGGTAGGTAAATTCAAAACCCGACAGTAGGATGTGGTCGAGATACAAGACTAGAAGGCATAGCAAAGTACATGTTTTTTGTGTTTTATGATTTTGGGCAATGGTACTTTATATATTAAAATAATTTGCTGTTACAGTATGAGTGCGGGTACTTTTGAAATATTTTAATTAATATAGTTTCATTTGGTTTGGTTTTTTTTCATAAAAAAAAAGAAGAAGAAATGGTCTCAAAATGTAAAGAAAAGTTTTAATATTATTTTGGCATTGTCTATAATCGTTTTAAACACATTTTAAATTTACGTTTGAAAAAAATATATATATTACATACTAATCACTCATTACTCGGGAACCTAAGTTTGGGTAAGGGGCATTACAGTTTTTGGATACCCTTGAACCTTTACCCTCAATAGTAGGGCAAACGCGCCCAACCATCAAGGCTTCAAAAAGGGTAGGCAGGGAGAGGAAGAGAGAAAATGAAGAAAAATAATCCATCGATCCCTAACTAGATATTTTAGGCCTTTGTCAAATGCTCAGTGAACTATCAAGCAGCTTACTGCTGTA
This sequence comes from Rhamnella rubrinervis, assembly GCA_007844105.2. Taxonomy (NCBI): domain Eukaryota; kingdom Viridiplantae; phylum Streptophyta; class Magnoliopsida; order Rosales; family Rhamnaceae; genus Rhamnella; species Rhamnella rubrinervis. The sequence continues at coordinate 7,791,555 of CM017583.2, read as the reverse complement.
GAAGTGGTGACATAGCGATCGAACCTAAACTTGAACAGAAATTCAAGAGTTTCGGAAAAAAGTGATTATTACAAATATCGCACATACATAATCCATGGTAAGAGTTCAGACAAACAACCTTCAATGCATTCTCAATACCTTTATATTTATTTGATACAAAAATTAAATTGTCAAGTTCTCCATATGCTTCTTTGAAACACTAGAAGAACTATGTGCATGCAGCTTCATTTTCATCATCCCCTACACTAAAAGTAAGTAGATAAATTTGAACATTTTTATCTATAGCTGCAGCAATATATAGATAGCCACGATATCTATATTTCAAAGTTGTCCTATTAATAACATAACTGATTTTATATTAGAATGAAAACCCCGAATGCTTGCTCTTAATGCCATAAAATAAAAGTTAAATCATTCTCTATCATCTGAAGCAATTTGTGTGATTGTTCCAGGATTATTAACTTCCAACATTGCAAAATATGATGGTAGTCTTGAGAATGACTCTTCTGCAGTGCCTTCAATACTATTTAATGCATGTTCTCTTACCCACCACACTTTATCATTAGATAAGTCTCTATAATATTTTAACTTCATGTCAAATTTTATTTCGCATGACTTGTATACACGAACAATCCTATCATATTTTTCTTTTATAGATTCTCTAATAACTCTGCTAGTAGCTTACCTATAAGTTTGATTGATGGCTTATAAAAAATGAAGACAAGCATGTCTATCTTTATATACATGTACAATAAATAACTTACTTGAATGTGGGATCTTGTTGACATGAAGATGTCAATCGTAAGTATCATGGAAGCACCGAACCTCATATCAAGTTTTGGATGAGCACACAACCTTGATTGAAAGTTGTGTTCAACTGCGTACAAATAAAACTTCCCCAATGTGAAACTCATTCTTATTAGAAAAATCTGATTCTATCACTATATAATGGGATGGACCGCTTCGTAATGATGTTTTAGTAGTATGCGAAACTGAACCACCTTCACATGGTATAGTAAAAGGTCCACCACCAACTTTACTTTCTCTACCATCACTCAAAGATATATTTTTTCTCGGCAATAAAGTTACTGGGTCTTAAGATGGAGGCAATGGACTTTCTCGCACATCTTTAGTTTGTGGCAATTAAGTTTCAAAAGGTGTTTGTGTTTCCTAAGGTTTTTGGTTTCCAACATTTGACTTTGCCAATATTCTGACTTTTCTTAATGTCTTACATTTTTCAGCAATTGAGTTTCCCACTCTTATTCAGTTTCCTAAATATGACCTTCCCATGCATGTTGACATTCCCGTATAACATTTTTAGGTACTTGACTTTTCGACAAATGAACTTCCTTCACATTAGGAACACTTATATACTCTCATCTTCTCAATCTTTCTCCAATTCGAGTGGAAGGGTAAGAAAATGACAAATGACTTCTTTTATTATTTGCTCCTTCATATGAAAAAGGTGGAAAAGTCTCCAAATACAATGGAGTCACTAGCACAACTTCTTTCAATACTCAAAAAAATACTTTCACATATCTATTTCATCTTATTTCTTATGGAACACATGGTTGATAACTTATTGCGTAATGATATTTCAACTTTTTGTATGTATCCTGATTGACATTAACGATGTTGTAGACCTTATCAATTAATTGCTCATAAGTACAATTTTCAGGAATTTCAATCACTTTCGATTCGTAATTCTTGAATAGCCAACAATCATCGTCACCTTTACACCACTTGCTACTATAAAGCATAACAACTATAATAGAGCATTCATATTCCATAGTATTTATTTGTAATTGAAAAACAAACCATAAATCAGAAATAATTCAAAACATCATAAAGCAAAAAAAAAAAAAATTGCTAAAAAAACCCAAGCCATCAGTGGCCACTGATGGCCCTATGGTGGCCACCGACGGCCCTATGATGACCACCATAGCAAACTGATTTATACACTGTTGGGAGAATCTAAACTTGAAAACATTAATGATATCGGATTTATGCATATGATATATTATTAAAAAGTTAAGAGAACAAGATTTAATTTTACAAAAATTTCATAATTTTTTGAACTAATTTAAAACTCCAAAAAAATACACAACTCTGACTAATGTGAATAACAAATAGGTTTATGCACTGTTGGAAGAATCTAAATTTGAAGACATTAATGATATTGGATTCATACGTATATGTACAGTTAGAAAGCTAAAAGGATAATATTTAATTTAGATGTTTTTTCATAATTTTCTAGATTGATTTATGCTTCTACAAAGAAATATGAATTTGACTAATGTACGAAAGTTTAAAATAGGGCCTATGGTGGGCACCATAGAACATATGGTGGCCACTATAAGGCCGTCAATGGGCCACCGATGGGTTGGTAGTGCCCATTGATGAGGTGGTGTAGGCCACCGATAGTGTTGCTGCCCGCCACTTGCATATGTGTGTGCTATTGGAAAAAAAAAGAAATTTGGAGACTTTTCCGAGTTCAGATTCATACATATGATATATCATTGGAAAGTAAAAAGGATAACCTTCAATTTATTTATTTATTTCATAATTTTCTAAGTTAATTTAGGTTTCCAAAAAAAATATGTGTAATAGAGTCGTCGGTGGCCATTATAGGGCCTGTCGGTGGCCAATAAAGGATGACCATCTTAGAGTCGTCGGTGACTACCATAGGACCTATGGTGGCCATCAATGGCTACTTCAATCTAAATGATGAGCTCGTTTGGTTTGATCTGCTCACCACTACCGAGTTTTAATAAATCTTTATTTGGAAAAATCTAATATGATACCCAAAATCTCCAAATCTCTCAAAACCATCAACCCAAATGAAAGTAAAAAGAATAACATAAAATGAGGTATAACTTTCAACTTACAGTAGCTCAAATGGTAGTAGTTATAGTCCGGTAGGTTCCACCTTCAATAGGAAATGTCTCGCTTTTATTGGATAAATTTTCTGATTTGTGCTTTTTTGGGTATGTGTAATAGATGTTTTGTGTATTGCATTAATTGAAAATATGTACATACGTGTTTCTTGCATCAAATATGGGAAGGGGGTAGTTTGGTATAATTGTGAACTACAAAATGTAAAAGTGATTAAAATTTTAATTGTATTAAAGATAGCTAAAATAAATTAAGTCACGCCACCCTTGATTATGGCATTAAAAAATCCATTTTCATATGGTTTATAAATTATATTGTATTGGGTTTTAGTGATAAACTAGACAACATGATATAAAGCCCATGGTGACAGGAATAATATTTGGTGTCTGGAAGTTGCTCTCTATAATATTATTTCTTTTTTTTTTGGTAGAAACAACAATATTACTATAAAGCAGTGTTTTAAAAGGCGTAAGATGTTACAAGGCAGCGAGGTCGCCTCAAACCTTATAAGCCTAGGCATCAAAAAGCACTATTATACTAGTATTTTAATTATTATGAGATTATTAAATAAATAGAATAACTTATATCTTAAATGTCAGAGTCTATATCACCAATATATATATGCAATTAACATAAATTTGCAAGTACATAATCATAAATATTCATGAACCATGAACACTTTATACTTTTCAAGTTTTCAAAAAATTAGTTTCAAATTATATATATTACAAATTTATAATTTTTTAATAATTTTCATATTAATATATAATTTATATATCACTATATTTTAATTAATTTTTATCTCCAATTTAATCTCTTCTTCTTCTTCATCTAACTCATCTTCTGTGCCATTTAATACAAAATCATTTTTCTTGGACTCTTTAACTTCAATATGAGCATTTCTAGAACCTTTTCCAGTTGATATCATTTGATTATAAACACAAATAAAATAAAGATTTAAACACATTATATATTTTTTCTTTTTTAATTATAGCACATTAGATTTTATTATTTTGAAGAAAAAATAATCTTAAAAAAAGTTTTTATTTTTTAACACTAATTTTTTACATTTTTTTATATTATAAATTATTACTTTTTAAAAATTTAATATTTTAAAAAATTAATGAAAAGGCTTGCGTTTTCCCGCATCTAGACACATATTATGTGGTCAACACAGTGTTGACCGTCTTTTATTAAAGTTTATGCCAATGTAAGACGTTTTCTAAAAATCTTGCTCTAAAGAGCGCTTAGACGGTGCTTTTTCATACCTTTTAGAATACTGTTATAAGACAATGTAAAATAATTAGAGTATTGATGTTTTATTAAAAAAATTAAAAAGAAGAAGAGAAGATTACCAGAATAAGCAAAGCCATAGAAAATCAATAATCAGGTATATATTTGTAATTCCTGATCTGATATGATGATAGAATTCTGATAGGATTAAGATGGGCAAGGCCAGGCTCCAAGCTGCGAAGCCACAGGCTCAAGCAGCAGAGTATAATAATTACTAAACTCATTAAATTCATCACCTACATACTATGTAATCGTAGGCTTGTATGCCTAAGTGTTGTGTATCCTATATATAATATAATGAGAAGAAGTGGGTGTTCTTATTTTGAAGGTATCTTGAAACAGGTGGTTGACTGGACCAAACCAGAAGCACTTCCGGCTGCGTGACTGCAGGAAGATTGAGCAGGCTGATTGTTGTATGTGAGCTTAACGTCTTCCATTTGAATGCTGGTGCAGGGGAACTTTGAACTGCAATCGAATTTGACTGCCACCGGCGTTGCTGATGTGCCGTGTATGTCTTGGTATGTCACGTCGCTGATTTTAACACCCGACACCTGACCAGGACAATCTTTGTTTCCGGGACAGTAATTTTGGTCGATCACAATGGGGTTTTCCACATTCTCCATCACCACGTGTTGGAATAGAATGTTCCTTGCGAACCCCGTGCTGGGTCTCCCCCACGATTTGATCCTCACTCCATTCTGGCTCCCTGTGAACGTCGCCGTTTTCACAGTCACGTTCTGCACACCTGCCTCCTCCGAGTCCTTCCCTAGGCTCCCGATGCTGATTCCGTGACCAGGACCGCATGCAACGCTTTCGATCCATAAATTGGTGGTTCCTGGCCCAATTGACACACAGTCGTCGCCCGTGGACATCTTGGAGTTGAGGATGGTAACACCCGTCGACATTTGGACGTGAATGCCGTCGGTGTTGGGGCTGCTGCCGGAGGCCGAGACCTTCACTCCTAGCATTTTGACGTTGTGACACCCGTTGATGACGATATGAAACATCTGGCTGTTTAGGGATGTTACTCCATTGATCACGATGTTGTTGGAGTTTGAAAACTCCAGTGTCTGCACAACCATTATTAATCCGTATATTAATTAATATGCATGTCACAATCATATAGAATTTATTTTTGGGTTTGCGGGTGTGTTGCGTTCATTTAATAATTAATTTAAACTCGTACGCGATTTCTCCCGAGTCTTTAAGGGAAACGGTTGACTATTGAAATTCTTCTGTAGCTTATTAATTTTGTTGAATTAATTTTATTTTTTTTGTTTTTTAAATTAAACGGCTGACTATTGATCATTCTCATTTATTGTTTCTCAGTAACCAAACCTACACCTTTTAATATTTGATCTTCTATATAAATATAGATAAGATATGTTAAATAAAGTAGAATTTAATTTTACTTATATCTTACTGCATGCACGCATGTGAATGAAAGTGAAGCAGGCGTATGCTATCCGCTAATTTTTCTCTCTGATCAAATGTGAAAACAAAAGTACTAGTATTCTCTTTCTTCGGTTTTTTAATTTCTCCACATTAAAGTAACACAATTAATACTACTCCAGTGGATAAAAATTATAAAAAAAATAATAATAATACATAAATAATTAATTACCGTAGCTCCGCTGGGGCAACCACTGTTGCCAGAGGACTTGCAAGCCCACAAGGCGGTGCCTTGGCCGTCGAGAATTCCACCAGAAATGGTAACTCCGTTGACGTCATAAAACATGAGCCAGTTACCGGCATTTCCGATGACCCTGTAATCTGAGGGGGCCACAAGGGTGCCGGCGATGCGGAAGGTGATGGCGCTGTTCTTGCATTGCCCACTAAACACCGCGTTTCGGAGCAGGAACCTCCCCACCGGCACGTAAATTACGGTGGGATTGACTGAGCCACAGGCTTTGGACCATGCAAATAGGAAGGCTGTAGTGGAATCAGTCTTGCCGTCGGGTTTGGCTCCTAAACCCACCACATTGAAAGTCACTGCACTAGGACTGGCAACCACTAATTCTGAGTTGGATAACACAGAGAGAAGAAGCACAAGTACAATTATAAGGATCATTCTGGCCATGAGTATTTGGAATATTTGTATGCCTTACGATGTAATATGAGGAAGAGAATTGATATAGAGAAGTTGATTGAATTTGAAGGAGGTGATAGAGGAGGGTGTGGTGTATTGGGAGTAACTTGAAACGGTTTTGAGGGTTCAGGCAATTGAGGTTGAGGGTGGTGATACTTATAGCCATGATTTATTTCAAAGAGCTGCATGTTTTCTTTTTGTTTGGTTTGGTGTGGTTTGGAATTCAAGCAAGCCGAGCCGAAATTACTTTTTCTATATTAATTATTTTTAAGCGACTAGTAGTTCTTTTACCTAAATGACCTTACCAGGATTATTTGCTATTTAACATTCTTCTAATAAAAAAATAAAATAAAGTCCTATAAAATATCCTATTCCAACCTAGTACCTGCCCTTCAAATGGAAAATACATCTATAAATATAATTATGTATCTAACTTTTATACATATTATAATATGGATGAATCATGGAACGACGCAGCTAGCCGCCGGTTCCCTTTCATTCGTAGCCAAAATTATATATATATTTACAATTAATTAATGTTGGTATTATTGACTCTAAGAAGACGTAGAGATTGACTTCCCATACATTAACTAAAAAGTATGCAGGGAGTAGATGAGCTATGCCAACGTGATTCCCGGGATTCAGCCACAAACAAGCATACATCTTTTTGGAATCATGGTTTAATTATATATATTGATTCATTTAATTTACTCGTAAATTAACTTCCCTAATAATTTTCATTTATCCATTAATTTTTCAAAGATAGGCTTAAGCTTATTCTAAAAACTTAAATATATATATATATATATATATATATGAGTAGGGCATATTAGTAAATGTATTAAGAGGACAAGTGTAGGTGCATGTGCATATATATATTTTTTTTATGGGGGGCCTTGGTCCATCCAAGGTACCACACACCTGGTCGAACTCAAATGGTAGTGGAATACACACATAGCTTTACCATCAGGTCAAGCATGTGCATATATGGTTGCTTAAGGGAGTGGAATTTCAACGGTTAGTTATATAAAATATAGAAATTTTGGAGAGAAAAGAGAAGAATGTTGGAATGGGTTCTTGTGAAACAGCTACCAAAACATGCCCAGCCAAATATGCATATCAACGGCAGCAGCACCATCCCCACCGCCCACCCCCACCCCCACCCCAATTTTTTGAGTCTTATTTTCCGGTGCATATAAATATATGCTTTAATTAATTATAATTATAGTACTGTGATTGTGTCCTATTCTCTTCTTTTTGCTTGGAACGCAAGCCTAATTTAATGCTTTGCATTTTTGTTAATTTTATTATGTCCTCATCGAATTATTTCCCTTCACCCGATTTCCCTCAAAATGCATCCTATCCTGTTCCTTTATATATATATATATTGTTTATTCATGTCCCTCCAAATAAAACAAAAGTTTTTGCTAGCCATATCCATATTATTATTCGTTAATTTGTTAGCCGTGAGGTAAAACGTTCGTATCAAATGAATTACTAACAAACATATATCAATCATAATTAAACATAAATGTTTTAATTTTATTTATTATATTGGTTTGGGTTAGTGATTGCGTGTCTGTTGCAATGCATGGATAGCACCTGTGATCAGTTAATTTACTGGGTTATATATTAAGTGTTTATTTTTTAAGAATTTTATTGAGATTCTCATAAGAGCTAGCTAGGAATATTCCAATAATGGTCATGGTTTAATTAAATTGTTTCTATATTAATTATGAAGATTAGATTACCATGTTTGGAAGTTGGGATTTACATATGTATATTAGCTAGCTAGCGTTGAGTGTTGACATACTAGACTTGAGAGTGGTACGAAGAAGTTGGCATATATACGCATATTGGAAGACTTGAGAGTGCGTATATAGTTTATTTAATATTAACTTTGCCACATTTGGAAAATGCATTCACACCAAGATTGGGGGGTGCATTTATCAAATGGACCCCCGCAGTTCTAGCATCAATGTTGTTGTTTTATATATTAATCTGGGTCCTGAGCAGAGAGGATTTTAATCAATAATAAACAAATAGAATTAATAAGTATTATTATTCTATTTTTTTTAAAAAAAGGCGATTGGGGAGTAGTGCAAAAGTCTAAATGGAGGGAAAAATTGGAAATGCATGGAAAATATTGAATGGAAAGGGTGTGTGTGGAAAACATGGGGTATGGAGCGTGACATATAGAGCAGAAGACGGAGAAGAAATTGGCGGTGACTTTTTCTTACAATGTTCCCTTATCTACCTTGTCATTTTATTTTATTTTCAAAAAATTACCTTTTATGTGAATATGTATATGATCTTCCATTCGGAACCAACTGTCTCTCCGCAAACTCGCCCATATTTTTTCTTTTCATTTGGCTTTTGGGCTTTTTTTTTCTTCCTTATATATATATATATATGGTTCTGATGAAGCGTAATTGCTTGACAACAGCCTTTGATTAATTAATTTTATTTTTCTATATATAATATTAATACAGGGAGGAAAATATATATATACATATATACATATATATATATATAATATATACATATATATATATATATATTATATACATATACATATATATCATATGCATATACATATATATTATATATAATATACATATACATATACATATATATTATATATATATATTAAGCAATCCAAACAACAGCTCTTTAATTCATGTTTTTCGCCGCGTATACAAATACAGATCTTCCGAGTTGGATATACGTCAACGGTAACGGTGCAAAATAGGATGTCAGCATGCATGCATGTGGAGCCTCCAGTACTTAGTCTCTACTTTATATTATAAATTCAAAGAACTTTTTAATACTGCTGCTTTCATTTGTATATATGTAAATTGATTTTTGGTCGCTTGCATGGGATTGGGCCATGATTTTGGGAACTTATTGAGCTTTCAAATGTCGGCTTTTCATTCATGACTTTGCTATCAAATTCACCAATCAGGCTAAGCCATGTGAGCCATCTTATATTTTTACATATTTTTACTATATGCTAAAATTAGTAATCGCGAGATACACATGAATTAGTCCTTGTGTATTAATTGATCCATTAATTAAGTTATGAGTACATATATATATATATATATATTTAAGAAATATACCTTTATAATTAAGCGTTTTCGTTTTTGTGGGCATTTTCGTGTAACATTCCAATTACTCATAAGGCCATGCATTCGATTAACGTGATGATGTTGGAAAAGACCATCTGGGTCAATTTTTGTATGGGATAATATAGAGTCCCGTTCATATATATATATATATATGTCGTGCACACCTGCAGCATGTTTGCTGTAACTACCTAGTTAGCTTTTTCTCGGTAAATAGTTACCACTATATACATTTGCTACCTAGGTAGCTGCCTACTACTATACACATTTGCTTTTAACCAAATTAAGTAGAATTTATCATTGTAATAACGTGAAGTACTTATCTATCTGCCTATTTTATCCTCAGGCGGTCCGCCCTAACCACATACTTAATAAGGTCACTCCCTTGTGAATAATTTTTTTCAATATGAAGAATACAATATGAGCTGAAAATTAACATTTTTATTGACACAAAAGTTGTTATGAATAGATAATCTGTCAATCGTCTAAAGTGGATATACCAAATGGTCCAATATGTCGGATTGTCCACCAAAGGGGATTCGGCTAAGAGCACTTATATGGCATAGCACTTGTACTATGTACGCCCTTTTAATTTTTTTATGGGAAAAGCTGTGTGAGAGGTTTATTTATTATTTTTATTTTTTTTAATAAGAAGGGCCATGTAGTCATAAATCCAATATAAGCCAAGATAAAGAAAGAAAATATAATATTTTTTCAAAGTAATAAAATTACAACCAAAGTTAAAAGTGAGATAATAATGTGAAAGGAGTTTTGGCATAGCAGCAAGAGCGAGATGTGAGATCTGGTAAAACTTTAACTTGATCTCCAGAGAGACAGGAAAGGAGTCTTTATGGATACAAACTTTGGCCTTAGTATGCTAGGTGTTCACGTTGGCTAGTCCTTTCAGATATGAGCTTTGGTTCAGGTATGCTACATGTCCACTTTAACTAGACCTTCCAGATATGAGGTTTGACCCAAATGTGCTAAGTGTCCACTTTGAGTGGTCTTTCAGGATAGAAAGTTTGGCTTTAATATGCAAAGTGTCCACTTTGGTTGGTTCTTTTGGATATAAAGTTGAGCCCAAATGTATTAAGTATCCACCATGACTAGTCCGTCTGAATTAAGTTAAATACACTTTGATGTCCTTCCGAAAATGAACATGAGCCTAAATATGGTAAGTATCTACTATGGCAGGTCTGTCCGAATTCATCTAGATGTCAATGGTCTTTCCGGATCACTACATTTTGGATGCCCCTTTTAAGTCATTTGTTTGGGAGATCTATATTGAATGGCTTCTTTGGTGAGGAGAGTCCATCTAGACATAAAAGACAGCAACAAGAAGCCAATACAAAAAAATAGAACAGGTACAATATTTCCTATAAAAAAAGGGACAAATATAATATATCTCCACAATATTTAACCAAGTTACAAATATAATATATCTCTATAATGTTTAATTAAGTTGGAAGTTCATAAATTCACCAAAAAAAAAAGTAACAAGTTCATAAATGAGAAGGAGACCCACAATATTCTATAGACAAAATTCCTATCGGGCTGAGCCGAACAGGCCCAAGGTGGAGAATCGGGCTGGGCCGACAGTGCCTAAGGTAGAAGATTAATTAGACCCATTGGATTGGCCTGTTAGAGTCGAACTAACCGGAATGGGTGGTGAATGGTGGCTCGGCTCGGACAATAGGGATCCTTTGGAAAGAACATCAGTGTTTGGTTCGGAAAAAGACTAGACTCGGATATAAGGAGAGTCGAACTACAACCTAAAGTTGATGGCTCAGAACGGTCTTCCTTAACTTGAATGTGGTAAAGGTTAAGGAAAGTTCCAAATAAGAAAGTTTATTCAATAGTTAATGCTAGATCTTTTCTTATATTCTACCTTCCAAACTTGGAATGAGTAGACTTCGGGGACTTGCCCTAAACCAAGACGGCTAGGATTTCCTGCCCCTACTTTGATGAGGAAGGAAAAACCAAGCCTATAAATACCCCATCATCACTTAAAACATGATTAAACCATTGACTCATAGATCAATCTTTAATATCGAGAAGGGAAGAGGACCGAAGCGCTATAGAAGAGATCATTTCAATCAACACTCCTGCAGGTTTTTCCGAACCAAAATTCACATTATACGATGGGATAGCCGACCCAGTAGATCATATAATTCATTTTAAATAGGCTATGATTCCAACTTGCAATCCCCAGTGTAATAACCGCCTCCAATATATGTGTGTTAGTGTGTTTATTTGTGGAATTTTCATTTGTGTTCTTGAGCATGAGTGTATTCGAGCAAGTTTTTAAAGCACTACGAGAACACGAAGTTTGAGAATGATAGGTTCTATGTCAAACGCAAGGATGCACATAGAGGAGTTAAGTGTAAAATGAAGCTAATTGGAAATTTCGGATAATTTTGACACTGCTTCGTAATTTGAGTATAACTTTCTCATCCGAGCTCCGATTGAGATGATTCAAGATGCTATGGAATGGGAAGAAAAAGTTCTACAACTTTTGTATTTCTATTTTGAAAGATACTGGATACATCAAGGTCAAAATTGGACTTGAATTTGCTGTCAGGTACATATCAAGAGCCTACAATTGGGCCTGACATGCTACCGAGGAAAAGCTCAACATCGACAATGGCAGCACAAGTCAAGTACAATGTCAAGCGCCTAACATGTGTCGTAGGAGTGAAGATACAAATGAAAATTGGACTAGATTTGATGAGCAAACTCGTAGATGTTAGGTGCCAAGTCAGGTACAACTGAGTGTGACAGGCGCCTGACATGCTGCCGAACTATACAGTCAATTTAGGGTTGTGTGTGAGCGTGAATGTGGGTACAATTTGATTTGTGCCAACATATATGTGCATGTGTGTGTCTTTAAAGTTGACACCCATTTATGTGTGTATTTGATATTTAAATTTATGATTTTTAATTGGCATTAGTTGACAATAAAGTGATTGATATTTTCCTTATATGAAATAAGGAAAGTAAGAGCTATGAAATAATGCAAGTTTTGACTAGGGTTTTGTCTTTAAATTAAGAGGCATCTAAGAGGAAAATTTTTCTACAATTCTTTTCTCCTCTTAGTGTTGAAATTTTCTAGGGAAAATTTGAGAGAAATTTTGTGTGAGCAAGTAAGGATTTTTCAAGGTTTTTGAAGATTCAAAGCAAGTTTTGCAACTATTTATTATTTGTTCTTATTTGTTTGAATCTCTCTCTTCTTCTCTAATAATTTCTATAGATTGGATTGATGATTTTTCCATGATAATATGGATCGCATGTGCTAAAAATTTTAATCTAAGAAAGGGTTTTATCATTTTACCAAAAATCACATGGATTACATGAAAAGTGTTGATTTTTACAAAAATGCACATTGAATCCTTATTCTCTTTATGACTGATCCATGTACAAGTGTCAAGACGGAACTTTTCTTGATCTATTATTAAGTCATGGCTGATTATGCATGTTAATGTATGGATTTGATTAATCTCAATTAGATTGACTTTAAGCAACAATTTTTCTTAAGTCTAAAGTAGTTTTAATTCAATTTATAAAGAGATTTTTGTTTGCTGGAAAATTATGGGCATAATAGTTTGATTAATTCATCAAATATATATGTTTAATTGAGCTTGGATTTATATTATGAATGCTGAAATTTTCTGGACATTAGTATACATGGTATATATGAATAATTATGCAATTTAGTTTGCTGGAAATTATGGAATTATATCGAATTTGTATGGTATGCATTTTATGGAATGTATTACTTGTTATTGAAATTAGCCAAAACCTATATAAGTATTAATTGAGTTATTTTGCTATAAAATATATGTTTTGGACATGATGGATTGATAAATGCATGTACACTTGGTTTCTTAGTTGGTGAAACAAGTATGCATGATCACAGGTATGAAAGCATGAGCATGTGCATTCAAACATGAATATGAAATTCGGTTTTATAAGAAATGCTCATCTTCAAGATTTATTAAAAAGCAAAGTATATTTTCAAAGGAAACACCTTGTAGGCAAATTTGACAAGTTTAATATGGAGCTTTTGTTTGTATGTATGGAATCGCATAAGAGAATGGTTAGTTTTGTTGGATTCAACCAAGTTTGTAGGGTTTACATGGGCACATGTAGATGGATTTGTATATGTGGGAGGACTTATTGAGGATCATAATGAGGGTATCACTAATGCTCTTTGGCCGAAGTTATTGACATTGATTAATACTTTCATGGCTAGGATGAAGTTGTCTCTTTTACCCTACTTACACACATATGCCTCTTTGTAGTTTGAGGTCTCTTGGGATATGCTGCTTAGCTATTCAAGGGATACTTGTATGGATTACCGACCGATAATAGCTCCCATGGATATGTGTATGTGAAAGCCCTACAATGGTGGTTTTGTTTTCAAACTAAATAAATAGGTTTTGGTTTGAACTATGCAAGATCTATTTGAAAGTAAACAAGTACGCATTGATTCATGAATAAGCATAAGCATTCCACATTGTGTGTGTGTATTGTGGAATTTGCTGGGTAACTTATCACTCACTCTTGTTTACTTGTGTGTAGGTAATGGCATTGAAACCAGTTAAGTAGATTATGGCCTTGGGGAAACTGCGAAGTGGCGTTTGACTATGTTGATCTGCATGATCTAAGTTAATAAAGTGTTTTTGCTTCTGCTATGCTAAGATATTAATTTCTTGACTCTGTTGAATAAATTATAAGACCAAGATATTTTGTTAAGCTCTCTTTACATGTGGGTTAAGGATATGAAAAATATTACTATTATCATGTGATTTTTACGAATTTATTTTTATAGTGTAGCTCCGAAGTAAAGAGGGAAAAAGAAAAAAAAAATTGGTCTTATTTTATAAGGGGCGTTACACCCAGTCTGATAGGGATGCAATGATGTGTAAAGTGTTTGCCTTAAGTTTGAAGAGACTCACACTACTTTGGTTTAATCATTTACCATCATAAAGCATTAGGTCATTCCATGAATTGGTGTAGCAATACATGACTCAGTTTACGTCTAGTTGTCAATATCGAAGGGATCCGGATGACTTCTTTAGGGTGCAACAACAAAGGGAGGAGCTGCTTCGGGATTACATTCAACTGTTCAATGACATGAAGGTCGAAATAATGGACTGCCTCAAAGTAGTCGCCTGCAATGCCTTTAAGCGTGGTCTCTTGCCCAGAACCAAGATATATGATTACATGGTCTAGAAAAAACCAAGGAATCTGTTGCAAACCCTATAAAAAGCTAGAGTTTTGTGACTAAATGTACAAAGAGTCAAAACGACGCTAAAAGCCCCATAAGCAGGAGGAGCATGACGATCCCCCGAGGGACCGATTGAGAAAGTTTAGACTGATAGTTTCCCTAACTCAGCTGATAAAGCACATGGAAAGAATACATGAGGTGCGGTGGCTGTGACCCATAAATTTGGACCCAAAAAAATAGAGACAATACCCAGTGGTGTGCTTTTCATAGGGAACGTGGCCATGCTACGGAAGATTGCCACGCTTTTATAAGGGAAGTTGTGGAATTGTTAAAATGCAGATACTTGAAGCAATTCGTCTCGGAGCCGAACAAGTGGGGTTCAGACAAACAACGGGAGGAATCCCAAAAAAAAAGACCCTACCTCAAGCAAACAATAAAGTGGAGATTCGAAAAGTCATTCACTCTGTGCACGGAGGGATCACATGTGGTGGCGAATGCAGGAAGGATAGAAGAGCATACACTTGGCAACCCATAGCTCAAGTCTCCACGGCTAGGAATGATGGTCCGTCTATAACCTTCACAGCCGAGGATACTGTTGGGGTGCTGTACCCACATGACGATGCGCTAGTTGTCACACTTGACGTGGGAAATTGTACCATTAAACGAATACTTATGGACACTGAAAGCTCGGCGGATATTGTATTCTCAAGAACTTTGGACAAGATGGGGATCAGCCCTATGACCATACAATCCACCAGAGCCACCCTAGTTGGGTATGACGGAAACGAGAGCCTGGCTAAGGGTAAGATTATCCTCCTAGTCACAGCAAAGAATGTGACTCAAATGGTAGAGATGATGGTGGTGGATACCCCTTCTTCCTATAATATGATTCTGGGCGGCCATAGCTGCATTCCATGAAGGTTATTCCATCCACCTATCATCAAAAGGTAAATTCTCATCCAATGGCAGGGTAGACAAAGTGAAAGGTGACCAATTCATAGCTTGGATATGCTACATAAAGGCTATGGATGGAAAAAATAAATAGCAATTAAAGAAGTTGGGGATGACACAGGTGGATAAGATCGATGATTTGGATGATCTGAAAGACATGCAACTAGATCCAGACCACCCTGATCGCACGACAAAAATTGAAACTCAGATAGATCTGGAGGTTCGGCTCCACCTGATTCAATTTATGAAGGACCACTGTAGTACTTTTGCCTGGTCTACAGATGACATGGTGGGAATAGACCCAGAAGTAATTTCCTACAACCTGAATGTCGATCTTACTTACAAATTAGTTCGGCAAAAGAGGAGGAAGTTTGCTTCAGAACGGAATCAAGACGAGGAAATCGATAAGTTGCTAAAGAATGGGTTTTTCAAAGAAGTACAGTACCTAGACTGGCTAGCAAATGTGGTGATGGTAGAAGAAAAATGGGAAGCCCCGAGTGTGCATTGACTTTATTGACTTGAAAAAAATCTATCCAAAGGACAATTTTCCTTTACTTAAGATCGACATGATGGTGGATGCTATTACTGGCCACCAGCTGCTAAGCTTCACGGATGCCTATTCAGGTTATAAATAAATCATGATGCACCTGGACAACCAATAGAAAATGATGTTCACAGCACATCTTGGTTCAACAATGGAAGTATACATAGATGATGTGTTGGTCAAATATGTGCATACGATGGATCATGTTCAGCATTTAGCTCAAGCTTTCAAGGTACTGAATGCACACCAAATGAAGTTGAATCCCACCAAGTGCACGTTTGGGGTTGGGTCCGGGCAATTTCTTGGATATTTGGTAACACAAAGAGAAATAAAGGCTAATCCAAACCAAAATAAAGCCCTGCCCGATATGCCTTCTTCAAAAAACATTAAGGAGGTACAAAGGCTAAATGGAAGAATAGCGGCCCTAAGTTCATCTCAAGGTAATCCGATAATTGTGTCTCATTTTTCCGAGCTTTAAAGGGAAACAAGGACTTAGAATGGAAGAGGAGTGTTTGCAGGCATTTCAATGGCTCAAGGTGTATTTAAGTTCTCCCCCTATATTGTCTAAACCAAAGCCTGGAGAACCACTGTACTTATACCTCTCAGTTTCAGATCACGCTGTCAGCTTTGTACTTGTCCGAACTGAAAAAAAGGAACAGCGACCCATCTATTACTTCAGCAGGGCATTAGTGGATGTCGAAACCCGATATACCTTCATTGAAAAGCTAGTATTGGCTATGCTCATCTAGTCTAAGAAGTTGAGGCCTTACTTCTAGTGCCACAAGATTATTATTATAACCTCGTATCCTTTAAGAGTTGTACTTTATAGCCTAAACATAGCAGGAATGATGGTACGATAGGCTATTGAGTTAGGAGAGTATGGTATAGAATACCAACTTTGAACAACCATCAAGTCCTAACTGTTGGCAAATTTTGTGGCAGAATTCACAGGAAAGGCTAAGCCACCAAGTGTAAGTGATGAAGTGGACCGTCTGGAAGAGCCAATTGAGATTATCATCGCTGAACATGAGCCCTCTCAAGCAAAGGCACCAAGTAGTGGAACAATTCTGGACATGGTATCCGAGCTAGTTTGGAAGCTATTTGTTGATGGCTCTTTGAATTGGCACGGAGCGCAAGCAAAGGTCGTGCTTGAAGATTTGAACGCCAATATGAAGCATTATTGGTAGGAATGGAATTGGCTCGGACAGCAGGGCTTAGAGGTTGCTAGTTTACTGTGATTACCAGCTAATAGTAAGCCAAGTTAATAGAGATTACTCGGCTAAGGATGAGAAGATGGTTTCCTATCTGGTGTTGGTAAAGGAGCTCATTCAACAACTCTGCCATTTTGAGTTGTGTCAATTGCCAAGGACTGAAAATACTCAGGCTAAAGCATTAGCCAAGGAGTGATGGTAAAGGGAGAGGAGCGCAAGACAATACCTCTAGAGTTCCTATCCGAGCCTAGGGTTGTAATGCTAATAGAGGACAAAGAACAACTATGAATGTGGACCATGAAGAAGAACCTGGATAGATGAATCGGAAGCTCAAAAATTAAGGCTTATTTCGGCTTGGTATTCAATGGTTGATGGAAAGTTATATAGGAGGTCATTCTCAGGTCCATTGCTAAGATGCTTGAATGAAAGAGAATCAAACCAAGTCCTGGCAAAAATTCACGAAGGACATTTTGGCAACCATTTAGAAGGAAGAACATTGGCGCTTAAAGCCATGTCATAAGGGTATTATTGGCCAACTATACGGAGGGACGCGTCCAAATACTCTCGGCGCTGTGACAAATGCCAACGGTTTGCTTCGATTCCCCATACATCGCCTGAAGAATTGACAAACTTAACAAGCCCGTGGCCATTCATGCAGTGGGGGTTGGATATCATTAGGCCTTTGCCGTTAGCTGTGGCTCAAAAACATTTCATTCTCATGCCAACCGATTACTTCAGTAAATGGGTGGAAGTTGAGGCCTACTCACAAATCAAGGACAAGGACGTGATTCTGTTCATTTGGAGGAATATCCTATACCACTACAGTATATGTCAAATTTTAGTGGCAGACAATGGATTTCAGTTCATCAGCTCGGCAACATAGGAGTTTTGTATAGAATGGAAGATTACAATGCGCTTTTCTTCAGCTCAGCACCCTCAGGTGAATAGCCAAGCTAAATCTATGAACAAAACCAACATAGTTAATATGAAGAAACGATTGGAAGAAGCCAAGGGGAAGTGGCCAGATGAACTACCTGGACTACTATGGGCGAGCCGAAACACTCCGTACAGTGCAATAGGAGAGACTCCTTTCGCTCTAGTTTATGGAATATAGACTATAATTCCTGTCGAAGTGGTCATTCCAACGCTTCGAGTGGCCTTTGTTGAACAAGAGTTATGGGGATTTTGTGCTGCACAAAGTCTTTCAGAAGACCCAAGTGTTGAATGCTGGGAAGTACGGTCCCACTTAAAAAGGTCCTTATTGAGTCACGGATATACCCAAACCGGAGCTTATCATCTACAATCCTTGGACAGTATAGACGTGCCTAGAAGCTGATGTTCAGTTCATCTACGTTGTTACTACCATTAGGATCGGGTGGGAAAAATAATTTATAGTGCACTTGAACTTCTTTTGTTGTCATTTTGCTAAGCTAAAAAAGATATTATTTTCATATTATACAAATCGTGCATTCCATATTTTATTTTACTACAGATGAGTTTGGATTAACAGACTAAGAGGATGTTCGGCCCCAATCTTACGCTTTCCGAGCGGACATATACCTGCAGTGCAATTAAATCATAGGATTATGTCATTTTTAGTTCAGGTGGTGCTACCTGGTCAGTTTGACCCTGGATTTGGAATAAACTTTTAGCTCTGTTAGAAGAAAGGACAACCGTCCAGAAGGTTAGCTACTCATCTTGGCCTATTTTTGCTCGGAGTTCGAGCGGACCCAAGTAGTTTTGGACTGACTTGGAAGGCAACCGAATTAGTTTAGTTAGGTCAGTCAAGTTATTGGCACGCAACTTGGTCAGTTGCAATTAAACTGTTAGTTCGGCTCGGACATTAAGCTGCACTTGGACAATTATGTAAAGTAATCAAAAGTGAAAGTAGTCTTAGTTAAAAGTTCATACATTCAACAAAGTTTATCAAAGACAGGCAAGCGGTCACATAAAAACAAGTGAAAAGAAAAACAAAGCAAAGTTATTCAAGATCCCTTTGGCTCGGTTGGACGGTTGAAGAAACCTCCCCAGCGTTTAGCTCTGTCCTCTCAGCCTTGAGTAGCATCATTGCTTCATCAAATGAGTCTGCTGGTTAGGGTTGACTTGTGAGCTAGTAGTGGGTTCATAGGAAGGTCATCGTCATTCTGCTCATCCTCGACGTTCTTCTCATTTTCGTCAGACTTGTCTTCCCTAGAGGAGATCTCGTTGGATTCATTGTCGACGCCTTCACCTTCATTCAGCTTGGATGTGGGTCAGCTAGTTTCCCCGACCTTGAACTTACGAATCATGTCTTTTCTAGCCAAACCCCTCAGAAAGGCTTGAGGGGCTTTGCCTTTATCCTTGTTGGCAGGTGGGGGGCTCGTACATCACTATTTTTTCCTAGGTAGAGATTTTTCGGCTGGAGTAGTGAAGGGCATTTTTTACTAGACAAGGACTGTTAATCCCAAGGTTGGTTCGGGTTCCTTACTCGTGGTTGCTAGGCTAGCTTTTTATGCGGCCTTCTTCTCTTTCTTTTTTCTTCTCTTCTTGGCCAATTCCGCGTTGGTCGAAATCCTTACTTTCATCTTTCCCATGTCAACTACTGGATATGAAGTCCATAAAGGGTCAGTAGGCTTACCGTACAACAATCTAATACAAACCTCAAGGATGTGCAAATAAGAAACTTCGAGGATGGGAAGAGGGATACCTTCAGGGATATGCTCGACTTACTACTTTGAGGGACCTGCTTTAAGAGTTAGGGGCTCGTTTGACCAATAACCAGTCGAGCAAAAATATTCTTTGGAAAAAAGTATATGGAGGCTCTTCTCCTTTACTCTTTGCAGGACATTAATTACATCGTTTTGCTCAACGCTTATTGGTAGTCTAGAGCTGATATTCAGGGCTACATAAGGGGAAAATCAATTTGGATACTACGAAAGCAACAAAGCAAACTCTTAGTAAGAATGTACAATAAATACCTCTTTCGGTCTATGCCGAGTGAATGGAGTATTTGGACGAACCAACCGGATCGAACTTACCTTCCCTCTTAACGAAGAAATATCGGTCCTTCTAGTTTCTATCGCTAGTTGGTGCATCTTCAAATAGTTTGGCAAACCTCATAGAGTAAAGGTAGTATCTACCTCTTCGCCCGGTTTTAAATAAAAAAAATGTAGGAAAATGGGCATGTCGATGTCTTGCCCATACATCTTAGAAAGGACAATGAGTCGTAGGAAATAGTGATATCCGTTCAACATAAGTTGCCCAGGTGTAAGGTTAAGCACCATATCTATGATGCCATAGAATGAAAGTCTAAGTCCAATTTTGAAAACTATCTCATAAAAACAGATCCATTCATTACGAACGGAGTCTACTCTTTCTCCTTCCTCAGGAGTGGATAGTACAACATTGTCTGGAAGCTCGTACCTCTCCTTAAGGTGTGGTATATCCTTGGGTTTGAAGATTAGAGGGATATCGGTTTTAATCAAAATTTTGTATCAAGTAAGAACCTAGGTCTATATTCGTCCGGATTGTTTCTCCTAACGCTAGGCTCTACACAAGGTACAAGGTTTTGCTTGGCTATTTGGTCCGATTCTACAACCTTAACGGAAGAGCTAGTAGAGGCAAGAGGAGTGGAAGTAGAAGAGGGATCTAAGTATATTAAGTAGGGCTCAAAAGGGGTGCAGGATTCTTCTGACAACATTTTTGGTAAGAAACACAATTAAAGGGATTTGAAAAGGGAAAAGAGATATGAACCTAACCTCGAATGCTCGCTAGAGTAAAGAATTTGGCATGAGTTGACGAACTTATGAATAGGAAAATGCCGGGGTTGGAGTTTACTTTAGATTTTTGCTCTAAATGATAGAACAAGCTGATAGAGAATACTCATAGGAAACCCGCGATCACAACTGTGAGTACAAACTGAAGAGTTGTGGGATGGATAATGATCTAGAGCAAACAAACCACAAGAAATGCCGAGGAAGCAGAGAACACAAAAGGCTTTTGGGAACGAGAGATAAAAAATGAAACTAAAGGATTTAAGCAAGGATATAACCCTGACAACGGAATGTTGTGATTAGAATTTGAAATTCAAATTAATAGTTGTGATGAAGCACGTCTTTTCAATTTCAACACGTTGCCTACATCATGTCATCATTACCTCGTGGGATGCACAGGCGGCTGGGTCTCAGACGAACAATTGAGTGCCTAGAAGTTGAGAAGATGGAGGGAAAAACAAGCAGTAACCGAGCCACCTGGCTGTGCCGCATTGGCTCGGTGACTGGGGGGCTAGCTGTATGGATAAAATTTCTATCGGGCTGGGCCGAACAGGCCCACGGTGGAGGACCGAGCTAGGCCGATAGGGTCAAAGGTGGAAGATCGATTAGACTCATTGATTTCGCCTATCAGAGCCAAGCCAACTAGAATGGGGGGTTTGAATGGTGGCTCGGCTCGGACAATAGGGATCCTTTGGAGAGAACTTCAGTGTTTGGTTTGGAAAAGGGCTCGACTCGGACGTAAGGAGAGCGAAGTAATGACTAAATGTTGATGGCTGGTAATGGTCTTCCTTAACTTGAATGTGGTAAAGGTTAAGGAAAGTTCAAAATAAGAAAGTTTATTCAGTAGTTAATGCTAGATCCTTTCTTATATTTTACTTTCCAAACTTGGGATGAGCAAGATTGGGGACTTGCCCTAAACCAAGACGGCTAGAGTTTCCTACTTCTACCTTGGTGAGGAAGACAAAACCAAGTCTATAAATACCCAATCATCATTTAAAGCAAAGGTATGCACTCTCATGCAGGATTTGCATTCAAAACCCAAAGCCGATTCTCTATTCCCTAATATCATGACTAACTTGAGCATCAGAGGCTCTTTGGCCGGTACCACACCGGTGCCTCCAAGGCTTCACGCTCTTCCCTTCATTTTGTAGGTCTAGGGCAAAGTGCTTGATGGTTTGTTGTGGAGTAAAATCTGACACAAACAAATATGGTATGATTTAAAGAAGCAAAAACTATAATATTTTAAATTGATAACAACCACTTGTAAGTCAAAGTTTTGAATTAAACAAACACAACACTTTATTTATAATAAAACATTAGTTTCAGAGCATCTGGATAAATGGTAATAAAAGCAAATAGAACTAAGATTTAACCACAAGTCCACAATTTTTTCTCGTTGCAAGTGCAAGTTGATAGGCCAACGAATAAAGTGAATGGAAACAAGATTATTTGTCCTATACACCATATTCCTCTCCTTAAAAAAATAATTCTTGGAGTAGTCGGATAGAAGAAAGATAAGGCAAGGAAAACTTTACTTTTTAAAAACACCCAACAGTTCAATACAAAAGCAAAAGACAAAAAAAAAAAAAGAAAAAAGAAAAAAAAAGAAAGGTGCAATCTAGAAGCTTAAGCAAAGCAAGTTAAACATCTTTATCAAAACAAGACCTTTTGAGTAACAAAATGAGATATTTTCTTAGGAAAAAAAGCATAAAACCCGATTCTCTTTGAGAAACCAAAGTGACCATTTTTTCTTTTGTTTTACTTCCAAGGAAAAAGAAAAAATTAGAAAATATTTTACTATGTGCTCCCCCTTAAAATGTAGTCTCATAAAAGTCTCACTTAAATGAGCTTATATATAAAGAAAGTGAAAATATAAAAAGTTTGAATAATTTATGTATAATTATTTACTGTGAGATTAAAATATATATATATATATATATGATGTATTACCATCGAGTCCAATCCAACTGATTCAATCCAATCTAGTCCACATGTCCATCAATCTATAAAATCTAATCCATTCATCAATCCAAAGTCCAATTTATTAAAAGCCTTTAAAAATAAGTTTATTAAAATATAATCAATGTAGCTTTTTTAGTATTTCACCCTTCTTATGTTTGCCCCTTTTGTCCATTATTCATTTGCAAAAATCCTACTTGTAAACTAAAATAAGATTTACATGATGTAAACCAAAATAATTAATTGGGTTTAGGGATTTGGTTAATTGTTATGGTTTTAATTCAAAATTGAGAGTTTGTTAATTGGTTAATTACTTGATAATTGAACGTTAGGTTAATTAATTAATAGTTGGGGATTTAATTAATTGGGTTTGAGGGTCTGATTAATTCATGAATTATTAGAAATTTTATTTAAATTATGAGTTTAGTTAATTGGTTAATTTCTTATATATTTTTTAGTTTGTAGAATACCACAGTTTGTTAATTTGGTCTTGATTAGTATTATGTATTTGCATTATGAGTATAGATATGTATTACGAGGGTAAGCTCATTATATCTAATTTTTACTTGCACAAATTTTATTTTAATAATAAAATATATTTAGCATTGTCGAGTTTCATTTCTTTACAAAAGAAAATAATCATTGTCATGTGGCTATGTGTGCTATTTTAATTTAATAATAAAATATATTTGGTATTGTCCAATTTAATTTCTTTACAAAAAAAAAGTCAAGTAGGTATGTGTACTATTTTATTTTAATAATAACAAATTCATACCGTCAAGTTTTATTTCTCTTTTTAATAATTCTTAAGGTAATAACAACCTACCCATTTTTAAAATTTGGAATTCATCCATGAACTTACATGATTCTTTATTGAAGGTTTCTCTTACCTCTTTGTCTTTACTATCTCTCCTCCTGTATTGTCTAAAATCTTTTACAATTGTTAAAATTATTTTAACAATATAAAGAATCACTTAAAAAGTTATAAAAGTATAAGTTTACACAATAAATTTTAGAAATTTAAATTTTATAACTACTATAATTTTCTAGCTCTATCTTTCCATGAAGAACAAGCCCAATAAAAAAAGAATAATACATAAATTAATTGGTTAATTGGTTTTAGATCTTCCTAAGGTTTTAAATATTTATAAAACCTCCATGTAAGGTATTTTATAAATGTAAGACATATGGGTCATGTTAATATAAGTTTAAGCACTAAAGAATTTTTTTATCAATTTGATAAAAATAAGTTTTCTTATTACTATATTTATTGTTATTATTGTTTTAAGTTTTTTTTTTTAAAAGGAAGAGTTTCTTTTAATTGGAAGAGAATGATTAAAAAGTGGAGTTTTTATTTTATTTAGGGAGAGGTGAATACTAAAAGAAAGTGAGAGGAGAGAGATGAAGATTGAAAAAAGAAAAATATCAAAATATATTTTTTCTTTTAATACTTTTATCAATTAAAAGTAATTATATTGATGATGATGTGTCAAAAAGTTAAATTAAAGTAAATTAAATAAATAAAAAGGTAGGATGAGTTGGCATGTATATGAAGCATTAGATGATAAAAGAAGGGATGAGATCAAAAGTCAAGGAGAGATAAAGAAAGGCAAAACCAAGAGAGCATCTCAATTTTTCTTTTTATCAATATATATAGAAACTATTTCAAAACATATTTCATAATTTGCTAATTTATAATTCAAGAATTGATATGGAATACAAGTAATTAACTCGTGGACGTAAGAATTTTATATGTATTGTTTTTACATTTTATAGTCTCTCTAAATGACTCTTTATACATGATAGGATTGTATTCAGATGGATCTCATCTCGAAGAAATGCTTGAAAAAGTAAAGTTTTTTACTTTTTTAGAGAGAAGTGAATACTGAAGAAAGTGAGAGAGGAGAGAAAAGTTGAAGATTGAAGAGAGAGAAAATGTCAGAATATATTTTTGATTTTTCTACGGAGAATGAAAGTCCAACCATAGTCTACGGAGATCCTACAGGTGGTCCACAATCAGCTAATATCATACGGGTGGTCTTTAAATAAAAAAGAAATAAAAACTAAAAACTAGCTTAGTGAGTGGATTCACAAAACAATATAAAAAAATAACAACAACAACAATAAAATAATAATAATATAAGTAAGTAAACATCTTTACACAAGTTTACACCATAGATAAAAAAAAAAAATCATGTACGCCAATTTATCTACCCAAAATCACAAGGGGATGGGAAATCTGCGGCACTACCCTTGGCATCCAAGGCATAGTAAAGATGAGTGGGAGGTGGAAACCATCATATTACCCTTAGCATCCTAAGGCATAGCCGAGATGGATCACATAATATACACATTTCGCAAGTGAATACAATCATCATATATCTCATACATAAATAAAAAAATGTGTTTAAGTGACACATGATGTAAAAAAATGTGTTTAAGTGACACATGATGTACACATTAACAATTAGTAAAATGCATCATCAATTGCAAATGAAAATCTATTTCACCATTCTAGTAGTAGAATTATATCGGAACACCTATTTGATATATCAATAATCAATAAATAATTATAATTAAAATATAAGTAAAATATTTATTTCCAACAAATAATTTTAATTCCAAATGTCAACACAAAATAAATATCATGATTTAAATTTATACGAAAAATAATTTCAATTTAATTTAGACAGAATCCACTCACAAATGAAATTATTACTGATTCTTAGGTGCGAGCGCATATCCTAAATAACACCAAAATAATTTCATTTTATTCCACTTAACTTAAAATAATGATTTCTTCCACTTAAATCGATTTATAAATATTATGCACAATTTATCTGAATTGACCACCCACTTGCGAATCATTCATCAAATCATCCAATTCCCTCAATCTAATTATATTCATAACTCTTAATTCTATCCATAATCCTTAATTCTGCACAAGTTATCTAATTTACACTAATTGGGGTTCAAATTAAGAAAAATCTTGCAATTGCCCTAACCCCCAAATTAGAGATTTTTGCAAACCTTAATCAAAATTGACATATTATATACCAAATCGAAGCCCATAATACAAGCAATGAGAATATACCTTTTACTTGGTCAGAAATGCTCAATTTGGCAAGAATCTCATCGAAAAGTGGTTGGTTTAAGAGAATTTCATGATTCCTACAAAATGAGACATTTTTAGCTAAAAATAAACTTGGATTCTAGCTAAAACGGTCGAAAAGAGTGGGAACGTACCCTCCTTTCACTAGAAAACTCATCGAAAAATAGAAAATGGAAGAGAAAGGGTGATCGATTTTTGCTCTAATCTGGTGGCTATCGATGATGGAGGCATGGTAAATGCGGTTTTCTGATGATCCAAAGAGAAAGGGAAGAGGGGGAAAGAGAAATGAGGAGAGAGAGAAAGGTTTCTGTAGAAATGAGAGGAAAAAGGATGGAAAAAAGAAAGATAAAAGGGAAAAAAAGGGTCGACTATTCCAATTTTAAAAATTTTGCCAAAATTATAATTTTACCACTAGTTTCTCAAAACTATCACTTCCACACCATAGACCCGATTCATGTATACCGCCTGTCTGCAAACTCTTTTCGACAAGCCCTATACAATGACATCAAAGTCAAAACAAAATTTCTTAAGTAGTAGAAATTCAAATTTTTAGGCCCACTTAATGTATCCAAAAGTTAAACTTCAGTCAAAATAAGTTTTCATTGTACAATTTTGAGAACCGATCATTACAATCTATCTCCTTAAAATAAATTTCGTCCATGAAATTCATACATTTATACTAAAAAAGATATAGAAATTGAGCTCGCATTTGTTGCTTGGATTCTCATATGGCTTCCTCTATAGTATGGGTTCTCTGTAAGACTTTCACAAGTGAAATTATCTTATTACCAAACATTTGGTCTCTCTAGTCAAGTATCTAAACCGATTGCTCTTGCTCGAAGCTTCTAAAATGTTTAAAGGATCAGTAATGTACTTGTGCAACATAGATACATAAATACATCATGTATTCGAGAAAGCTCCATTGGTAGTGCAAATCTATAAACTATTAGATCAATCCTCTCAACAATCTCATAGGACCCAATAAATCTAGAACTTAGTTTTTCTCTTTTGCCAAATCGTGCTACACCTTTCCAAGGTACAATTTCAAGAATACCCAATTAGTCACATCAAACTCAAGATCTTTCTTTGATTATGCGCAAAATTTTTCTAGCTATCTTGAGCAACCTTCAATTTACTATGGATTGTGTTAACATTTTAAGTTGTCATCTGTACAAACTCGAGCCCTACAAGTTTTATTTCATAAACCTCATCCCAATATAAAGGAGTTCTACACTGTCTCCTATATAATGCCTCAGATGATTCCACATCGATACTTAAATGGTAATTATTATTATAGGTGAACTCTATTAATGATAGATGAGAGTCTCAGTTACTTTTAAATTGCAAAAAACATATTGTATATCTCAATCAAATGTGATTGACACATGTACCCCATGCAAGCTTATAATCTCCTCCACAAATAATTCAGTAAGCTTTTGTAAAGAATGTGTTTCTCTAACCGATAAAAAGTGTGCAAATTTTGTAAGTTGATTCATTATAACCCAAATTCCATTATGCCATCTCTAGGTATGGGGAAGCTTTAATAAAAAATTCATAGTGATATATTCCCACTTCCACTCCAAAACAGCCAATAATTGCAAAAGTCCTGAAGATGCTTTTCTCTCTACTTTTACTTACTAATAGATCAAACACTTAGACACATACTCAGCGATTTCTCTTTTTATCCCTAGCTACCAATAATGATCTAGTAAGGTTCGATACATTTTTGTACTTCCTGGATGTATCACATATGCAAAGTTATATGTCTCATCAAGAATCTCCCTCTTTATTTCTTCATTAACAGGAACACAAAGTCTGGTACCCATAACTAAAGCTCTTTTATCCATCTCCTTTGTCTCATATTCAACTTTTTCTGAGAGAAAATATACTTAAGACTTATATGATCCGTAAAGATCTGACATGTGGTACCATAAAAATAATGCCTCTAAATTTTTACAGCAAAAACTATAGCTGCCATTCCAAGTCACGAGTAGAATAATTTACTTCATGTTTTTAAAGTTGTCAGGATGCATATGCAACCACTTTTCTATTTTGCATAAGGACATAACCTAAACCTTGATAGGATACATCACAAAATACCATAGACCCTTCATTTTTATTAGGGAGGGTTAAAACAGGTGTTAAAGTTAACATTTGCTTAAATTTATGGAAACTTTGTTCACACATATCATTCCAATAAAACTTAACCCCCTTCCGAGTCAAATGGTGAAGTGAAACTACTATCTTATTAAAACCCTTAACAAAGTGACGATAATATCCAGCCAAGCCTGAAAAACTTAGCACATTAGTTACACTTGTAGATCTTTTCCTATTCAACACAGCCTGTACTTTGTGTGGGTCCACAAAGATACCTTCAATAGAATTTAAATATCCCAAAAAGACCACCCTGTTCAACCAAAACTCACAATTGTTGAACTTTGCATAAAGTAGATGCTCTCTCAAGGTTTCCCAACTCAAATGCATCTCGTGTTCAACTTTATTTTTTGAATATACCAAGACATCATCAATAAAAACAATGATAAACTAATCTAAGAACGAGTGAAAAACTCAGTTCATTAGATCCATAAACGCCATAAGAGCATTAATAAGTCCAAACAACATAATAAAAAAATCATAATGACTATACCGAGTCCGAATTCAGTTTTAGAAATATCTGAATCTCTAATTCTTAGTTGATGATTGTCTGATCTCAAATCAATCTTTGAAAACACCTTAACACCCTGGTGTTGGTCAAATAGATCATCAATACGTGGCAATGGATACTTATTATGAATTGTTACTTTTTTCAATTGTCGGTGATCAGTACACAATCTGAAAGATCCATCATTTTTTTCTAACAAATAACACTGATGCACCCTAAGGTGATATACTAGGCCGGACAAGTCCTTTATCTACCAAATCCTATAACTGAACTTTTAATTTCTTCAATTCCACTAGAACTATCCTATACGGCTATAATGAAATAGAATTAGTGTCTAGAATCAAATTGATAGTAAAATCTATTTCTTTTTCAGGGGGTAACCCAAGAAGATCATCCAAGAACACATTTGAAAAGTCTCGTACTATAGGAATATCCTTAAGTTTCATCCCCTCAACTTGAGTGTCCACAATATAGGCTAAATAACCTACACAATCCTTACGTAGTAAATATTGAGCTGTAAAGACTGAAATTAAACCTGTAGTAGAAGTTTCACGTTCACCATAAAATACCACTTCTGGCAACTCCAGTATTCTAAAAGTGACTGCCTTGCGAAAACAATCCATTAAGATATGATTTTCCGTAAGAAAATCCATTCCAAAGATAACATTCAATCCTTTAAGATATATTAAAATTAGATTTGCTTATATGGCAGCCCACCAATAAAAAAAGACACTTCTTTAGCATCTATGTTGGCCAAAAAGAATCCTTTATAAGTGTAAAAACCTCCAACTTTACTTGTAAAAGTATAGGTGGTACACCATATTGTGCAACAAAATTGCATGATACAAGCTCAAGGATTCATAAAAATATAAGCATTCATTCTAAAAATAGATAATGTACCTGTCACTACATCCAAAGTGACTTGTGCATCTTGCTGTGTTAGAGCAAACACCCTTCAGTGACTTGAGGGTCGTCCACGTCTACTACTACTCCCACAAGTTGGTGTGGATTGTATTTCACTCATAGATGCACCTCTCTGACCAATAGGAGTACCCTGCCATCTAATACCACAGATTTCTTGAAGGAGAAAAACTATCTGAGGGCTCGAGATCCAAATTCGGGTCCTTATGCTACTATGAATAAGAAAAGGACATTCCTTCTTGATATGTCTAGTCTATGCACAATGGAAACATGAATCCGCCCCCTGATAAGGTTCATTGTGAGGATCATGAAATGTAACTTAGACTCTTAGAGGATCCCTGATAGAACGATGCCTTGAACTTTGCATATTCCTCAAGAACTAGGAGTACCGGAGGAAGTACCTTTGAATGAACGGTGCCTTGAACCTTGCACATTTCTTTGCCGCTTAGCTTCCAAGGTTGCATTCCTTAAAGATTAATTTGTAGAATGCAATATCATCACATAACCATCCAAAAATCTCTTTTTCTTTCTTTCCTCATTCGGAATCATGTATGGGCAAGACTCTGATAGCTCCAAGAATTTCCTCTCATATTATGTCACTGTCATATTCCTTAGCACTAATCTCTCAAACTCCATCATTTTTGTCTCTTTATATGCCTTTGGGCAAAACTGAGAGTTAAATGTAACCTTGAAGTTTGCCAAGTATGTTGTCTCATAATCTTTTCCACAACAAACGAATGTCAAGCATCCCTTCGTCAAAACAGTCTATTCCCTCTTCTAAAACCTTTTTCGTCTTCAATAACCAAAATAGCACCTCAACAGGATTAGTGATGCTATTAAAGTTTTTGGCACCCAATCTAATGGTTGTTGTAACTGATGGTCTAAGTTGGGCACCCATATCTAGAAACTTCACAAGATGCTCAAGAAAATCACCCCACAATGTTGGCCCACGAGTACTGTATGCTGACTCAGAAAGGTTGGTGGCCCTACTACGTCCACACCTAGGAGGCATCACTAAAATGTATAGATTATGATTTAAAATATTAACCAATTAAGGAAATATAGAAATTTGCGTATAAGACATTGAAAAAGATTTTTTTTCACAAACAACAAAATGTTGCACAACAATATGAAGGTTTACAGGAAATAAAACCTAAAATCTCATTTACAATCACATATCCAATGACCACAGTAAATGTCACTGGATTTTCCACAATAGAATAATTTTTATATATAACAAATTCTCAATAGAAATAAATAAATTTTTAACATAAAATCAATGTGGTATTGACTTGGATTATTTTCAGAGCAATCTATAATTTGTCAAGAATAATTTGAATACATTAACTTAATAAAAACATTTGGAGAAGAAAACTCAAAAGATGAGGTAGAGATATACATGATGCAGGGGTGAAAGTCCAACCACAATCAACTTAAATCTTATGGGTGATATTAAAAAAACTAATGATACCAGCTCAATGAGTGGATTCATAAAACTAAACATCTTTACATTAGTTTACACCATAGACAAAAAATCATGTACGCCAAATCAGCTATCCAAAATCATTAGGGGAGGGGGAATCCATCGTACTACTCTTGGCATCTCAAGGTATAGGAAAGATGGGTGGGGAGGGAGGGAATCATCATACTACCCTTTGTATCCCAAGGCGTAGCACAGATAGATCACATATTGTACATATTTTATGTTTGAATAGAATCATCATATATCTCATAACTAAATCAACAACTGCTTTTTGGGTGAAACATGGCATACATAACAATAATCAGTAAAATCCTTCATCAGTTGCAAATGAAAATCAATTTCACCATTTTAGTAGTATAATTTTACCAAAACACCTATTTGATATCTTAATAACCAATAAATAATTATAATTCAAATATATATAAAAAATCATTTATTTCCAACAAATAATCTTAATTCCAACTGTCACCATAAAATAAATTTGATTATTTAAATTTACAGGAAAAGTAATTTAAATTTAATTTAGACAGAATCCACTCATAAATGGGATCACTACTGATCCTCATGTATGTCCTATTTTGCGTCTGTATGAGTTACAGATCTTAAATAATACCAAAATAATTTCATTTAATTCCACTTAACTTAAAAACAATGATTTCTTACACTTAAACAATCCAACTTTATAAATATTGTACAATTTATATGAATTTACCACCCACTTGCAAATCTTTCCTCAAATCATCCAATTTTCTCAATCCAATTACATTTATAACCTTTAATTATATCCATAATCCTTAATTTCACACAAATTAATCCAATTTACACTAATCGAAGTCCAAATTAAGAAAAATTTTGAAATTACCCTAACCCCTAAATTGCTGATTTTTGCAAATCTTAGCCACAATTAACATATTATATGCCAAATCAAAACCCACACACATAAGGAATGAGAATCAATCTTTTACTCGGACAAAAAGTGCTTGGTTTGGTTGGAATCTCACCAAAAAAGTGAGTTTAATAAAATTTAAGTGATTCCTACGGTTCTTATTATATAAAACATGATTCCTATCAGAAAGTGATATATTTTTCCTTCTCATTAATGATTATACTTGAAAAGCAAAATAAAGAAAAACAAATATAAAGATATATTAATAAAAAAATTTTATTGAATTTAAATAAAAATTTTCACTCTTTATACATAAATATTAATGAAAATGTTTTTTTTTTATTATATAAAAGATACTTTTTAAAATAAAAAGCATCATTGATGCTCTTACTTTTACAAAAATATAACGGAGTAGTCAAAATCAAATTGAAAATTGTATAATGGTATTGTTAATCAGTAGAACCATGAGCAATTGATTAAACAGTGGCATTGTGGGTTTAGTTATGGGTTTGACCTAAATTTTCATATGGTTTGGAAGTTGTGTTGTATTTGGGTTTCAGTAAAAAACTAGACAACACGATACAAGACCCACAGTGACAGAAATAATATTTGGTCTTTGAAAGTTGTTCTCTATAATATTACTTTATTTTGTTTTTGTTTTGGTACAAACAACAATATTACTCTAAAGCAATGTAAAATAATTGGATCGTTTGTTTTTTACCCAAAAATAGAAAGAGAAAGAAAAAAAAAAGATTACCTGAATAATCAAAGCCCAAAGCTAACCCACACTATAGTCCGGGCATGCAACTACATAAGGCCTCTAATAGTGAGGACCCCATCAAAAAATTTTTTAATATATATATATATATATAATATCTATAAAATATATTCAATATAGTAAAATAATTAAAATTAAATATTTTAATAATACTCTATGGCCCTACATATATTTAAACTTAATATTTTAATAAATCACCTTTAACTTTTGTTACTTTTTTTTATTTACTTTCCTCTTTTTTTTTCCAGTCATTATCTCTGTCGTTTTTTTCTTTTCTTGTTCATCATTTTTCTTCGTATCTGTATTCCATCAAAAAGTACATATTCTAACTATAGGCAAAGAGATAGAGTATTGAAAGTGACTTTAGTAAGTTTTTTTTTTTTAATGTTTAATAGTTTTATATGTGAATTTTATTTTAATATAAGAATACTTTTGCTATTAGGGTTTTATAAGAATAAAGAATTCAATCTATGTTATTTTCTTTATTTTCTAGTTAGACAATTTGGAGGTTGATTGATTAATTTCTCAAATTCTTAATTGTATCAATAATTGAGATATTTTGTTGATTAGGATACTTCCAAGCTAAGTCCATCAAATTATTGCATAGCGTTTTTTTTTTTTTTTGTTTTTTTTTAATTAAAGAAGTAAATGTGAATTTTAATGGATTCTTATTCTTAAAATTTTATAGATTAAAGAGAATATTTATCTATTTGTACATCTAAGTGGAAATTTTTATTAGGTTTTACTATTCCCTAAACTAATTTATAGTTGAATCTTGAATTTATTATGGATTTTTTATTGGTTTAATATGTCTACTATAAAGTATTTGTCTGGCCATGAAAAGAGAAAAAAGAAAAAAACAAAATGAAGAGTTTATTCAATCTCAAGCAGGACCTATGAAAAAATTTCAGAGTAGTAATATTAATAAGAGAATCGAAAGTTCGGATGATTTGATTGAGTAGTAAAGTTTCAGAGTAGTAAAGATTTGATTGATGAAGCATTTCCAAATGAGAAGGTTGAAAAAAAAAATGAATGAAGAGCATGAAAGTTTAATGGATCATGAGAAAGCTAATTTTGGGGATGAAGAAAATAGGAACAAAGAGCCTAAAGATATTAATGTAGAATGTGTCCCTTTTCCTTTAGATACTACTGATCCAGAAAATTCGAAAACTATTGATCAAAACTTAATAAATTTGTTGGTGAAAAGAGGTTCCCTAGATTATCCTAAAGATCAGATTATCCTAAAGATTCAGAATATGGGCATTTTTCTTCTGCATATTATATTCAACATTTATCAAATGGTGAGAAAAGTGAGAGAAAATGGTTGGCCTATTTAGTTTCATTGGATAAGGTTTGTTGTAAGTTGTTTAAGTAAGAAGGAAACAATATTCAATTAGCTAATGTAGGAATGAATGAATGGAGAAATCTTAGTTTTAGGCTTAAAAGCCATGAAACTAATAATGGACACATGCATAACATGAAAAGATGGATTGAATTCAAAAGGAGATTCAACAGAATTTAACAATTGATAAAGCTATGTAAATCTAATCAACAAAGATAGAGAACATTGGGGAGAAGTTTTTGCAAGAATACTTTCTATTATTTGCTTTCTTTGTAAGAATAATTTGGCATTTTAGGGGAATAATGAGAAAATTTATGAAGAAGATAATAATTTGTTTTAGGTTTAATCGAAATGATTACAGAGTTTGATCCAATTATGAGAGAACATATCCGACATATTCAAGAAAACAAAATTCGTTATCATTATCTTACCCACAAAATTCAAAATGAGTTCATACTCATGTTGGCAGGAGAAATCAAAAGTGTAATAATTAAAAAAGTTAGAAAAGCAAAATACTATTTAGTCATACTTAATTGTACACTGGATATAAGTCATAAAAAACAAATGTCTCTTATAGTACAATATGTATATGTCTCAGCAAGTCTAGTAAAAAATAGAAGAGTTCTTTTTAAGATTCCTTATGGTTGATGATACTTTGTGAGAATGATTGTTTGGTGAACTCTTATAAGTTTTGAAATCACTTGAAGATGATATTGGTGATTTAAGAGGTCAAGGTTATGATAATGGTTCTAATATGAAAAGGAAGCATAAATGTGTACAAAAAGGATAACTATAAGTAAATCCAAGAGCATTTTACATACTTTGTGGATATCATAGTCTTAAGCTTACACTTTGTGATATGGTAAATTCTTGTAGAAAGCCTAGATCTTTTTTTTTTTTTTTTTTAGAATTGTACAATGCATATATATATTGTTTTCATCTTGTCCTAAACAATGGAAAGCTTTTCATTATTAGGTAAAAGGTTTGACACTTAAGCCATTATCACAAACACATTGGGAAAATCAAGTTGAAAGTGTAAAAGAAATAAGATTACAAGTTCCAAAATTAAAAACTGCTTTAAATCACTTGGTGGAAACGTGTGATGACCATAAGGCATTCATAGATGCTAAAAGGTTATCAAATGATATTATGGATTTTGAATTCTCGTTTGGCATGGTTATCTAGTATAATATATTGTTTGCTAGTAATAGAGTAAGTAAAATGTTGCAAAGTAAGGACATGATTATTGATGTTGCTATTAGTCACTTGAATGCACTAATTTCCATTTTTGAAACTTATAGAGAAGTGGATTTAAATCTAATAAGATTTGCTCAAGAAATTGCTGCTCAAATGGAAATTAAACCTATATTTCATGAAAAGCGATTCATTCATAGAAAGCAGCAATTTGATGAAAGTGATAGTAATGAGATAACACATTTAGCTGAAGAACCTTTTAGAGTTGATTATTTTTTATATATAGCTGATCAAGCTCTTTCTTCACTTAAGTTGAGGTTTGAACAGTTTGAAAAATATAAAGATAATTTTGGATTTCTATTTAATTTTTAAAAATTACAAGTTGCAAATAATAATAGTCTAAAGTATTGGTGTGATAAACTTGAACAATTTTTGAAGCACGACACGAAGTCTATTATTGATGGAAAAGGATTGTTTTTTGAGCTGCAAATTGTAAGAAGATGTTTGCCAGAAGAAACCAAAAGGTCAATTGAAGTGTTAGATTATATAAAAATGATGGATTGTTGTTTTCCAAATGTGTAGATTGCTTATAAAATATTGTCAACGATACATGTTACAATTGCATCTGCTGAGAGAAGCTTCTCAAAGTTGAAGTTGATAAAATCTTACCTTCAGTCAATAATGTCACAAGAAAGAATGAATGGATTGACCTTAGTGTTGATTGAAAAAAAAATTCAAATTGTAACAACCTGAGTGGATGGGTGCGGAAGGCACCGGCATCTACCTGGTGTCCAATCCTACATTGCTTGAGTGGTTAAGGAAAAGTTTAAAAGGAAATAGGGTCATTTTCATAACAACCGAGACCTTTTTAAAGCGTTTGACTAAGGGGTTTGTAAAAACTCCAAAATTAAGCATGCTCTAGTGGGAGTAGTACCAGGATGGGTGACCTCCTAGAAAGTCCGATAGAACCCTATAAAGGGACCAAAGAGCACAGTAGGCAGGTGTTACACAAATAGATTGATTGTAATAGTGTAATTGTTGATTTTCTTTTTAAAAAAAAAATTAAGCTAGAACAATAAACTTAATATAAACTTTCAAAGATTTAGATTGTTATTTTTATAACTTTTTATATTTTATTGAATATAAATTATTAATTATATTTGTTATATATATATATATATATATACTTTAATTAATATATGGACCTCACATTTTAGACTTCGCTAAGACACTGTAAAATGCAAAGGTCGACCTTGTCAAAGCCATAGAAAATCAATAATCAAGCATATATTTGTAATCCCGATCTAATATGATGATACAAATTCGATAGGATTAGGATAGGCAAGGCCAGGCTCCAAGCTACAAAGCCATAAGCTCAAAAAGCAGAATATAGTAGTATAGTAAATAGAAAACTCATTAAATTCATTACCTACGTACTTTCTAATCGTATGCGCGTATACCTAAGTGTTGTATATCCTATATATAATAAAATAAGAAAAAGTGAGTGGGTTTTTGTTTTGAAGTTATCTAGAAATAGGTGGTTAGCTGAACAAAACCAGAAACACTTCCGAATATGTGACTGTAGGGAAGATTGAACAGGTTGATCGTTGTATGTGAGCTTAACGTCTTCCATTTAAATGCTAGTACAGGGAACTTGAATTGCAATCGAATTTAACTGCCACTGGTGTTGCTGATGTGCCGTATATGTCTTGGTATATCACGGCGCTGATTTTAACACCGACTCCGACCGGGACAATCTTTGTTGTCGGGAGTAATTTTGGTCAATCATAATAGGGTTTTCCACATTCACCATCACAGCGTGTTGGAATAGAATGTCCCTACGAGCCTCGTCTTTGGGTCTCGCCCACGATTTGATCCTCACTTCATTCGGCTCCCTGTGAAGATCGCCATTTTCACAGTCACATTCTGCACACTTTCCTCCTCGAGTCCTTCCTTAGGCTCCCGATGCTATCTGTGACCAGGACCGAATGCAACGTCTTCGATCCATAAATTGGCGGTTTGTGGCACAATTGACACATATTCGTCACCCGTAGACATCTTGAAGTTGAGGATGGTAACACCCGTCGACATTTGGACGTGGATGCCATTGGTGTGACAGCGATTGATGACGATATGAAGCATCGGCTGTTTATGGATGTTACTCCATTGATCCGCGATGTTGTTGGAGTTTGAAAACTTGTGACTGCACATCCATTATTAATCCTTATATAAATCATTATGCATATCATAATCATATAGAATTTATATTTGGCTTGTGGGTGTGTTGCGTGCATTTAATAATTAATTTAAACTTGCACACTATGCCTCTCAAGTCTTCAAGGAAAACGGTTGACAATTGAAATCCTTCGTAGCTTTTTAATGTTGTTAAATTAATTTTTATTAAAAAAATTAAACGACTGACTATTGATTATTCCCATTGCTTTTTTGTCCTCCTTGGTTCCGATGAACATACCTCTAACATCAGTTTGTAATTGACAAATCCAGCGGTTCCATTATTCAACCTTGCCTTTGGATCTCTTTCTTGTCGACACAGGTGGATGAGTTAGCCTTGAGGAGATTGTGCGACATCAAACTTGGCACAGATTTTAGACTTGTTTGATTTTACCACGGAGTGGATTTGCATTTGGAGGTTGGGTTTTCTATCTTCTACTATATTTTAGTGGCTTTGGTTGTGAAAGGTGCCTTACAGTTTGTGCATTTGGTTGTGGGTTTCGTGCTTGTGCATTTGGTTTTAGGTATTTTTGTTATTGCTATTGCCATTGTAAATTCTTCGTGGAGAACTCGATATTGGTTTTGGGGTTGTACATTGTACTTTCGATTGCGTATTCTTGGTATTGGTGTGTGGACTTTATTTTTTTTATTGTGAAGCCGTGATTGGGCATCCTTGTGATTTGTGCTTTGGGATTTAGCATTGTGTTATCTTTGGAATATCTATTGCAATTTGGCTTTGTGTTGGTTGTGATTCTTTAATGTCTGCATCAATTTGGCTAGTTTATTGTTTTGGACAATCATTTGTTGAATAAGGAGGGCCGTTCAGGATCAGGGTGCTTCATCTTCTCGAGTTTGTTCTACACAACCCGTTTGGGATAGAGATAGGTTCACCTCTTGGAAAAATGCCCGATGGTATGAGGAGAAGAAGAGTAATGCCATAGTGATTGAAAAGATAGTTTTTGATGAGATTAATGATCTATTGATATTCGTCATGCTTTGATATCATAGGTTGGGCTCCTATGTTGGGTTTTGAGGGCAATTACTATCCTTGCCTTACTCATGAGTTCTATGTTAATATTGAAGATAAGGGGGATGCTGTGGTTACTCGAGTAATGACTTCTGTTAAGGGTTGTCGTATTAAGCTTGGGTGCTAAATTAAGCGTATTTTGGGAGTTAGTAATGAGGGTCCTTACATTGAGTTTTCCAAGGATCTTTGTCTTATCGGCCGACCGATTACAAGTTAATTGGCTCTTGCTTTCGACTCCATTATTCTCCAATGAGGAATGATCGTACTCGTGACATGGTGTTCCATACTCCTAGTTTACTTATTCCACAGTGCTTGTTGGTTTATCTATACAGCTCCAATGTGCTTCCTAGGGCAAGCAGTTTGAATGAAGTTTGATACTCGATATTTATTTCTTTGGACAAGATGTAGCATGGTTTGCAAGGCGTTGGGGTATTCCACTTTGCTTCGTTGTTCTCTTCCGGTTAGTTACTATTTAATCAAATCAAGTGAAGTCATTGTACTATCCACTTATACTTTCCAAGGTTTTGAGTTCTTCAAGGTTGATTTAAGCGGAGAGGATATTGTTGTGGCAGGACCTACGGATGTGCTTCTTGAGGTAAACCTTTATAGGATGGAGCATGTGTGAGTCGTGGGATTTGGTGCAACTTGGTTCGTCGACCTTTGTGTGTTGGAGATTGTTGATGGCTGAAATACTCCAGCAGTTGATGCGGATGATGAGGAGGAGCATTTGAAGGCTTTTACTTCTTCTACGATGCTATCTACTTATTTGGGGGCTAGTGCATCTTCCTTGAAGTTCTTCAATTGCATTGGTTTGGTGACTCGACAAGGAGTTATGGAGGCCGATTCTGATGCGGGATGAGCGAGCTTTAGCATATTCGTGCTATTCTCGATCAATTTCCACCACCTTCTTGATTTTGTTTTGCTTTTTGGTTGGGGAGTACCTTTTCTTTCTTTTCTGTTTTGGCTTTGTTGTTTTACACAGTGTGGACACTGTAATTTAGTTGGGGGGAGGTAATTTAGTTTCATTTTTCATTTTATTTTGTTTTGTGTTTTCCTATTTAATTATGTTGATATGAACTGCTTTAACGACTGTCCATGATTTATGAATATATTTGTGATGTCTTTCTTTCTTGCATATTTTAACTGTTACAATACTTTTATTATGAGTAGAGATTAAGGAAAAATTATATGAATAACATGCTTAGTTGAGGTGGTAATGCACTTATATTGGACATAGTCGTTGGTGAGTTTGGTGGGAAGAGCTAGTTAGGTAAGCGTACTTTAAGTCAGCTTTAGAGCCTAATGAAATTTTTGTTATTTTTGTGAGCGATGTTCAAGCAGATTCTATTACTTTAGAACTTCCCTTGATGTGCTGATTGAGACTACATTGCTACATTCATGCATTAAAATGATGAAGGCACTTTTGTTTTTTATTAACCACTTAGCCTATATAGCTAACACATTGCATAAATCCTTTGATAGCCCTTTTGAGCCTTTATGACTTTAATTCTTTGTGTGAATAACCTATATTGTTTAACCTTGGCCTTATTATCTATCTATATCACCTGTTTTAGAACTAGTAGAGCATTTTTGATATGCAGTTCAAGGGAATTTGTGGGCTATTTGACATGGAGCTTGTGGAAAATTAAGTGTGGGGTATATTCTTTTAGGTTGGTAAATTTGGTGAAGTGCATTGGGTGTACACATTGGTATTCTCAGCCTATGGTGAAAAAGAAAAAAAACTATTACGAGTATTTCAAGTGAGTAGCAAAAAAAGGCATGTAAAAGAAAAAATTCAATAACAAAGTGAGGTTGGAAAATTGGGAGAGAAACTAAGAAGAGAGCTATGTTTTGTAACTTTATTATAAATGCTCTATTAGTCCTTTTGGATTAGCCTATTTCTTACTATTCTTTTTGTCTTACCCTTGACCTAACCCCATTACAACTAATGGAAGACCTTCAAATTTTTGCTTGATTGTATGCTAAATAATGGAGATTAGACTGATTGGCAAGTTTATGGTAGTGTAGTTTCTACATTGAATATGAGTGTAAATAGTACCTATTTAGATACTTGAGTGATAGGATAGGATTCTTTTTAATGAGGTTCTATTGAGCTAGTGCTTTCTATTTGAACGAAGTTAATTACTATTAAGATAGAGGAGTATTAAGTGGCTTTAGTTTTGTCGTGTTATTTCATTAGATTGAGTAATTGTATCTCCTATTATAATCTAAGTACTTGAATGGTTCTGATATTCAAGAAGGGGAAGACAAGGTTTACGTTTGCTTAGGATATGCAAAGTTTAAGTGTGAAGGTATTTGATGGGTTTCTATTTTGTTATCTTTATTTAATTTAACATGTAATTCTTATGTGTTTTAACTTTTAAAATTGAGTTAATGATAATTTATTTTGTATGCAAGGTAATACTTGATTAGCTGTAAAGACTTAGTGGAAATCATGAAGAAATGAACAAGTTAGGTGCAATGTCAGGCCCCTGACATTGGGTCTGACATGTTACCATAAGAAGACCCAGAACCCACAAGCTTAGGACATGTCAGATGCAGTGATAGGTTCAAAGTCCAGCATCTGACATTCGTTGAAGACTTGTATGCACGCACGAAGATTGAATGAGCAAACCTAAGAGTGTCAGGGACCAAGTCAAGTCCTGTGTCAAGCGCCTAACTTGGTGCGGCAAGAAGCATGGACAATTTTATCATTTTAAAGATTTTAAGTTTAAACATGTAGGATTAGGCTTTTATTATAAATAGACGTCTTCTTTAGGTTTAGAGGGAGGATGGTAGTCACAAGAACACTTTTTCATTATTGATTAGAGCTTTGAAGATTATAAGTTACTAAACTTCTTTTCTCGGGTAGGAGTTAATTCTTGTTATTAATTGTTCATGTGTGAAACCTGAATTAACAATTCTTTAATTAATTTAATTAATTCTTTCGTCTATATTCTTGATAAATTTCAATTATTTGTGATGGTATTCTGGATCCAATATTATTGCTTATAACTGAATGCATGCTAAATTAAATCTGAGTCATACTCTGGTTAAATTATTTGTAGCAATTCGAGGAATATAGTTTAGATTAAAATTTTACAACGTTTGTAGGATTTGTCTAATTTTGGCTATCTTTCTAGATTATAATGCAATTCTAAATTAATTTGGTTCCGCGTTGTTTCTGAATAATTTAGGGTTAGGAATTAATCACGAACATTTTTATTTGTTGATACTAAGGAAAATTGCAATAGATTAGTCATACTATCTTCAAAAGCTGTAACAACCCTACAACTAAGTCAGGAGACCCAATTAAAGGAATGTCACTTGATAAGCAATTGAAATGAGTTACAAATGGAGATTCCTTTTGAAACTACATTGAAAAGAATAAAAATTTTCTTTACTCTTTTAGATAGAAAACAAACATTAATACTAATAGTAAAACCAAAATATTTTTGAACCTAGTATAAACACGGTTCTTTATCTGAGAACCCAGCGTAAAGGAAATAAATTGTATCTCTAATCGAGTTTTAGTATTATTCAAAAGGAAATAACAGCGAATTAATTTGTACTATTACCACTCTCCACTAGTCCGTCGCGTTCTTGCCAAGCTGCTTAGGATAGGTTTTCAAGATTACCTATACACATGTGATGCAAGTGATTGGAAAAATCACTCGATGGGTTTCCAACTTGCGGGCAATGGTATAATATAATATCTTGATGGGTTGACAACAATTGTAGAATTTTGACTTCTTTTAAAAGAAATATACTTGAGCAGATATAGTGCATATGCAATACGACATTTTCTCGAAGCAATTATGCAATGATTTTTAAAACTCATGTTAAGTAGGACTTTCTTACTTAGCGTAAGTTTTAGTTCTGTGAGGAGATAGTTACCGTCGACAACTATAATTTCCTAAAGCAGCACACATGCATACTTTCAAGGAAATCCTTATTCTTTTAATTGTTTTGAGGAAGCGGTGTAAGTGGGGAAGGTGCTTGCATCCGCATCATGCAAGTCCTAGGTTACAACCTCCACATACACCAATACGCTCGCATGCGCGCGCATATGAGAATCCAAACTCATTAAGAATTATAAATAAATATAAATATAACTAAAAATACATAATTAAACAAAATGTATTTAATTTATCTTCATATTATCAATATACTATTTAATGACAAAAGAGAATTAATCGAGATAAGATATCACTTTTAAACTAGTAACAACATAATTACTTTAATATA
Source organism: Rhamnella rubrinervis (assembly GCA_007844105.2). Classification (NCBI taxonomy): domain Eukaryota; kingdom Viridiplantae; phylum Streptophyta; class Magnoliopsida; order Rosales; family Rhamnaceae; genus Rhamnella; species Rhamnella rubrinervis. The sequence goes on along the minus strand of CM017583.2, from coordinate 7,748,618 downwards.
TTAAATTAATCAAACCAATTTCAACATGTTCACAAAATTTGTAAAACTCATAACTAACTCATTCCTACTTGGATTCTCAAAATTCCAAAACTAATAGAATCACAACTTATCAAAGTACAGGAGAAAAATATACTACAAAAATAATAAAATATTTAACTTTAGAAAAACAGTGAAATCCCGTGGGTTAAAATACTGTTTTGTTTCAGGATTTTTCTAGAAAATAAGTGAAATTGTAAAATTCATAGCTCTTTCATCTTAACTCTGATTTGAGTAATTCTAAAGCCATCTAGACCGAAACAAATTGAACTAAGAGGAAAAAATATAACACAAAAATAAAGAAAATTAAAAGCACTTTGAAATCATCAAAACCAGTTGGTTTTGTGTGTAGAAACATTCCAGAATCTCCAATCAACCAGTAATTTTGTAAAAATCGGTTCTCACTCAATATGAATCCAAATCTCATGATTCACAACCCAAATGATTGATAACACACCCAACTTTTACATAAAAATGACCAAAAATTTTAGACACCCACGTCCAGAATTATGCACGAGCAAAGTGCACATAAATTTTAGAAAAATCACAGTTCATGGGGTTTAAGCTCTTTACTTAACTAGATCGGGTCTTGATTCACCCAAAACACATTTCCAATACTACAACACCACATTACAGCCACCAACAACAAAGATCTAACAGAAAAATCATAGCCTACAAAGATGAAGAAGAGATCTAACTAGATCCATAGCCAAGCATTTATAAAAACTCTAAAAACTAACCAAATCAAATATGAGTAAAGGGGTACCTACCTCAAATTAGCGTAAACCCACTTAAATCTTTTGAAAAACAAGATTAAAAAACTCCAATCAGCTGTTGGAATATGGCCGACCCTCTTCCTCTTTTCCTTTTCTTGGATTTTGGTTGAATTTCTCTTGAAAAACTTGAAAACTTCTCACTTGAACCCACTTGAATCTCTTTTCTTTCCAAGCAAACTTTCTCTCTTTCTCTAGTGTAGGGAGGCCAACATCTGAAAGGAAATATGGGGCTGCGTCCTTTTCAAACAAGCTTTTAAATAATGGGGTCTAGGATTTTAATGATGTGTTAAAAGGTAAACCACTTTTTACGAGGTTTGACGAAGTCAAACTTGTGCCAAATAATCTTATTATATTTAATTAAGCTAAGCGAACCCTTTTTTAAAAAAGAATAATAATGCCATGAGTATAAGAAAAGAAAATCTCGATCGGTCTTACGGTATTGGTGATGGCGTGGGAAGGGTTGACTTTGACTTTGACTTTGACCTCTAACAAATACAAGCATGATTAATTAATTAAAGCAAACAAATAAGTTAGTCTTAGTCATATAAGACCAATTCAAAAATCATAGCGTGACAAATTCAGGTCTAAAAGTTAACTTAGATCAAAGTTAAATGCTCATAAAAGCGGATATTACAACTTCAAATTTAAAAGAAATTTCATTCTCGAAATTAAATTTAAGAAGTTAGAGTACTTACTCGAATAAAGTTAGGTACTTGGCTTTCATTTCATTTTCCACTTTTCAAGTTACTTCTTTAAGCGCATGGTTCGCGGAGTACCTTCAAGTGGAATTTCCGATTCCGTAATACTTGCTCTTTTGATCCAAAATCTTCATTGGTTTCTCCTCATATGTCAGGTTCTCACTTACCTCCTGCGATTCGTACTCGATGATATAAAAGGGATGATGCACATACTTGCGTAGCATTGACACATAAAATACATTATGAACTCCAGAAAGCTTGGAAGGTAAGCGCCAGATAAACTAAAATTCCAACTCTTTTAAGTATTTGAAAGGACCGATGTAATGAAGACTTAGCTTGCCCTTTTTATCAAATCTCATGACATCCTTCAACGGTGCAACTTTGAGAAATACCTTCTCTCCAACTTCGAATTCCAGATCCTTTCTTTGATTATCGGCATAACTATTCTGCCGGTCTTGTGCCCTCTTCATACTTTGTCTTATCTTGTTGATTGTGTTACTGGTTTGCTGTAGAATTTCTAGTTCAACTAGCTTTCTCTCTGACCTAATCCCATGCAGAAGATCAGTATTTTCTTCGTAAAGAGAGCTTGTGAAGCCATCCCGATAGTGGAATGGTAACTGTTATTATAGACGAACTCCACTAATGGAATATGCTTTTCCCAACTTCCTTGGAAATCTAACATGCATGCTCTCAACATAACTTCTAATGTTTAGATAGTCCACTCCGATTGGCTATCAGCCTGAGGATGGAAGGCAGTACTGAAATTCAACTTTGGCCCCATTGCTTTATGCAAGCTCTTCCAGAATGATGATGTAAACCTGGGATCTCGATCCGATACAATCGACACTGGTATGCCATGAAGTCATACTATCTCATCCACGTACAGTTAAGCTAACTTCTCTATCGAGTGAGTCACGTACATAAGTAGGAAATGAGTCAATTTTGTAAGTCGGTCCATAATCATCCAAATAGCATCATTACTCCGCTGAGATAAGGGTAACCCGACAACGAAATCCATGGCGATATGTTCCCACTTCCACTCCAGAATCAATAATGGTCTTAGTAAACCAGATGGTCTCTGATGCTCGATTTTCACCTACTGACAAGTCAAGCACTACTCTACAAACTTTACTACATCTCGCTTCAAGCCAAACCACCAAAACGTTTTAGAGACGCCCTGGCACATCTTGGTAGCTTCGGGATGAACAGTGTAGGGTGTACAATGAGCTTCCATCAAAATTTCCTTCTTGATTTCGTCAACATCGGTATACGAGGCAAGGACCAAATCTCAGCGTCCTATCTCCCGAGATTAAACTCGATCTCTTCCACTTAAATCACTTTATTTTTATTTTCTTAAGGGTTGTGTCCTTAGTTTGACATTCCTTTATCTTGTCCAAGATTGAGGGTTGAATAGAGAGTGCAGCTAACATGGATGAATATTGATTAGGAACTAATTCAACATCCATTCTTCTTAAATCCTCCAATACATGTGGTTGAGTAGTAATCAAGCTTTGAAACCTACATACTTTCTACTTAATGCACTTGTTTGCTTTGCACAGGTGATAGTTGATTGAGCGATCGTAGTCCTTTACCAGCTCACCACCTTCTTTGCCTCATATTCAGCTCTTTTTTGGTGAAGAAATACTTGAGACTCTTGTGGTCGGTGTAGATTTCGCACCTTGCTCCAAACACCACTGCCGCTAGTTCTAGGTCATACATAGGGTAGTTGCGTTCATACGGCTTCAACTGGCGTGAAGCGTAAGTGATCACTTTTCCATTCTGCATGAGTACGCAACCGAGATACTTGCTCGAAGCATCGCTTTAGATCACAAAATTGTCCTTGTCGTTCGGTAGAGTTAGAACAGGCGCTGAAATTAGCTTCTTCTTGAGTTCCAAGAAACTCTCTTTGCACTCTTTAGACCAAACAAACCTGCTCTCCTTCTTTAACAAATCATCGGCGCCATGATCTTTGAGAATCCTTGCACAAATCTGCGGTAATAACCAGTTAAACCCAGAAAACTTCTGACTTTTCCAACATTGGTTGCGCTCTTCCATTCTTGGACTGCTGCAACTTTACTGGGATCTACTTGAATGCCCTTGCTCAAAATCACATGCCCAAGGAAGGTGATGCTCTCCAGCTAAAACTCTCACTTCTTGAACTTGGCATACAACTGCTTCTCTCGTAACCTTTGCAATCACGCTTGGATGCTCTTCATGCTCCTCGACCAACTTTGAGTAGATTATAATGCCATCGATAAACACAACAGCAAACTTATCCAGGTAGTCATAAAATACTCGATTCATCAAATCCATGAATGTTGCTAGCGCGTTTGGTAGTTTGAATGGCATGACCACAAAGTCGTAATGGCCATATTTTATTCGAAAAGCACTCTTCAGGCTATCCTCCTCCTTAATCTTCAAGCGGTGATATCTTGAACACGGTCGATCTTTGAGAAGATACTTGCTCCTTGAAGTTGTCGAAGAGGTCGTCATTATCGACAGGTACTTATTCTTGATTGTTACTTGGTTAAGCTCACGGTAATCAATGTACAATCGCATTGAATCGTCCTTCTATTTAACGAACAGCATTGGTGCTCCCTAAGGTGAAATGTTGGGTTTGATGAAACCCTTGTCCAAAAGGTTTTGTAACTGTTCCTTGATTCCTTGATTCAGTGGTGCCATCCATGGGTGCCTTCAAAATGGGTGTAGATCCGTTACCAAATCAATGGTAAACTCTAGTTCTCGTCGGTGGCAACTTTGGTAACTCTTTAGGAAACCGTCAAGAAATCATGAACTACCTTGGCGTCTTGAGGTCTGGTGGCGATTCCTTATCGTAGACACAAGGAATCCTTGGTAGTCGTTATGCAAACAACTCAGCGCTTGCAAGGCAGATAACAACCTTAGATGCGGTCTCGGCTTTGTCCCTTCAAACTCAAAATACTGGCCGTTAATGGGGCTAAACAGTATTCTCTTCCCTTTGCAGTCTATGCAAGCTCGATTCAATGACAACAAATCCATACCGAAGATCACATAAAAATTGCACATGTCCAAAATGATCAAATCGGCATGTAACTTCTCATTTCCAAAACACACCTTACGGAGTTCAATACAAGCGAGGCACACATACCAACACCAAATGGTGTGGAAACACACAAGTCATTGTCAAGGCAACTGGTTACGATGCCAACTTGGATGCGAATCGTTTAGATACAAACAAGTGCATGGCACTCCGAATCAAACAAAGCATAAACATCCAATCCAAGTAAGGAAATCGTACCTGCCACCACAGTAGCATCATCTTTCTCATCGTCTTCCCTCGACAATGCAAATACCTGACCTTAAGTGGGCTATTGCTTTCTTTCTCCCATTTCAGGACAATCTCGAATTATATGGCCAGTCTTGCGCATTTAAAGCATGCTCCTATCTTCCTCCAACACTCTTAGTATGATTCTTACGCACGATTGGCATTGAGGAATGCTAGGTTGGTTCCGTTCCTTTAGACTTCTTATTGTCATTGTTGTTACAATTGTAGTTCCACTTCCTTCCCTAGGCCTTCCTCTTTATCTTGGTTATTAAACCCCGAGACTTCCTTTGGTTAGTGGAGTTTTGTCCCGATCTTACTCATTTCGAGTTATGATCCTTGCGATTAATTAAACTTCGCGCAACACATCAGTATACATGTACGCTATAGCATTGTAGAGTTACGGCCTCCCTTTCTCGAAAGTCTCACCTTGCGTTCTTGATTCACCAAATGTGGTAGCGAAAGTTCGTCAAACTTTCTCTCATACTCCACCGGAGAAAGGTTACTTTGAGTCAAGCGCAAAAATTCTGCCTCCTTTTCATCCCGCTTAATGATTGGAAAGTACTTCTCCAGGAATAGTTTCTTGAACTGGGGCCATAACATAGGGTTTTCTTCGAGATTATAGGCCCGCTTGACCATATCCCACCAATGGCTAGCGCCCTTTTTTAGCATGAATGAAGCACACACAACCTTTTAAGACTCAATGCAATCCATCATTGTGAAGATCTTCTCCAAATCACGGACCCGATCTTCATTTACCGATTGGGTTGGTTGAGCCTTCAAACACTAGAAGGTGGAATCGCTTAAGCGCTCCACGACTCCATGATTCCACTGGATTCTTTGTGTTCCTTGGCCCGCAATGCTTGTCGAGCCTCAGTAGTTGGCTGCTAAATTTTCTATGTTGTTCTCATTGGTGTCGTTAGCTCTTGGTCTCCCACGTGGCATCTTTGAAACAAAAAGGAATACCATACAAGATAATTAAGATAGCTATAAAAGAGAAACAAACCAGAATAACACATAGGTAGCATTTCAATTTAAAGAAGTTGGTCATATAATAGATGAGTAAGATAACATTTAATATACACAACACAATCAATAACTCATATATAAATGATAGCTCTTAATTAAACTACCACTCCTACTACTACTACTACTACTACTACTACTACTACAACTGAGAATAACTGATCTCTCTCTAAACATCTACAGGAAACTCCTCGGGGTATTCTTCTTCTTCCTCAAGATCCTCCTCTTCTTCAGGGTCTTCTTCTTCTTCTGGGCTTGTCTCAACTGCACGTGGAATCTCAACTCCAATATGATCCAAATGATCATTAAAAGCAGCTTGCTCGCTAGGGTCATGCTGATACTGATCCATATACCAGCAGTACATCAAATAGCAATGGTCCCTCTGAAACTAGTCCATCTCTTTCAAATTCATATACCACACTTGCTTATCCGATAGAGGTACAGATGTAGTAAACCCACTAAAAAACTTAGCTACTTCAAGCTTCTTCCGCTCCAACTCCTGCTGTAGTGCGTCCTCAAACTCCCCAATCATGTCATGTCATGGAGATAGACGTCTCCATCATATCATGACTCCGCTTGCGCGAGGTACATGAAAAAGTACTAACTCGTTGAGCCATCTTAGTACAGCAAACCAAATAAACACATAGTCAACAATAAAGCAAAATCAAATACAATTAAGGTAATCTACCTTTGGCATGCAAGTGGACACTAGAGTAGGCAATGAGTACAAATTTTTAATAAACCTAAGCTTTGATACCAAAAACTGTAATAACCCTCTAACCAAATCCGGAGACCCAATTAAAGGAATATCACTTCAATAAGCAATTGAAATGAGTTACAAATTGAGATTCGTTTTGAAGCTACGTTGAAAACCGAATAAAAATTTTCTTTACTCTTTAGGATAGAAATCAAACTGTTAATACTAATAGTAAAACTAAAGCATTTTTAAACCTAGTATAAACACGATTCTTTACACAAGACCCACAACGTAAAAAAAAATAAATTGTATCTCTAATCAGAGTTATCATAAAAGAAATATACTTAAGCAGATATAGTGCATATGCAATACATGGCATTTTCTCACAAGCAATTATGCAATGATTTTTTAAAACTCATGTTCGTAGGACTTTCTCACTTAGCGTAAGTTTTAGTTACACTGGAGCTAGTTACCCGTCAGCAACTCTAATTTCCTAAAGCAGCACACATGCATACTTTCAAGGAAATTCTTATTTTTTTAATTGTTTAGAGGAAATGGTGTGAATGGGGAAGGGACCCGTTTGCATGCACGTCATGCAAGTGCTAAGGTTACAGCCTCCACATACACCAATACGCTCGCATTTGAGTGCATACGAGAATCCAAACTCGCCACTCACTAGTTAGTGGGATCTCTACTAAACGATTCACTTAGCACATTCATATAAGCTCCATTCACTATACAGATGCCTACGTATGCATGCCCGTGACTTCTTAATGCATAACCTTTGAAACATGATCTGATTGAAAAAAACTATTTCCTTTCTGATAGTAAAACTTTTGTGACATGTTATAATGCATATGCCTATGTATGCCCTAGCTAGCAATTTCATTTTCCTACCTAGGGTATGATATCCATAGTATTCAATCCATATCCAGTCAACAAATAAGAGTAAATACAACAATTATATTGTTCATAGGCCATAACACATATTTCAAGCTCAAGACTATCCATGGATATATATATATATATATATACATACATTCATATGACTTGATAATTATAAATAAATATAAATATAACTAAAAATACATAAATAAACAAAATATAATTAATTTATCTTCACATTATTACTCTACCATTTAATGACAAAAGAGAATTAATCGAGATATGGTACCACTTTTAAACTAGTAACAACATAATTACTTTAATATATTAAATTAATCAAACCAATTTCAGCATGTTCACCAAATTTGTAAAACTCATAACTAACTCATTTAAACTTAGATTCTTAAAATTCCAAAACCAATAGAATCACAACTTATCAAAGTACAGGAAAAAAATATAACATGAAAATAATAAAAATTTTAACCTAAAAAGTAGTGAAATCCCGTGGGTTAAAATACTGTTCTGCTCCAGGATTTTTTCAGAAAATGAGTGAAATTGTAAAATTCATAGCTCCTTCATTTTAACTCTAACTTGAGTAATTCCAATCCATATGGACCGCAACTCATTGAATTAAAAGGAAAAAATATGACACAAAAATAAAGAAAACTAAAAACACTTTGAAACCATCAAAACCCGTGGGTTTTGTGTGCAGAAACATTCCAGAATCCCAAATCAACCAGTAATTTTGTAAAAATCGGTTCTCACTCAATATAAATCAAAATCTCATGATTCAAAAGCCAAATGATTCATAACACACCCAATATAGAAAAATGACCAAAAATTCAGACACCCACATCCAGAATTATGCACGAGCAAAGTGCATAGAAATTTTAGAAAAATAGATTCATGGGGTTTAAGTTATTTACTTAACTAGATTGTGTCTTGATTTACCTAAAACACATTTCCAACACCACATCACAGCCACCAACAACATAGATTTAATAGAAATATCATAGCCCATAAAAATAAAGAGGAGATCTAACTAGATCCATAGCCAAGCATTCATAAAAACTCCAAAAACTAACCAAATCAAATATGGGTAAAGGGTACCTACCTCAAATTAGCTTAAACCCACTTAAATCTTTTGAAAAACAAGATCAAAAACTCCAATCAACTACTGCAATATGGCCAGCCCTCTTCCACTTTTCCTTTTCTTCGATTTTGGTTGAATTTCTCTTGAAAAACTTGAAAACTTCTCACTTGAACCCACTTGACTCTCTTTTCTTTCCAAGCAAACTCTTTCTCTTTCTCTAGTGTAGGGTGGGCAGCAACCAAGGGGAAATATGGGGCTTGATTCTCTTCAAACAAGCTTTTAAATAATGGGGTCTAGGGTTTTAATGATGTGTCAAAAAGGTAAACTACTTTTTTACCAAGGTTTGACCAAGTCAAACTTGGTCTTCAAATAATCTTGCTACATTTAATTAAGCTTAAAAACTCTGAGTTTAAAAAAATCTCAGTACAGAAAAGAAAATCTCTTAGTCATTTGTCTTGGTGATTTGACTTTGACTTTGACCTAATTTTGACTTTCAACAAATACAAGCACAATTAATTAATTAAAAGCAAACAAACAAGTTAGTCTTAGTCAATATAAAACCAATTAAAAAATTATGACGTGGCAAATACCGGTCTAAAAGTTTATTTTAACCAGAATTGACTTTGACTAAAGTCAAATACTTATAAAAAGCAAAATTGATTGATGATTCAAATTGATTGATGATTAATTTAATGCAGCAATGATGCATGCATATTAATTATTAACCATTTTGTCTAATTAATTGGTCATCTTGATTTACCTTGCTTTAATTTACTTAATTGTTGATTTGAAAGATTTGCATTTAAAATTAATTTTATTTAATTGTTTTATTATACAATAATAGTGGGGTTACTGTACTATCAGTTCATTAATTGCTACATTTAAATTTAATTTTGTTGTAATACGACACACATCATTGATCAACAATAATCATTTCAAATACCAAATTAACAATAGTCATTACAAACCCTAAACCATATTATATAATCAGTTCACTTAATAAATATGAACAAAACATTCAAGAACCTATATTATAACAACAATAACGACTTCCCTTTGTCATTCTTTCTATAAAAGAGAAAAAAATCCATGAAATTATTAAGTATAAAAGCAGAAACTTTTTATTTTCTTTGATGCAGTCTCACTTTATTTTACATCTTATTACTCTTTCACATATTGGCGGATCAAACCACCAAAAAAAAAAATCCACCTCCACTATTTCCATCTTCATCATGCTAAAAAAATAAAATATAATATAACTAATATAATCACAATGACAATCTGAAATAAAACCCCAATTCAAAAAAGGGAAATTATAAACCAACTCGAATATTGAAAAATTAAAACCCTACAATTTGGATAGTAAAATGAAAACCCATCAAAATAATCACTATTAACCAACTAAAATAATCAAAACTCCAAAATTTAAACAACAATTTTTAAGAAAATAAACTCATAACCTATCTAACTCTTCAAAACACATTAAATCTCCAAAATTTAAATAAAATTGTTAATAAAATAAACTCAAAACCTACTTAACACTTCAAAACTCATTAAAGTCCTAAATTTTTAACAATATTTGTTAAGAAAATAAATCCTCAATCTACTCAAGTTATCAAATCCCATCAAAACCCTAAAATTTAAACAACAATTTTTAAAAAAATAAACTCTAAACATTCAAATAAACACGATTAATAATTAAATATCATTAAATTTTTAATTTAAACGAGCGATCCAAGACAACTGAAATCTGAATAAAATTTTTCTTTACTCTTTTACAAAAACCATGAATAAAAAGAAAACAAAGTATTCTTAAAAGTATCATAAAAAAATATTTGTAAAGAATCCTTTGTCTTTAAATTGAAAATAAATGGAAAATTTTTTGTACTAATGCCTTCCAGTGTGCCTCGCTACCATTTAATGCAACTTCTCTTAGTTAAATCTTACCATATGCAAATACGGATCCCAATTTGCAGATGCAATGCAATGGAATTGCTATGTTTCTTTTCTAAAACTGATTATTCCTTAACAAAAATATCAATATCGTTTCTTATATGATTTAGAAAACAAATCGGACTTTTCATAAATCGTGACATCGAGTCCAACTCTTCTTGAGTTGGCTAGTAATTGTTATTTTTAAAGTAGCACACATACATACTTTCAAAACTTTACACTTAATCGTGAGGAAATAGTATGTGTGGGAGACCACATCCATATGCAAGTTAATGTTCAACATACATGCTTGCTCGAAGATTATGAAATCAAACTCTTAGTGGGACCTTAAATTAAAAATTTTCCATCATATGCATTCATATACATGCTTATATGCATACATGGTCGATTCAATTCAGAAACATGAATCTTGTGGGGTAAATTTGCCAAACCATGGTGTATTGATTAAATAATACGATTAACTCATTATCTAAAGCAATCATTCTAAAGCGCGACAAAGTTAAAGCTCATTCATAACAAATTAAACCGCTAAGACTTATTGAAATTAAATTACTTATCATATATTAAAAGGTATAAATATAAACTAAAACAAACAAAATAAGAAAATGAAAAACAATTTATCATAAAAACCACTTATATAAAATAAGTATAAAATTTAATCCAATTAAACATCAAATGTTATTTACATTAACTTCATTCATTAACCCATCCTATTTATATATAATTTAATATAATACATCAATTTATCAAACTTATTACATTCATATCATTAATAAAGTTTACATCATAATTGTAAAAATTAAAACCAATTATCCATCTTAATCCAATATGGGCAAAAAATGATTAGTACATGAAGTATCAAATCCCATGGTAAAATCAATGCAAAGTATTTTCTAAAATTTAGTAAAATTGTAAAATTAAAAATCTTTTCAATTTCTAATTCAAACTTACCAACTCATTGAATAAAAGGAAAAAATGAAAAGAAAAAAAAAATATTCAAATTGCTTCCATGGGAGGCAAATTGGAAATTCACAAAATGATTTTGTAAAATTCTTTCAATCCAAATTTAGTTTTCAAAATCTTTTACAAAAGTTCTTACTAATTACATCAAACACAAAAAATAATACAGAACCCATGCATTTTTTCACAAAGAAAATTCACAAAAAACATTTCACATTTCTATCAGATTCAATCCATGACATATTTAAAAACTACAACAAGATGAAGAATAAATTTCAATTTCAAATCAAAATGAGGGATCTATCTTCTCCACTTTATAAAAATTTCTATGGCTCCCATATGTGCCAGTTAGTTTGCCTGAACCCTTTCTTTTGTCCTCCCTCCAAAAACTATTCCTCCCTCTTTCTAACTAATTCCTCAAAAGTCCAATTCTGGTTGTTTCTTATATGTAAAAACTTGGGTTTCAAAAAAGTGTTTTAATAGTTTGTTTTTTAAACTTAATTTTTTCTTATTTAATATTTTTAAGAAAGAAAAAGAAAAATCCTTCTGCGGGTTGGCCTACGCCTTGGTAGCAAGAAGAACTTAATGAAATTACCTTCCTTTTAGTAATCCTCATTATTTGTTTACTTTCAACAACACTACCAAAAGATGCATCCTAATACTATAATTTCTTCAAAAAGTTCATGTATTTTTAAAAAACATAAACAAACTTAACTCAGAATTACATCAAAATCCATCAAAACAACGATTGTTAAATAAAAAAATTTACTTATCTTATTCAAACATAAAACCATGCAAAATTTTATAATAAAAATTAATACTGTAAATTAGAAATCATGTTATTACATTTTAAATTTAATGATAGTTGAATGAAATCGAGGTTAAAAGTTTGATTTTAAAAGAAAAAAATCTATTAAGAAACAAAGAACCAATTAATGTTTAGAAAAACAGATAATTTAATGGTAAATTAAAAGGAAACAAAGTTAACATTCATGATATGAAAATAACAAATAATTAAATTAAAGGTTAAAATTTAATGAGATTGATGTTATTTCAAATAACCAATGTTAAATTCAATATTTTATTTACTATTTGAAAAAAATCACCAACTTTCTAAACTTTTTCAAATATTATTTTTGCTTACTATCTTTTTCTTATACCCTATCTCCAATCTGTCACCATGATTTTAGCCTTAATTTTCAATGAAAATACAATTTCATACAAATAAGAATTTACTTTTTGCACCATAAGGAGGAGTCATTTGAAAATCTTTCAATGATAAATACATATTTACTTTTTAAAATGTTTTATTAAATTGTTTTATATAATTAATAATTATTTATGTTATTTTAATTATGTACATATATATGGTGTAATTAATAATTTGTTTATGAATTTGGATGTAATATTATACATAATTTGTTTATTTTAGATTATTCATGAAATGTTTTATGAAAACTACATGCCTTAATAGTGAAGTAACAAAAATTAGCCTCCTTTTTAAAATGAGGCAACATGTAAATTTTTATTGGTTGAATCTCTTTTGTACAATTTCACATCTTATTAAGCAAGTTGTGAATTTCCTCAATTACTTTCTCTCAATCGCCTCACTAGGTATATATACAATCAGCCACACTCGAGTTTTTGGTCTCTACATATGAGGTATATGATAGAAATTCATACACTTAAAGTACAATAATATTGTATATACCTACATTCACACATATACATGTATATATGCATACTATTATTGTTAGTTTCAATTTAAAATGAAGCATTTATTTTTTGTTTATAGGTGGTTGATTATTTTTATTTGTTTTATGTTATAAGTTTTAAAGAGAATTATTCTCGAGGGTGCAGGGAAGATTACTCATCTCACAAGCATCTCCAACATACAAGCAATACTTAAGGATAAGCTTGGGAAGGGTGAAGACAAGTGGGAAAAATCCATTTTTGGTGATTTCACGAAGATGAAGACAATAGTCTTTTATGGTGGATTTGTCCACCACTTGCTATTACGATAATTGCACAATGATGATCCACATGTGATCAAGTTCGAGTTCAATGGTGTTAAGATAAGATTTGATAGGAAGGCCTTTATGATTAAGGTATGATAAATTTAAACAAATAGAACTTATTGCATAACTTGAGTAAAATTTGCAAAGTCAATGAGGCATAGAGGAACTACCAAAGGTTCGAAGCCAAAATTTTAATGACACAAAAGAATGAGACAATGTCAAGTGCTGCATGTTTTACTTTCTCAGAATAGTGCTTCTCCTGGCCAATCAAGCAAGATTGATGAAGAAAATGACTTATTTGAAGAAAATGATATATTGAAATACCCATAACTTTGTATGATGACCATCTTAATTTTAAATAAAAAATAATAGGCTTGTCTATACCTCTTACATTTCAATAACAATAATAATAATTTATCATTTTATTTTATATTTTATTTATTGATCAATTTGTATATGTAATTTGAATTTCATATGATGCATGTAGTCAACAAGAATAGGTGTGATGGAACATAAGGATGAGTGGTCATCCAACACAGTTAATAGAAGTTCATAAGAACAATTTTATCATCAATCATCAAGGTAATAAAATCGTGAAGCAAGAGTTACCAACAGGGAAGAGCAGGAGGAGGTTGTTGGTGGTCCATATCATCATGGTCCAACATATCCACAACAATATTCTATTACCAATTCAGGTTTCAAACATCTATTGATTTCAAATATTTTAGCTAACCCAGTTCATGAAATAGATGATGAATCAATTAAGCATTAAATTTTTCCATTTGAAACAATTTAGCTAATGAAATTTGAATTTTTACCATTTAATTATTTACATTTTTTTTGTATTGTTAATGGTTTACTTAATTGAACTAATGATGAATTTTTTTTTATTTTGTAGCAAATTATAAGTTATACATCGCCAACCCCATAGTCACCACATTAACCAACTGTTGTGGTTTAGGATCCTTTCAAACCAGAGGACAAAAGGAAAAAAAAGTCATTGTTCTTATAAAAATATCTGGCAAGTTGATAGGATAAGAAATCATCAACTATTTTTGTCTTTCGGAAGGTTGAAGGATGAAGTAAGTATATTTTTATTAATCACATTTTAACTACTTCATACATGTGAAAGCCTTGCTTGACAATGCTAATTATTTTACAAGGAGTGGATGTTGCCTTGTACTTTATTAGGAAGAGGGTCATGGTTAATCCCGAACTATTCCTATCTAATGTGATAATAGTTGATTACTTCTTTTGGATACGTATAATGTTTATGTTTTAAATTGATAACTAGGTAACTATATAAAGGCACGTGATAAGAATGCATTGTCAGATGATGAAAGTACAACATGAGTATAATATCGATTGGGTAAGTGAGATGAACTATTTGCCCTTCAATAGTTAATATCAGGGGAATGTCTATTTTAGGTTTGACATTTGTTATAATTAAATTATAAGGTTTAAACCCAAATTGTTGTATTGCTCTTTGAACATAGGTATATTCATAAAATTGTATTCATCAATAAAAATGAAGGTTAAAAAAGCATGCCAAAAATTGCTGTGATATTTTTCATGGTCAACGACTACTACAATCTTCATTCAAAGCTTACGGCGACCAATCAACTCCATTCACAATGATTTAAAGATTTTTCCACAACAAACTTTCGTAATATTAAATAATTCTTTTATCCATTGTGTTTTAGGCTATTTGATCTTTGTATTGAAGTTTGTTACTCTGCTTTGGAACAATTTGATCATATATAACTTTTTTAAGGAAAAATTCTATTTATTCACATAGAGTACATTATACAAATTTATTTATTTTATTTCAACCCAATTTGCAAAGTATATAATTTTATAATTGACTTCAATATCAATTGATTAATTAATTCACTTTTTTATTTCTTTTATTTATGTAAGGTTGACAAATTTGTTTCAATTTATGACAAAACACATTCAATAAGTAAAAAATGACAACAACAATTTCCTTGCAAAAAGCCTTTGAGAAATGGCAAACTCAAACTATTTTTATCCTACCAATATTAAGATAACAAATCTATTATTTCTCTTAAAAAAAATTGTGGTTTTATTTGTAAACCAATTTATTTTACCTTAAATATGTTCTATAATGACCCTATAGACCTTACAATCCAATATGTATAATCAATCATAGGCAATATTAAGGAAAGATTATCAGTCATAAATGTTTATCATCTAGTAGTTAGACTCATTCATTCTTAAGATGAAACAGATAAAGGCTCAATTTTGGAATCTACATGCAATTAATATTGGAAACTACCGCACGAGCATGTTTTATCTTCCAAGTTCATAGTTGTAATCTAATTCAAACGTATGAATTTCGATTCAAACGTATGAATTTCAAATTCATACAAGCTCAAAGGGTTACAATGAATATCCGACATTCGTTAAGGCTCTTTGTTAATATTTTTTCGAGCTATGAAGTTAACCGGTGTCGAGGTAGCTGCATATTCATTTCAACGCTTACAAAATCAGGTTTGCAACAAAGACCTTATCGCCTTAAGTAGAGGTACAAGCGAAAGTGACCTAGCATCTCTTAAGACTGCATTCATACACTTAGCAATATTATTGTCATTATGCTATATCTGTTGCTCGGAAAAAATCCTCTCGCCCACTTGTCAGGACTAGCTTCCGTGACTTGTTAATATGCTCATATATTAATGGCCTCTAGCTGTCACATATATGCGCCTCGAAGTCAATAGACAAATAAGCTTTAACTGCTTGATAAAAAGCCATATAAATATTTTTTTTTCCGAAATGCAGTTTCACATTACAGCTAAAATGATACATACAATTTCCATAATAAGCGTTGGGATATACTATTGCAATAACCTTTTCCAAACCCTTATGCCTATCAACAATAAACACTAAATTATTAACTTCACCATAGGCCTCTTTGAACTTCTCAAAGAACTAAGTGTATGATGTTAAATTCTTTGTACCCACAATACCCAAAGCTAAAAGGTATATCTGCTCATTCACATCAAGCATGATGTAATAATTAAAGTACCATTATATTTTTATTTTAGATGGGTCTCATCCATAGCTACAACAGCCTAACCTTATAAAATTCAGCAATACTTTGGCCTAAAACCATGAATAAATATAGGAAACATTGTCTTCATCCTGTCCCAATATAAGTATTGGTACATGAATTCTTTGTCTTTAACATTGAACACTACATGGACAATGTTTGACATGACTCCTCAAGTGTGCCTCGATACTATTTAGTGCATTTTCTCTTAGTCTCCATATCTTACCATATGTTATACGGATCCCAAGCTCATCAAGAACATTGGATTGTATGTTTTGGTCTATATTGGTGACTAATACCTTAGTACTAAGATCTAATATGATTCCTTATATATTTACTAATTGCTTGCCAATGATCCGATCAATATTGCTTGAGTTGTAATTGTGATTCTTAAAGACTACCTTTATATCCCACGCTTTACATTAGGGACCCTAGTTGCGTACCTACCATATACATTTTTCATAGGTATATCCTTCCTCGAACCTTCATGAACAAGACTTTATGATCTTAAATTGAAAATTTTCCTTCATTGCATGCATGGCCAGCTTCTATTGCATACATGGCCACTTCTATTGCGCTCTTTCTTGTTGGCGATATTTGTCCAACCGTGGGTGCATTGCTTGCAAATAGTACATAATCATTACTTAAGCTCGGTTTAATTGTTGACAATGAAGGACATCTAACAAATTAAGATGCGCTTGCTTTTGTTATTTGCAAATTATTTTCATTACGAATAGGTGATGCCTATAACTATCATCAACAGTAGATGGAATGAGAACACTATTCATCCTAAACCCCACTTATATAAAAGGAGCATCACAATTTACTCCAATTGAAACTTCAAATGTATCATTAACTTCATCATCAACCCACATCCTATCATGATCCAATTTGATATAATCATCAAGTGCTATCATCTTCCTACATTCATATCATTATTATAGTTTACATCATAATTGTAAAGGTTATACGACTTGTCATATTCATCTATCGTGGGCAACACATGATTAGCTACTGTAGTGTCATTCCCATCGTGTAAATTCAATGCAGTATTTTTCTCAATTTCATTATGTGGGATTAAATATTTTTCATTTCTAATTCCACTTCTATTAACATTCACTATAGGTCTCGACAATAAAAATATTTTGCTTCCACTCTGAGAGGCAAATGGAATCGCATAATGGGAATCTCTTTCTCCAATTGTTGGCATCTCTTGTAAAGCGGACGTATCTTGTAATACGTCAATCTCAATAAATAATGGAGATGTATGTATTTTTTCCATAAGAAAATGCTCCTTAAAGAAGCACTTCACATTTCTATCATTTTTAATCTCAATGAGATCCAATTTATAAACTATAACATGATGAAGTATAAATTTCATTTTGATGTGAAAATGGTTGGGATTTATGTTCACCACTTTATATGCAATTTCTAGTGGCTCATTATATGTGCAGTTAGTGTGCATGAACCTTTCTTTTGTCCTCCCATCCACATAAACTAATTCCCTTCGATATCTAATTCAAACCTTCCATCAAACCGAATCACAATTATAGTTGTTTCTTATATCCAAAACCTACAAATACAAAAAATATTAATTATATAGTTTATTTTTTTAAACTTCTATTGTATCTTATTTAATATTTTTTAGGAAAGAAAAAGAAAAAGCCTTCCTCGGCAGGTTGGCCCAGGGCCTTGGTAAGCAGGAGGAATTAATGAAATGACCTTCCTTTTGGCTGTCCTCATTAGGTTTGTTGAAGGTCTCAACCAACCTACCGATGATGCATCCTCACTACTATAATTTCTTCAAGATCTCATTATTTTTTTCAAAAAACATATGCAATCAAACGAATACATCAAAACCACAAAATCAAAAGTAAATACACGTATTTATTATCTTCTTCAAGCATATTAATGCAAAATATATATAAAAAAATATGGTACTGTAAATTACAAATATGTTATTACATTTTAAAGCTAATGATAGTTTAATGAGAGTCTGAGGTGAAGAGATTTGATTTTAAAAAGAAAAAAATCAATAAGAAATAAAGAACAAATAATGATTTAGAAAAAAACAGAAATAAAAGGACTAAAAGGAAACCCAAAGTTAACATACATAGATGAAAATAACATAATAACAAATAAATTAAAATGGAATGAGTTGGTTATTAGTTAATGAAGGATAAATTCAATATTTTATCTAGCTTTTGCAGAAAGCATGGATTAGTAAGTATTTTTTTCAAATATTATTTTTTGGTGAATATTTTATCTAAAAACCCTTCTAAAAATCTGTACTTGTATTTTAGCCTTAATTTTTCAATGAAAAATATAATTTATAATATAATAATTTAGTTTTTTGACTATAGGAAATTAATTTTCAAAGATAAATACATACCTACTTCTTCAAATGTTTTATTAAATTGTTTTTAAGAAATTAATAATTATTTATGATTATTTTAATTAGTAGCTAGAATGGATAATTAATATTTGCTTATTATTTACTAACATTTACTTATATATATATATATATATATATATAAATGTTCTAGAGTACTACATGACTTATATATGATGAGTAACACATATATAGCATCTTATTAAAAATGAGCAACCGTGTAAATTTTTATTATTCATTATTTTTTATATTTACATCTTATTAGGCTCCGTGTGAATTTGATCAATTATATTCTTATTATCGCTCACTATATATATACAATGTGGTACACTAGAGTATTTGTCTATATATATGAGAATTAAATTACTATATTCAATAATTTAAATATACGCACTATATTCATCGAAAAAATTAAGGCTAAAATATAAATAATTGAAATGGTGTTTTAATTATTTGTACGTTAATATTTTATTTACAATTTGTCATATGCCTTACATTTATGTCTTCTCCATCGTTAAAACTGAAAAACTGCCGGTGGGTGAATTTGATTTTTTGTTTTTGGTAAATAAAAAAAAGGTCTCGATGTGGATCTTATCATCCCAGAATTCTATTAGTGGATAAATCCTTCGTGTTGTTCTAGTTTTACACCCTTTTCGGAGTCTAGAGTAGCTGATTCACACCTCTAATAGATCTCCTCCACCTAACGCATCAAGTAAGGCTGAGTACACCTGAGGCAATAGTGGGACTTGCCAAGACTCAAACCATAATTTTCGCAAACGAGTATGATGGAACGGTCAGCTTTTTTCTCACTGGACCACACCTCCAGGTGCGTGGGTGAATTTGATTTATTTGAAGCCGGGGATCTATTTGAAATAACACCAAACTTGTAGATGATATTAACTCTTTAATTAATAATAATAGCTTGCTAACCAATAATGATAATAATAATAATAATAATTTGGGGTTTTTATTTTAATTTTATTTTTGATGAATATGTATAGTAATTTGGGTTTCAATGGCTGCATAAGCAACAAGAATAGGCGGAAGGAACAGAAGTTGAGTGGCCAACCAAGGCAGCGGTTGAAGAAGTGCATGAGAACGGAGTGTTAGCATCAAACACAAGGAAGAAAATGGCTGAAGAGAACGGAGAGAGTAGTACCAGCAGGGAAGAGCAGGAGGAGGCGTTGGTGGCTCTCATAGAGCATCGCACCCGCGAAGTCCAACATCTCCACAACCGCATCTTCTATTACCAATCTCAGGTTTCAAACCTATTCTTTCTCATATACTCTCTCCCAGAAAACCCAGTTCCATGAAATAGATGATGAATCACATTAAGCATTAAATTCTTGGCATGTTGAAACAAGATAGCGAATGAAAGTCCGTATTTTTACAATCTTGGTTTTCATTTGTAATTGTATGGTGAGGGTTTAGAGATAAATAATTTTATGGGTTATTTTAGAATGAGTTGCTTTGACTTGATGAGGGTAACTATAGCTGTACTTATACTGATATCAGTCAAGATGAAGGAAAGAAATCAGAAAGCATGCTTTCAAATGATGAAATGTTTGAAACATTATTTTCTTGGCATCGAAGCCTGTATATTTACAATAGTGGTTTGCGTTTGCAATTCTTTGGCGAGGGTTTAGAGATACAATTTCATGGGAATTTTTTTGGATGGAGTTACTTTGACTTGATGGGGGTAACTATATGAAGGCAAGCGATCAGAATGCTTCCTGTCAGATGATGAAATGTACAAAATATTATTTTCTTGGCATGGTGAAACAAGTTATCAGATGACAGTCTATTTTTACGGTTTGCATTTGTAATTCATTAGAGAGGTTTAGACCCAAATTGTTGTATTGACTCTTTGAAATGGAGGTAATTATAGAAATTGTAGCGCATCAGTCAAGATGAAGGTTAGAAAAGCATGCTTTCAGAAGTTATTGCTCTGAGTTTTTCAAGTGCAACTCCTATGTTGTTGAAGCTTGTCTGACTGTTATAAGCCCCTTCAATGTTTAAAGATTTTTCAATGGAACTCGTTTTTAAATTTCTTTGGTCCATTGAGTTTCACGCTTATTTGATCTTTGTAGACCTTTTTCTCTGCTTTCACATTATCTATTAATTTTTTATACTTCTATCATGCACATGTTACTATAAATGAATTTGGTTACTAGTGATATAGGACAATTAGGGGATAAAGTTCTTTGCAACATCTTATATTTATGAAACATGGACATTGGTTTGAATTTTGAAAATCTTCTAAGGAAAAATTGATATCGAGTATTCCTGCATAAAACGTATGGAGAAATGCATACTCAGATTATCTTTATCCTACTATTAAGATAACAAATCTGTTATTCTCTTAAAAAAAAATTGTGTTTGATTTGTAATCCTATTTATTTTACTTAAATATGTTCTAGTGCCCTATAGACTTACAATCCATAGTATAATCAATCATAGGCAATCTCAAGGAAAGTATCAGTAATAATTTATTTGTTAAACTCATGCAGCTTAAGGAAGCAGAGCAGAGGCTGAATGATTCACAATCTAAGTTGGCTCGTCTTCGAGGTCGGAGTGATGCCACATCATCTAAAAGTCATCTAGATAATGGAACTAAAACTGTCAAGGTGGAGCACAGGTCAACAAGTCCTATCCATAAAAATGATGGTTCTTCTAGGAAACAGTCTCAGTCTAAACCAGAACTTTTAATACCTGCTGTCACTCCAAAAATTTCCCAACCTACAAAACTGGCAGGGTCTGGTCCTCAAGCCAGTGCTTTAGTTTCTAGTCACTCCTATAGTCCATTAAAAGCAAAAGGAGAAAAACCATCTATAATGTTTTCACAGCAGGAAGTTACTGAAAGTCAAGATAAAGGGATGAAAAGGAAGTTTGGTAAGACTCTCACCTGTTTAGTGGGTTCATAGTATCAGTTTTTTATACCATGACTGTACATCTCTGAATTACTTGCAGGCAAGTTTATTTTGTTGTATGTTATTCACTTTCATGTAAGGGTTCTTTTGTTTGTGATTGGGAAGTTTCCCTTTGTAATCCAGAACAGAAAGAACACAGAGAATTGATACCATTGGTGCGTAGTAGTGTTTCACCATGCATAATCCAGTGCCAATCTAGCAATCACATCACAAGTCAGCATAAAAGAAAGTTAAGAAGTATTGCTTTATGTCCAGTGAATGATCAGCTTTTTGTCACCAGGTAATCATATGTATGACCTGGAAAGAATAGTAAATGTGATAAGAATGAAGTAATGCACATATTTTTGTAAAGAATATTTGATTTAATTATAGCTGCTTCTCTGCTTGATGCTGCATGGATAAGTTTTGAAGAAGCTATCGTGCTTTGCTTTAAATTTATTTTACTTTATGGATAAGATTTAGTTTTCTTAGCTATAGTGCTTGGACTTTAAACGTAACTCTAGTAGTGCATGTCAATTCTCAATTATTGTAAGTTCCTCAATTTTCCACGCATAGCTATAGATATATATAGCTTTAAATAAGGCTGCTGCCCTGGAATTGAAGTTTGTCTTCCCTGCAATATGTTGATATCATTTGAATAAATTACTAGTAATACAGTTTGTGAATAGTATGTAGGAATAAAATTGACGTTGCTTCTCTGATCCTACAATTCATACATTAGCAGCAGCCATGACAGAATTTTTCATGAGACATTTCCTCTAATCTGGAATTAAGTAATCTTTCAAGAAAACAGGAAAAAAGAAGGCCATGAGAATTGCTCCATAGTTTTAGTTTAGAAATGGTTTTAATGTAACTTGGACAATTTTATCTTGGTTGGTACAGCTTCATGACAGAACCATTGAATACCATTTCTCTCTCACACCCTTGCTTTACTCTCAAAATTGTTTTCATGCCTTACTAAGCTGATAATGCTCATTGCCTACAACAGGGAAATAAAGAGGTTCGCCCCTCCCTTTCTCTTCTGTTATTTGACTACACTCTTTAGGCTCTCTCTCTCTCTCTCTCTACATTCTTTAGGTTCATCTCTCTCCCTCCCTCTCTCTCTCTCTCTCTCTCTCTCTCTCTCACACACACACACACACACACACACACACACATGGAGACACAAACACAAACGCACGCATGCACGCACACACATAAAGAACATAACAAGAAATGGAAAAAGAAAGAAAACAAAAAAGGGGAAAGCAAGCAGTAGGCTCACCAAAACAAGGGAAAGTACTAAGTCAGCCACAATCACCTTGTAATATAAATGATGATATTTGTAATTGAGAAGGAAACAAAGAGTATTGGCTGGTTATAAATTGAATCAGAAGTGTTAGATTCCTTTTTGTCCTTTTAGTGTGTTTTTGAATTACCACCAATTAAACTTTTTATGCTATAAAATGGTATAAGTTTTGTTGAAAAGTGTAAATTTTTCACAAATGATTCTAAGGTTCAAATTCTTAGTTTTGTCAAATAGTTAAGAGAGAGAGGTTGTGGATTTTGTAACTAGGAAATAATGAGTAGAAAATGGTGGATGTGTGTTTGCAATGTGATAAAACTGTCTGAGTAACAATAATAATGCAAAAGTGTTTGCTTCACTCATTACTCAACCATTGGTCTTGGTACTTTAACTTGAATTTCAATTCCACTATGAGTCTTACAGTTCTGTAGTTTAACAGTTTAGGGACATAATTTATGTCAAGCTTATCATGCATGTCTTTTTGTTCAATGCTCTTTTGTTCAACTGGTAAGAATTACTTTATTTGTGTGTGTCGTGAGTATTTGCTGATGTGATTTAGGAATTCATTTCTCATTAATGTTTAATGTTTGCAGTGCATTGGATGGATTCATCAACTTATGGCAAGTTCAGTCAAGGGGTAAGACTAAAATATTTAATGTTAACTTTTTATATTCTTAGGTTACATATATTATTTTGTTGCTTGGTACCAAGTTAAAGGGCAACGTCTCAAGTGTTTTATGTTGTTTTTATTTTCTTAGGTATACATTTAATTATATTGTTTATTGGTACCAATTTAAAGTGGAGTTAAATTAGACATATAGTCATTTGTAGGGTCTTATAGTTATAAACCTCGCATGCAATTGATGAAGATATATTCAATGTTGTTGATAATTTTGCCAACATTAGTCATAAAGTACCTCATATGAGTACAGATTGACCTTTATTGTTTTCACTTAGAGGTCTATACGATTTTGATTTGAGAATATGCTTCTGGGTAGTTTTATTGGGGTATTTATGAACTTCTCAAGTTCACCTATCGATAAAATATATTTCCCTCATGTCATATAGGGGTAGGTTGGGCTATATACTGATGTTGTTTTATGAAGTTCTTTCTAGATGCTATTTGTTGACACCTGTAAAAGTTGAAAATATATGCTATGTATATATGGTGATGGAAATTATGTGCAGTTTCAATTCTTATTTCCTCTTCTGCAATATAAAGTTGTTGATTAGGTATTCCAGTATTTATTCTGTGTGTTTTCTTGAATTGCTGATCAGTTTCTTCTATATTCTGCAGTACTGATTGTATAAACTGTGTGCTTTCTTGGGTTACAGGTCAGGTGCCTCCCTACTTCATTCTTCTGATTGTGTGTCTCCAAAACAAAGGAGATGGCCAGAAGATATAACTTGGCACCGGAGGGTAACAGTCTATTTTCTGCATATAGTGCTGATGGTGGGGACTCTCAGATATCAATATTAAATCTAAACAAAACACAAGGGGTAAGTAAGGCACTTACAAATGTTTATAGAAACCCACATTAATTACACAGTAGAGAATTTTCTTTCTGAAAACCTTTATATCTTCTCGATATAATTGAAGCTCTAATTCTTGTACTTCTAATCATTGACAGCATGCCCGTGTTACTTTCTTAGAGGATAAACCTCATGTGAAGGGTATTATCAACAGCATAATTTTCATGCCCTGGGAAGAAGCAAATTTTGTCACGGGGGTAGTGATCATGCTGTTATACTTTGGAATGAGAAAGGTGCTGGTAATGTGTGGAAACCTAAGGCTTTGCACAGAAATTTGCATTCTTCTGCAGTTATGGGAGTTGCTGGGATGCAGCAAAAGCCGATTGTACTATCTACTGGGGCAGACAAGAGAATTATTGGGTTTGATGCACATGTTGGAAGAGCAGAGTTCAAGCATCAAATAGAAAGTAAATGCATGAGTATTCTGCCAAACCCATGTGACTTCAATCTATTCATGGTTCAAGCAGGGTGAGAACCATCTACATTTACATCCTGAATTTTCTTGTTACCAATACATATATCTGTTTTCCTTTTGCATCTGCTTGCCACATTGACTTATATCTTAACATGACTCATGCTTTTTGTGTAGTTATTTCAAGTATTGGTGTTTTATGCATTACCCACAAACCTATCTTTCTATCTTTAAGAACACTATTGTAGTTTTGTTATAAGCCGATCTTCCTTTTTTATTATTATTATTTTTTTTTTAATTTGGAATAGCGGTACTTTAATCTGTCTAGAAGAATGGAAAACTTAGCTGTGTCAATAGTTCCCAACAAATGAAGAGGCAGTTACAGTAAAATATAGGTTTTTGTTTGAGAGTTGCTGGGTAGTGTGAACCATAATTTGGTTGCTGAAATTTGAATTTTGGATAATGTGAAAATTCAAAATGTCATTGAGAAGGGCAAGTTAAATATGAGGATGAGGTTATACCCTTGAAATAAGAGGGAAATTTATTGATAGGATAGATAAGCTTTGTGTTCAAGAGCAAAAAACCTTATATTCTGTAAGGTCTCGAAGCAACAATTTGCTAACTAGAATAACGTTAATATTTGGCATATGCAGGACTCCCGAGAGGCAGCTTCGACTGTTCGATATCAGACTCAGACAAACGGAAATACATGCTTTTGGCTGGAAACAGGAAAGTAGTGAATCTCAGTCGGCTCTAATAAATCAGGCTTGGTCTCCCGATGGTTTATACATCACCTCTGGTTCTGCAGACCCCAGGATTCACATCTTTGATATCCGATACAATGCTCAGAAACCATCTCAATCCATTAAAGCTCATCAAAGACGTGTCTTCAAAGCTGTATGGCTTCATTCCATTCCACTTCTCATTTCCATATCATCTGATCTGAACATTGGGTTGCACAAAACCTCTTAGAATTTTCTCAGACCAGGTACTCATACCTTTAAAAATAAAATTTTTTTCCTCTAGAGCTTCACATGTTGCATTGATGTCAAACTTTGTTTACTTGTTCTCAGGAGGAACAAATTTTTCTTAGGGAAGTTATGTCACAAAAATTCATGAAGATACCATTGACATAGCGAAAGCTTATGTAATTTTTTAGGAGGAACACTGAAAACCAAACTCAGGCAAGCTGTGGAGTAAGAATTTTTCATACAAATCATGTTAATATGAGAAGAGTAAGAGTTGCATTCCTTTTTGTTTTGCTTTACTTTTGTGTTCTTTAGCTTCAAATGATCTGAGCCTACTGTTTCAAAAGTTTTGGCATTTTGATTCTTGCCTGTCTAGCATGGCAAATGTATATTTTTCCTTTCATGCTCTTTTTGAAAATCTTGCTTTCGTGCCCAACCAAACCCTCTAATGCATGGTCCTAGTGGCTGTATTTTGAAACAAATCATCTCTTTCATTAAACAAGGGCAATTAATTTCTTATAAATAGCTTCAAATGCATTAAAAATGATAATAATAATAATAATAATAATAATAATATTGAAAGCCCTCTCAATGCTGATCATTAAACAAGGGCAATTAATTTTTTATAAATAGCTTCAAATGCATTAAAAATGATAATAATAATAATAATAATAATAATAATAATAATAATAATAATAATAATAATAATAATAGAAATATTGAAAGCCCTCTCAATACTGATCAAGTTGGATTATACATCTTGATTCATCCAATATTGATCAAGTTTTGGAGTTTCCGTGAATCAAGTTGGATTATGCATCTTGACTGATCCAGTATTTGATAAAATACTTTTTTTCCATAACATTTTATCTTTGTTTTAATCCTTTAAAATTACACATTCATCAGCCTTGGTACCGTCTGTATGAAAGAGAATAGGGCGGCATCTTGCAAGATTAGTATTCTATCTTATAGTTTCTATATTAAAATACAAAATATATACATGCAGTATTTTCTGTCTAGGATTTGATTACTTAAGATCATAGAATCAGTACCAAGTAGGATTATGTCTTTCTATAAAATAAAAAGGTTGCTTCGAGCTCACAATCTATAACTATCAATTATGGTTACGGTATGATATAACCTTAATCTTTTAGATATGCCACAATTTTACTACTACTGGAAATGGTGAATCGAGATAACGAAGATATGAAGATCATCCAAGTATTTGAGATTTTGCAATGTAACACATCATGTATGGCTGGTGTTTACTGAGTAGATAATCTATGAGGCAACCCATCAAATTCTGGCCGACTTGGGCAGAAAATTCAGATGAGCAATGCGCTAGAATTTTGTAAACAAATTGGTGATTAACTAAATAATTATAAAACTGTCAAATGCTCAAGCATATGAAAGTGAACAAACTGCCATTCTACCAAGTGAATGCGCAAGGAGTGAGTAAAGAATCTTTACCGGCCCTGACATTTTTGCGAAAAGGATTAAGCATAAAAAAATAAAATAAAAAATCATTTAATTCGGATAAAGGCAAAAATATTTTATATAAAAAAAAAATTCGGACAGCAAAGGATGTGGATTAAGTATAAAACATAAAATAAAAAATCATCTAACCGGTTTGTCACTATGCTTTTGCTGGACTTGGCTTTGTTATTTGCAGTTCTATAAAATGGAATAGCCAAATAGATGAAGGAAAAAAGGAAATTGAAAAAGAAAAAGCAGGTATAAGAAAAACAACCAAAAAAATTAAAAAAAGGAGAAAAATTGAAAGTCAAAGATAAGTGAGCCACAAATTTTATTAAATATATTTATTAAAATCTGAATTTATTTTAAAAATTTTAAATTATATTAAGTATATTTTACAAATATATATTATGATTATTGTCATTATATATTATTATTATTATTTTGGCAAAATCATTTGGCATTGCTGGGAGTGAGGTTGAATCAAAATAACCTTCTTTTGTAGATGTAGTTAATGGTACCACTAATCGCTACAAAAGAAAGGTTGGTGGGAACAATTATGCAGGTGTATTATTGTCAGGGAGTCGGTCCGATTCGGCTCAAACGATACTAACTTGTAAATGAAATTTTATCTCGATTCATGTTAATGAGTCTGCCTATTAAGAGCGAATTGCTCTTTGCCAATTATCTTTGATTGCTCGCATTGTATTGTCAAAAGGAGAAAAGTTTTAGAAATTTGACGATCTTTATTCAAAATTACAAAATATCTAGAAGTTGGATAAATGGTAATTGATTTCGCTAGAGCAAGGATACTTTAGATTCTTCTGTTTGCTGTAGAGGATAGGCACAAGGTGTAGTCATTTAGCTCATTGAACTTGAAGCCAAGGATAGTTCGACTACAAAAGTGGGTAAAAATTTTAACCCAAAGAACACGTAAGTCAATAAATGCTCGTTATGAGTTAGGTTTTATAATTCAAGTTGGGAATATTGACATCCACGCATACTCACGGACCTTGCCGAGGTATCGATATACCTTTAAAGATTGACAATTTTATGGCAAGAAACTATGGACACTATGCTCGGGTTTTGGTTGATGTGAATTTAGCTGGGTTTGTCCCTGAAAGTTGTTATTGGAAACGACAGTCAACTGCATTGAAGTAGCTTTATATTTTGAATAGTTCCCAGATTTTTGCACTTCTTGTCATAGTGTTGGTCATTCAAGAACTAAGTGCAAGTCGGTGATTGGAAAGGAGCCTCCTAAAATAGATGTCATGCCAACGAAGCGAATAAGGCTCGGGTTTGAATTAGGTCTACAAACCGAAGCAGGCACCTTCGATACATGTGGAGTTGACTACACCCTTTGTGTCTACTATCAATACCTTTGAGGTATTGAATACTGACGTGACACCCACTCCTATAGAGGAAATAGACCATCAGCAAGCTGTAGTTCTTTTTAATATGATTAACACTCATACAAAAATGGGTGTTGATGTTCGATCAACTGCTTCAGATCCAGGTGCTGTTCCAAACAGAACTAACTTCAATACCAATGTGGGTAAAAGTGTTCAAATTACATCAGAGAATATTCAGACTCCATCATACCATAGTATGGATCCATGCTAGGTCGCATCATGGGCAAACGCTTTTGGCGATTCAAATGATATTGTCGAAGATGAGTGGCCACCTTTGCAAGGTAAAGACTCTTCAAAACCCTCACAAGATTTCAATGGTACCTCATATGTGGGTTAAAATTCAAATTCTATGGTCATGGTTCCATTCAATTCTTCTGGTTCACTCACTACAGCACAACAAAACTTGAATTGGTTGCTTCGCATTCGTTAGTCTCGAAAACTACTGATAAGAATTTATGGAATATAGTTAAAAGAAAACCGAGTCGACCAAAGAAACAAGAAACAGCTAGAAGATTGCAACTGTCGATAGCGAGATTGGGATTGACTAAGCCTTTCACATGGGCTTCTCATCACACTACTCACTGATTTTTATTATCTTTGTACTACCTCGATAGGGTTTTTTATCTATCTTTCCTACTTATATTTTTTTTTATTTTATCTTTAATAAAATTGGCTTAGGTTTTTTTGGTGGTTTGGGGTTGTCTATATAGCTTCCCCTTCTACTTTAATAGCCTAAGTTATCTCTTTCCGATTATTATTATTATTATTATTATTATTATTTTAGGGGCCCTCATCATGGAAGGCCTTGCGCTATTGTATGGGTTTTATGGCCCTACAACCAATTGTACAGTCAAAATTAGTAAAACAACTATCTACTTTTCAATTTCTCTGCCATAACAAAAGTGTACTTTTATGAGTTATGCATTTACTTTCCTACTATTCTCTCTTTTAACATTCAAATCCGACCTATATATTTATTTATTTATTTTTTGTCAATTTTACTGCACATATTTAACCAAAAATAATTTTTTTCTCATTTTCCTTTATTACACAAAGCACCACATCCGACTACACACAGTCGAAAGCTTCACAAACATTGCCTTTCTTAAGATCCGACCTTGCTTTGCAGCTTTGTAGCTTAGGTTGCTATAATCTAGCACGAGTGAGTGAGATTTATGAATAAATTTTTAATTTATTTTATGTAATTGTTTTAAAGTTTGAATTTATAAGTTTTATAAGTTTTATTGTGTTTTGGTGTGTATTTGTGTTAAAAGAATAATGTTTTTGTGTTTTGAGTGTGATTTTTCATGATTTCTATGTGTATTATGTGAAAACTAGTGAAAACGTAAGAAAAAACCTGCAAATGGCCAAATGCAGTGTCAGCGTCGGAGAAGGTGACCGATTATTGGGTCGGATCAGACCTATTAGACTAAAAAGTGGTCAAATGGGTTGAATTTGACCTATCTGACATAAAAAGTGGTTGGACGGGTCGGATCTGACCTATCCGACTGGGAAACGAGTTGAATCCGACATATTTGACTGAAAAAATGGTCAGACGGGTTGGATTCGACCTATCCATTTGGGAAACGGGTCGAATGGGTCATATCCGACCTATTCAACTGAAAAATTAGTCGGATAGGTCAAATTTGATCTATCTAATCAGAAATGTGGTTGGACGGGTCAGATCCGACTAGAAAAAATGGTTGCATAGGTTGGATCTGACCGATCGAACCACTTTATTAATAAAGATCCGACCGTGATAATTATTAACAAAGATCCAACCATATTTTTCCACTTTAATTGTTGACAGCTTTTTATTTATTTAATATAAATAAATATGAATTTTAAAAAAATAAAAATTAAATTTAAAATTTGAATATTTAAAAATAAAAGAATTTAGGTTAAAAATAATTATTAATTATTCATATATATCGGAAAGAGGTAACTTAGGCTATTAGAGTAGTCAAAGAAGGCTTCATCAACCACAAACAATCCAAAAATTATAAGCCAATTATATTAAAGAAAAAATAAAAAGGTACAAGGAGAGATAGATAATAACGCAACTATTATCATAAACAGTATAAAGATAGTAAATAATCAGAAAGTAGTGTGCTGAGAAGCTTGTGTGAAAGGCTTAATCAATCATAATCCCGCTGTTGCAAGTTACAATCTTCTAATTGTTTCTCATTTCTTTGGTCGAATTGGTTTTCTTTTAATTATATTCCATAAATTTTGGTCAGTGGTTTCGGAGACTGACGGATGCAAAGCCATCAAATTTAAATTAATCTGCGTTTCTGTCGACAGCTGCACTCTTCTAACTGTTTCGCCATTTTTTGGTCGACCCGGCTTTCTTTTAATAATATTTCATAAATTCTGATCTTGGGTTTCTGAAATCGACGGTTGTGAAGCAATCGAATTCAAGTTTCGTTGTGCTGCGGTAGGTTCACCAGAAGATTCGAACGGTACCATGGCCATAGTATTTGATTGTTGGCCCACATAGGGGGTACCATAGAACTCATTTGAGGGTTTTAAAGAACCCTCACATTATAGAGGCGGCCACTCATCTTCAACCTTATCATCTGCATCAACACCAAGCTCCTCATTTGAGTCGCCAAAAGCGTCTGCCCACAATGTGATCTGACGAGGAACTGTAGTATGGTTTGATGAAGTCCGAACACTCTCTGATGTATTGCGAATACTCTTACCCAGCAGATCGGCCGATCCTGCTGGTAGCAATATCTAAATCTGGAGAAGTTGGTCTGGCTGTAATGCTCATTTCTTAATTAATATCAACCATCCTAGAAGGGACCGCATATAATAATTTGTAAATTTAAATCATTTTATTATTAATAATTATAAACTGAATTGTAATTTGTACGTATAATTAATAATTATAATTATAATAATAATTTATAAGTTTTAAAATATTTCACGATTAATAATTAATTGGAAAAATAATAATAGATTAATTATTAATTTTATTGAAAAAATAATTATTAAGATATATATTAATATAAATTGAACGTTATTGGAAAATTATTGTTTACCAATCACTATATATATGTGCTTTATTTGGAATATTATATTTGAAAAATTATTATTAATATATATATATATATATATATGAATATAAATAATTATTTTAAAAAATAATTATTAATTAAAGTGGATGGTTTGGTAGTGAATAGTGACAAACAAATAAATGCATAAGTGAGATTTGAATGTTAAAAAAAAAAAGAATATAAAAATAAATGCACAACATCCAAAAATACACTTTTACTATAATAGAGAATTTAAAAAAAAAAATATTTCTTTTGTTAATATTGATTATACGATTAATTGTACAACCATAAAATTCATTATTGGATACCCACCATAGTAAGGGCCAACATTACTAAAAGATCAGCATTCAGAACGCAAATACAAGTTCTGTTTTCACCAAAAAAAAAAAAACACTTATACGAGCATTGGCCCATGCAGTTCCAATAATCTTTAAAACCAAGTCCTCAGAAGTATTTCATTACATAATTTTTCAGCAAATTACCTGATGCAGAATTATGTAGAAGATAATAAGGAGAAATTCAACATTTTTCCCACGTGGGTGTTTACATTCATAAACTCGACTATATTGATTGTCATTATGATGTATCTATTACCCGGGAAGAATACTTTAGACTAATTGTCAGTATTACCTTCCATTACATAATGATGTGCTTATATATTAATGGCTTTTAACTTTCGTATGTGCACCTCAAAGTCAACAACCAACTAAGCTTTAACTACCTAATAAAAGTCATATGCACATGTTTTTTTCTTCAAAAATCCAGTTTCATATTGTAACTAAGATGATACATAAAATTCTTATGATGAGCGTTGGGATATACCATTACAACAACCCTCTCCAAACCCTTGTGCTTATCAGTAATGAACACTAAATCATCAACTTCACTGTATACCTCCTTGGACTAATAAAAGAACCAAGTGTAATATATTTCATTTTCTATATCCGTAATATCAAAAGCCAAAGGGTATATATGCTTATTCCCATCGAAACACAATGCAATAATTAAAGTACCCTTATATTTTCCTTATAGATAGGTCTCATCCACAGCTGCAACAAGCCTAGCCTTATGAAATATAGTAATACTTTACCCTAAAGTCAAGAAGAAATATAGGAAATAGTTGTCATCATTCGTCTCAATACAAGTAATAGTATCTAGATTCTTCATCTCCAACATTGAGCACCACAAAGACAAGGTTTGATATGACTCCTAAAGATACCTCTAATAGTGTGAAGTGCATTTTCTCTTGATCTCAATCAATCCTTTTTCATGTGCTATATGGATCCCTAACTTCTCCGCAACATCGGATTGTATGTATTTTGGTTTATATGTGACCAATACCTTAGTATTTAGATATAATATGATTTCATATATATTTGTTGCTTGCTTGGTGATGATCTAGTCAACCTTGCTTGAATTGAGAGCAAGTTTGCTTTTAATGAACACCCTTATTACCCACAACTCTTGTAATATTTGCTTTTTTATGTACAGTTGACTTTTGATCCAAGTCAATGTTGGTTAAAGTCAACATTTAGAGTGTCTACCACGCTATGGTTTTGATTAGTTTTAAGCTTTATTGTTTATTTTATCTTCTAAATGTGCTTGTGGTTGTTAGTCAAAGTCAACATTGCCAGCCATCACCTAGACTAATAGATGGTTAACTGAGATTTTTCTTTCCACACATGACATATGTAGTATTTTTGTAATGTTAAATGTGATCGTAAGGTTACTTGGATACCAAGTTTGATTTTGTCAAACCTTTGTCAAAAGTGGTCTAGCTTTCATCATCTCATTTCCCTAGGGCCACTTAATTTAAAACCCCATTTCAAGACACCAAGCCCCCATTTTGAACTAAGGAAGCTGGCCATCCATACTTTAGAGAGAGAGTATGTGCTTTCTAGAGAGAGAAAGTGAAAGAAAAATAGAGAGAAGTAAGGGAAAGCGAAGGAAATTTAAGGAAAAAGCAAGGAGATAAAGAGCAAAGGGGGTGACCATTTGGTACATGAGATCAAATAGTTTTGGAGGTAGATCAAGGTAGATTTGAAGAGATTTGAACAATTCCAAAGGTAGGTTTCCATACCCACTTGTT
This sequence comes from Rhamnella rubrinervis, assembly GCA_007844105.2. Lineage (NCBI taxonomy): Eukaryota > Viridiplantae > Streptophyta > Magnoliopsida > Rosales > Rhamnaceae > Rhamnella > Rhamnella rubrinervis. The sequence continues at coordinate 7,714,543 of CM017583.2, read as the reverse complement.
GATTTTGGAACTTTAAGTATGTTTGAACCTAGATCCAGCTATTCTTCTACCTTTTTATTTTTTATAGTTAATTTTTTGAAATAATGTCATATGGTTACTGTTTATCGTATTTATGATGATGAAAGTGTGGATTGGTGGAGTAATAGCTTGATCTAGACTTATTGGTGACTATGAATTCATGTGGTGTGTTAATCTGAAATTTTTTTAAAAATCTATGAAATTTGGCTGGATACAAACCTTGATTACAGCTCTATGAAATTTTTAAAAATTTTACTGTAAGCATTTGGGTTTGTTATGAACATTTTGACTTGGAATCACATGATTTGGATTTGTAATGAGAAATATATGAATTTTACAAAACCGTTGGTTATTTGGATAATTATGGAAAAATTCTGCACTTTTACCCACAGGTTTTATTGGGTTTGAGCAATATTTTTCTCCTACACTATAATGAGTCGCAGTTAGTTTGGCTTTGGAATTACATAAAGTAGAGTTAAATTAAATGTTTCATACATTTTACAAATTTGCTCGTTTTCTGAAAAGTTCTAGAAAAATACTGCATTTGTACTCAAGGGTTTCACTATTTTTGAAAGGGTTGTAAATTTTGTTATTTTAGTGGCATATTTTTCTTTTAAACTACACTAAATCATGGTCATTTGGTTTTTGAATCATGGGAATCTAATTTATAATGAGAGAGTTATGATTTTTGAAATTTTGATGTGCTGAAATTGGTTGGGTTTAATTTATGTATCATTTTATTTTATTATTTATTATTTTCTAATTTTAAATCATTCACGTACTATTAATGTAAACTTTACAATTTGAATGCTTTAATTGTATGGTTTTGCATAAAGTTTGAATCTTTATGTTAGTTATGTACATTTTTTGGTGATAAATGATATAAATTTTATGACCTTTAAGCTTAACCGTGTAATTGGGATTATGGGAATGTGATGTCATGTTGTGTTTGTGAACACTATTGCCAAGTTACCCATGTGCATATACATGCATCGATATGCATGTCATGAAAGCTTTTGTCACATGCAAATAAACTAATTTTTCCAAACAAGTCACATTTTAAAGTTTTACATAGAAAAGTCATAGTCATGCATACATAGACATATGTATTTATTGAATGGGGCTTATATGGATGGGATATGTGAATTGTTTAGTATAGGTCCCACTAACTAGTGAGTGGAGAGATTGGATTCTCACATGCACGGGTGCATATGGTGGTTGTAATCCTAGCACTTGCATAGAGCGGATGTAAGCGAGTCTCTTCCCCACTCACACCGTTTACTCTAAATGGTTAAGTGTATTGAATTTCCTTTAAAGTATGTTTGTGTACTTCTTTAGGAAATAACAGTTGCCGACGAGTAACTAGCTCCAGCATAATTAAGAATTTACGCTAATGGAAAGTCCTACGAACATCTGTTTTTAAAATAATTGCATAGGATCTTTGAAAGAGTTAATTTTTGCATATGATTTATGACAAGAGAGAAGGAAGGAAAAATTAGTGTTTGAAAGAGAATTATATTTCACTAGCACACTGCATTACATTAGCATGTGCATATTAGGAACCTATTAAGCGATTATCCACTCATTCTTCTTGTTTTCTATGTGTATGTAATTATGAGACTTCTTTATGAAAGACTTGGTTGTGTGATGGCGGACCAGTGGAGGGTTGGTTATAGTACAAATATATTTTTTCCAAACTTTTTTATTTCCTTTTGGACTTTGTAATACTCTAATTAACTAGATAATTTTTTTTACGTTGTGGGTCTTTTATTAACAACTATATTTTGTTTTAAATTTTTAATTGCTATGGTTTTTACTTAATATTAAGGGTTTGAATGTGTCCTAAAGAGTAAAAGAGTTTTTTATTCGTACTTTATTTTTGTCCAAAGGAAACGCTTTTAATAATTTATTTTGAATGTATTCCGTTATGATATTTCTTTAGTCGGGTCTTCGAACTCGAGTAAAGAGCTGTTACAGTTTTTGGTATCAGAACTCAGGTTTTGTTAAAAATTTATGCTAATAGCCTACTCCCGTGTCTATTCACGTGCCAAGGGTAGAATTGATTTGTGGTATTTAGTTTCGTGTTATTGTTGGCTTTGCATTTTTGTTTGATTTGCCATGTTAAGATGGGTAAGTTAGTTAGTATTTTTGTATGCATTTTGCACAAGCGAAGTCATGAGATGGTGGAGGAGCCTATCTCTGAGAGATCGAGATTGAGTTCGGTACCGACATCTTTTTAGAGTGACATAGTGACTGATTTTCACCGGGCTGAGGTGGAGACTGAGAGACTATCCGATAGGATATATCAACGCCCAAGAAAAGAGGTCGTAGTGAAGGGAAAGCCATCTCATCACATGACAGTACCTAACCAACATCATCCTCCAGAGTTTAGTGTAGGGACATCGGAGTGTCTGAAGAATCAATGCACCAAGACCTAGAGCGAAAAAACCTTGAAGTACTTAGGTTCTTGAGCGGTTTTTCTACTACTGTACCTTTAGTTCATGCTGGAGTATGATATGTTGATTCGAAAAAGTTAGATCAGTTCCAAAAATACCATAGCTATGTGATGTATCACTGGTACATGAATCAGTACTGGGATGACCCTGGTGAGTAGGAAGCTCTGACTGAGCATCTGGCTTACCTTGGTTTTGAAGGCCCATGTGTAGCGGAAGTAAGCTCAGATGATAAGGATCCTGAGAAGTCTGAGAATCTTGAGGAAGAAGAAGACCCTGAGGAGTTTCCTGCTAAGGATTAGAGTGTTCGGTTGTCTTCTGTTGTAGTAGTAGTATTAGTAGTTAGGAGCTGCTATTTGTGAATTGTGTTTATTAACTATTTTCCTTGCTTAACTGCTGTATGACAAGGTTTCTTTATAATTAATGTGCTATTTTAGTGTTATCTTGTTTGGAACTCTTTTGTTTTAAGATGCCACATGTTGTACAAGATACTAACAACATTCACAGGAACAACACAACAGATATGGCCAGTTGACTACTTGAGGCTCTGGCAAGAATTGCTGTCCAAGAACCTCAGAAGTCAAGCAGAATCAATGGAGTCATAGAACAGTTCAAACGATTTCATCCTCTAGTGTTTGAAGGCTTAAGCAATCCATTGGTAGCTGAAGATTGTACAGAGTCCCAGAAGGTCATATGCGCCTTTTTCATGCTAAAAAAAGAGCTAGTCATCGGTGGGATTTGGTCAAATGAGCCTACCATAATGAAGAAAATCCAATGGTGTGGACTCACATCAAGGATCTATTCTTGGAAAAGTACTTCTAATTCTGAAACCAGAGAAAAAAGAAGCAGAAATCCTGAAACTGACTTAAGGAAACCTTTCCTTAGTCCAGTATAAGTGAAAGTTTGATGAACTTTCTTGCTTCATGTCACACTTGGTGGATATCAAGGAGCGCAAGGCGAGGTGGTTCAAAAAAGGATTACGACGCCATAACAGTGCTGCAACTACCTACTTATGCAGAGGTCTTGCAGCGGGTCCAGTTGATTGCATAAGTTCTAACCCTATAAGTGACAAAGGCTATAAGGCAGAGTTCATCTGCTCAAAGGAAAACTTGGAAAAGAAGTAATCAGCATAAGAGGAAGGCTGAGGGAAGGAAGTAACCCAATAGCTACAACAACGGAAATGACAATAGGAAGCCCAAGTGAAGTGGAAACCACTTAGCATTCCCCAGTGGCAATCGTGCGACAAGAACCATACTCAAGAGTGCTGGAGGAAGACTAGTCACATGATGCAAGACTGTCCTAAACTTGGAGAAATAATGCAGTAGCCCACTTAAGGTCTAGTATTTGTGTTGACAAGAGAAGAAGCTAAAAAAAATGGTGCTGTAGTGGTGGTAGGTATGATTTCTTTACAAGGACTGGATGCTTGTGCTTTATTTGATTCTGGTGCTACACACTCGTTTGTATCTGAACAATTTGCGTCTAAGTTTGCACTTAACAATGACTTGTATGTTACTACACTATTTGGTGTTAGTATGTGAGGTGTGCGTCGGAAATGAGAAGTTGCATGTCGACTTGATCATATTGAATATGTTTGATTTCGATGTGATCTTCGGTATAGATTGGTTGTCTATAAGCAGAGCTTACATCGACTGTAAGGAGAAGAGAATACTGTTTAGCCCTGTAGGTGGCTAATATTTTGAGTTTGAACGGTCAAAGCTGAGACCATAACCTAGGTTGTTGACTACACTACAAGCGCTGAGGTGTTTGCGTAAAGGCTGCCAAGGATTTCTTATTAGTGTTTACAATAAAGAACTATCAACTCTAAAACCGTAAGATATCAAGATAGTTCGTGACTCCTTGGATGTATTTCCTGAAAAGCTACTGGAGTTACCACCAGATCGAGAAGTAGAATTCACCATTGATTTGGTATTGGGAACTGCACTCATTTCAAAGGCACCCTATAGGATGGTACTAGTAAAGTTGAAAGAATTGAAGGAGCAACTACAAGACCTTTTGGATAAGGGTTTCATTAAACCTAGTGTTTCGCCTTGGAGAGTGCCAGTTCTGTTCGTTAAGAAGAAAGACAGTTCAATGTGGTTATGGATTGATTACCATAAGCTCAACAAAGTAGTGATAAATAATAAATACCTATTGCTAAAGATTGACGATCTGTTCGATCAACTACATGAAGTGAGTATTTTCTCTAGGTTTGATCTATATTCTTGGTTATCACCTGCTAAAAATCAAGGAGATAGACTGAAGAGTGCATTTCAAACAAGATATGGTCATTACGAGTTTATAGTAATGTCATTTGGGTTGACAAATGCACTAGCAACATTCATGGACTTGATGAACTGAGTGTTTCATGACTACCGAGATAAGTTTGTTGTGGTGTTCATTGATGACATTCTTATATACTCGAAGACGACTGTTGAGCATGAAGAGGACTTGAAGTTAGTATTGCAGAGGTTGTGAGAGAAGCAGTTGTATGCGATGTTCATGAAGTGCGAGTTTTGGTTGGAGAGCAACACTTTTCTTGGACATGTGATATCAAGTAGGGGCATCTAAGTATATCCCAATAAAATTGCAGTAATTCGCAACTGAAAAAGACCAACCAATGTTGAAGAAGTCAGATGCTTTTTGGGTTTGGCTGGGTATTACCCCAGATTTGTGTAAGAATTCTTGAGGATTACATTGTCATTGACATAGTTGCTGAAGAAGATAAGCAAGTTTATTTGGTTTAAAGAGTGTGAAGAGAGTTTTCTCGAACTCAGAAAGCAGTTGGTTTCAGTACCTATCCTTATTGTACCGAATGGCAAGGACAACTTCGTGATCTATAGTAATTCTTCGAGTAAAGGATTGGGTTGTGTGTTTATGCAAAATGGCAAGGTGATAGCTTATGTTTCATGCCAATTGAAGTCGTATGAACGCAACTACTCTACGCATGATGTAGAGCTTGCAGCGATGGTGTTTGCTCTGAAAATTTGGCGCCATTACTTGTATGGGGCCAAAGTGTGATATTTGCACTGACCATAAAAGTCTTAAGTATTTCTTTACTTGGAAGAAGTTGAATATAAGGCAAAAAAGATGGCTTGAGCTGGTAAAGGACTACGATTGCTCAAGGCAAACGTAGTGGAAGATGCACTGAGCAGAAAGTATGCGGGTTTTAGCAAAAGTTTGATTACTACCTAGTCGTATATTTTTGTCCAAAGGAAATGCTTCTAATAATTTATTTTGAACGTATTCCATTATGATATTCCTTTAGTTGAGTCTTTGGACTTAAGTGAAGAGGCGTTACAACTCTAGATTAGGGGCCCTAGTTGCACATACCTTCTCTGTATAGTTTTTATTTGTACATCCTACCTCGAACCTTTGTGAACAAGACTTGTTGACCTTAAATACAAATTTTCCTTCATTGTCCAATCTCAATTGCTTCATTTGCAGATAGTGAATAATCATTACTTCGACTCAGCTCATTGTCTAACAATGAAGGACAGCTAACCATTAAAGATGTACTTACTCTTATTGGTTGTGAATCACTTTCATTACGAAAGAGGGTAATACTTATGACTATCATCAATAGTAGGTGTAGTAGGTGGAAAAGGATTACTAAGGAGTATCAAAATTTTCCACAATTAGAACTTTGAATGCATCATTGATTTCGTTATCACTCTCATTCTATCTTGCTCTAATTTGATATCATTATCAAGTGCAATATCATCTTCATGTATTTCTGCATTTGTATCATCATCATAGTCTATATTATAATTGCAAAGGTTATACAACCTGTCATATTCATATATTATGGGCAATACACCATCAACCCTTTAATGTCCACCCCACCATACAAATTCACTGATGATCAAACCAATGCAGTATTTTCGTCTATTTGATTTTGTGAGATTGAATCTTCCTTGTCTCTAATTCCGCTTCTATTAACATCCACTATAAGTCTCAAAGAAAAAAGTCTATTGCTTCCATTTCAAGAGGCAAATGTAATCGCACAATTGGCATTGCTTATAATGCCTCAACCTCAATAAATAATGAAAATGTATGCATTATATCCACACGAAAGTGCTCCTTAAAGACACACTTCAGATCTCCATTATTTTCAATCTCAATGGGATCTAATTTATAACATGATTGAATTATAAAGTTTATTTTGATTAAAAAATGGTTAGGATTTACATTCACCACTTCATTTGCAATTTTTAAATCTTATTATATGTGCATGAGCCTTGCTTTCATCCTCTCATTTACATAAACTCAATTCTCTTCAGTATCAATATCAAACCTTCCATCAAACAAGATAACAACTACGGTTGTTTCATCTATCATATACTTACATATACATCACACACTAAAAATAACAGACCATCACAATATAGTTTTAAATGTTAATGGGGCTTCCTCGGTAGAACTACCTAGGGCCTCGGTTGACCTGCCAAAGAAGCTTCTTTACAAGCACAAAATGGGCCTAGGCAGTCTTGCTGAGGGAGCATCCCCACCAGCACAAGTTTTTTAAAATCTCATGATTTTTTCAAAAACTCATGTATTCCAAACCCAATACATTAAAACTACTCAAAATCAAAAGCAACTACATATACTTATTACTTTCTTCAAGCACATTAACACAATACATACATTAATAAGCTACAATAACTTTTTTAAAAAATATTTATTACCTTATTAAAGGTGATAATAGTTCAATGGGAACTTTAAGTGAAGAATTTTGAGTTCAAATTTTTAAAACCTTAACAACAAATAATGATGAAATAAAAGGAAGAAAGCAATAAGAAATAAGAAAGAATGAAGAAGAAGACAATGAAGTTAGGAAATCCAAAGATAAAAGTACAAAATGGAAAGAAGAAAGTGTTAGATAAATTAAAGTTGAAGGATTGGGTGGGTTGTTGTAGTTATTAGATAATAAAGGACAAATTCGATACTTTGTCTAGCTTTTATAAAAAATATAATTTGGTGGACATTTTTCCAAATTGTATTATTTGTAGGTATTTGACCCAAAAACCCTACTTAAATATGCATATTTATAAAAAAAAGAAATAATATTGTTCCACTCATAACAGTAGCCACTTTCAAATCGAGTCCTGATGGTAAGTTTCTCGACGATCCTGTTGAGTTGAATCTTCTTCTAAAGAATTAAAAACAAGAAATACATACAATATTTCTTACATACTATTTAGAAAATAGAAACTTAAAATTAATAGAGTTTTAAAAATTTAAAATGAAGGTTCTTGCCACAAAACCCTTACTAATTTCACAAAGTTAGTAGTTTAGTTACTAACCATACAAGCACCACAACTCCAATAAGATTCTATTTACTAACACCAAAATGTCTTTCAAAGTATAAATTACACATAATTAACTTCTCTAACGCTATATTCTATTCAATCACCATTAAAGCCAACTACATCTCAAAACAAATTTCCAACAATTTAAGGGAAAGATTTAGAACAAAATCTCCCCATAATATGCTACATTTATAGTCGTCCATAGCAAGTACCGAATAAAATGTATTTAATCATAGTAATCTTACAATTAAATACAAATAAGAGATTTCATAACTCGTATGCACTAATAATCCAACAACCCAAGGGATTTACATCTCCAATACCCTCTAAAATTATTTCAGCCGAGGGCAGTCATACCCATAAATAAAAATTTTATTTATCAACTCAAATCAACAAACCAAACTATACCAAAAAACCATTAACATCAATTAAGTAAGAAGCTTACCGAAAATTAAGCTTACATCCTTCAAAACCGGTTGTTCCCTCAAAAATTCAAAACTTAGCTTCCATGGCACTTTGGATTTTTCTAAATTTCTTGGACAACCAACTTATAGGGTAGATAGAGGGCTCTAAGAGAAGCAAATGGGTACAAAGGTCCTGCCATAATATTGCTAAATTTCAACAATAATTGGCAAAAGGGTAGCTAGGCTTCGAACAAACAAATTACCTTGAGGCTAAATTAGAAAAATCTAATCTTACTAATGAGTTTAGAGGGTGCAAATTCTTTGGGGTTTCGTAAGATTGAGTGTTAGGTAGCAATAATTTATGAAAAAAATCAAAGTTTTCATCTTCTTGCTTGATATCGGATCTTCAAGGAAAGAAATGGGAAGCTAGTCGAGCGTTCTAAAAGGGAGGAGAAGAGTGGTTCCCTTTAATCAATAATTACCCTAAAAAGAATAAAATACCTTATTCAAGCACTTTTTCCTTTTTAAAATATAAGGCAATTTTGTCACTAAATCCATTCAAATGTATTTTACCAATTCTAACCCCACTTTCTCTTCTTTAAAAATAACAAAATGTGGATACTTAGGCAATTTCATTACCTGAATTAAAATAAATTTTCAAAAATCTTAACTTCCTAAAAAATTAATTTAACAGGCAAAAATTAAATTTATTCAACTTTTTTTTTAGTAGTGATTACTACCAGGAAAAAACATTTTGTAATTATTTGAAATATAAATATACTTTTATCAAATAATGTATGACTTCTAGAACCTTTTAGAACATAATAAACTTAAAATTGAGTTGAAAAGTACTTGTATCAATAACAATAACTTGCTACAAAAGAAGGCTAAATTCTTACAAGAGGCAAATTAAAGAGCTAGAGGCAATTAGGAATGTTATGGGTAAGTTAATGATTTTTTACTTTGCATGTGGTCTATGAACCGTGATCATGCATTTATTTATATAGTTAAAAAGAAAACAAAAATCAATGGTTAAGTATAAATGTGCTAGAATGAACATGTTGAAATTTAAGATCTTGAAGACATAACTAAGAATTCAAGTTACTAACGTAATCCGAAAGCCTTTCTCCTTTGCATGCACTAGTCATAATGGTGAGTAGTTGTCAAATGCAGTCATCCTTTAGGATTAAAAGCTAGATCACTAGTCTACGGCTTTTCTTTCCTTTTAGTAAAGTAGTAATTGAAGAGACCAATAATTTAAATAAAGTCTTATCCTTCTAGAATGTTGTTTATATTATTTAGCTCTTCATTAGCAAGATTATTCCACCATTAAACATTCATTGTATGATTATACTTAATATTAACCTATTCATTAAGCTCTTGAGCATAGTTTTCTTGATAATGATGAAGTAGGTTTTCACTCATGGTTTTAAAGAAAAAATGGACCTCATGGAGATTGTTAGAAGACTAATTTTTTTTGATAAAATCTCTAGCAACGAGTTTTGCTTTGAATTTAGCAAACTTATTTCTAGGAAGTTCTCTATAATGATGCGGCTCCTCCATCTCCTTAGTTGTTATTTCATAGAAAAGTTATCACATGGCCAAGAGCCTTGCATTCCAACATTGGATTCTTTGAATATGAATTCAAGTAAATCTAATGTTGACCTTGTAATAGTCCTAAACAATACCATTCTAGTGCTTTGCTGACAATGCAGACACTTCTAAAGTTTTTTATTTTGGCAAGAAAATTGATTAGAAAGCAACTAGTTGATTTTTTTCCAAATTAGTCTATTTGGTCAAGATATGAAATTATAATTTGACATAAAAGTCCATAATCTATAGTAAAGATGGGGTTACAATTTATCTTCCCATAGTTGAACTTTATATTTAAAGGTTTATCTATGTCTAAGTGTAAACTAACCCTCAATATGATATAAGTTAATTCAAATTTACAATATTTTCTTTCAAGCACAACTATCTGCAAGGAGAAGTAGTTTGAGGTCATTTTACGTTTTGGTTCCCATGATAAGTTTCTCAAATAAATCCCTTATATATTTCATATTGAGCTAGGTCTATAATAAAAGTCATTATATAAATTTTCTTTTCTAATGCTTGTTTTAAAGATAATTTTTTTAATTTTAAATTGTACATTTTGAGAAAAATGTAAAGTTCTAATTTTGTTAAAGAGCAACTCTATTCGATTTCTCAAAAGTGTGCAAAGTTACGGTAAAAAAGCATTTCAAGCTGATTAAAATAGTTAAGCTTTGTTGCACACGCTACCCAAAGAACTAAAACTCACACCACATGTATAACACACCTTAATCAAGTCTCTAAAGTTGGACAAAGATAGGGTGACTACCAAAACTAAACTTGTAAAAATTATAAAAAATTTAAAATTTTATAAACCATGAATATGTAGGCAGTCAAAGCCTATAATTTGACTACTTTAACTACTTAAGTTAAATAATTATCTAAAAAATATATTAGATATTTATTGTTTATCTCTCAGCATAATTGAAGGAAGTAAATAGTTATATTAAAATAACTTAGCCAATTTTAAACACTCCTTCCAACTTAAACAAAACATTCCAACTTAATAAGGAAACAATACTACTATAAAAACTCGAATAAAGTAAAGATGTCGACTCATAAACAGCAATACAAACTTTATTTAAATACCCCCAAAAATCTCCCTCTTGAGCTGTCATGTATCTACCATCCCTACTAGCTCAATTGTCTAAACGTGTTTACCTGAAAAAAAAATAAAGGTGTGAGTTTAAAAAACTCAATAGGCTTTCCAAAAATCCAAACAAAACATTAATACTAGTCATATACCTTTATCTACTATCAAAACTCGCAATATCAAACAATCACATACTTAATTATGGATGTCCCTTCTCATTTTAAATTTTTTATATTTCATACCACATAGCAAACTTATAGAATTGTCATAATGAACTTACAATGCATTCATGATTCATGATCTTATCACAAAATAGTTGGATTTTCACATAAATATGCATTTCAATCTAACTTGTAACCTCTTAACATATTAAAGGGGTGCATGCATTTCAATTTCACTTATAGCATAACACCATAATCATTTCAGTTTAACATGTAGCTTACATAATTTGTCATGATCAAACTCAAATACTTATATAGCGCACTTTCAAAATACCAACTAAGTGTAATGTATTGTTCATAGTCCAACGTACATTATTATGTTTATGCATACAGTAGCTAATAGCTAATTATGTAACTACATTACCTAATCCTTGACAAACCATGCATTCACACACATTGCTCAAAATCATTCTTTCCATAGTATTAACAACACTAAGTCATAATCCCAATGCAAATAATGTTATTCATACACAATAGAATTATGAAATATTCATAACAAATTCCAATCTTTAGCCAATTGAGTCAATTCTAAAAGCATTAAAACCAACAAAGGTCCTTTATTAACCAGAATTTCCTTTGAATTTTCTTAATTAAATAGAAAATTAATTACATCCTTAATTCACTAGCTGTCACATAAAAGTTCCAGCCACCCAAAGGCAATCAAATAATCTTAATTAATTCTACAAATATTATCTCAAGCAAAAACTAGTGGCAATATGTCTGTAGTTGATGTAAACAACTGCATAAATTTATTCATACCAATCCGAATAAGGAAATAATATATTTTTAAAGAGAACTAAAACAATCACACAATTCGAGCAACAATATCAAAATTTTCAAAAATCCATATCTCACTCATTAAAATTTGGAAAATAGAAAATCTAATTGACACATGTTTATAAATGTCTTGAGTCTAATTTGTAAAAATTTCAAGGAAAAAAAAGTCCATTTACCCCTTGAAATTTCAAAGAGAAGACATACTGGACATGATTTTTCAGATTGACATTGTGAATATAAAAAAATTCTAACTAATTCTATAAAATTCAGATTGTGGCAAAACAAAAGGGAAAACATCTGTGGTTAATAGATCTATTCGTGAAAAATAATTTTAAAAGTTTTAAAACTCATTTGGAGTTCCAAAATCTAAAAATCAACTAAACTATTATAAACAATAAAAATTTTGATTAATCTTTACTTAAAATAAAATAAAAATAATATGTAATATATATTAACAATCCATCACAAACAGTAACAAATAAAATTGAGTATGGAAAGCCTACCTTGAATCTTGAATTCTTTAACAAATCTGAAATGTCTCCTCAGTCAAAATTCTAGGAACTCCTTTTGAATTTGTGTGTGTAAAGTATTTTCGAATGGATAAAAAGAAAAGAAAATATAAAATTTCTTTTTATCCTTAGTTACATGGCAAAAGGAAGGCAGAAAGTGAGAGAGAGAGAGAGAGAGAGAGAGATACTCTTTAAAAAGCATATACTAGAGTTTGAAATAAATAATTAAATAATTAACAAAATAATAATCAGAAGAGGTTACTTGCCGGATAGACGGGCAGAGACATCCCAACTAGGTTGGCACATCTCTTACCCAGGATGGAGACATCCCAACTAAGTTGGCATCCCTCCAAACCCACACCGAACAAGGAATAAATTTTATTAAATTAAAAGAGTTTACATCCGTTACAAAAGTTACAGCAGGTATAAAAACCTGAAATCAACAAACACCAAAATAAAATACATCTGAAGTAAGAATCAAAAGATAAAAAAAGACCGTCGCCGGCCTCATTAAAATCTGAAAGGAGAGAAAACCCCAAATAGGGAAAATCTCAATCCAGGAAAAAGAGTACTAGAAAAACAAAGGTACAGTCAAACTACTTTCTAAACCTATAGTTTGCAAACCCATTGACATTCCTGTAATGCATAAGGATACAAGAATCTGGAAGACCCCACCACCAATGGACTCCAGTAGAAGAAACCGCAATCTTCGATAGAGCATCCGCAACCGTATTTCCCTCCCTGAAGATGTAAGAAACCCGAAACTGAATGCTGGAAACATAAAGAAGGCAGTTCACCCATATTGATTTGTAGGCCCACGGGACTACCTCCTCTCGACGTATGAGCAAGTTGACGACGTAAGTGAAGTCGCACTCCAGCCATAGATGATCCCACCCGAAATCTCTAGCACATTCTATAGCAGTAATAGCCCCCAAAAGCTCACTCTCAAAGGCATAACAGGAATCCAAAGGGACAATAAAGCTACCTTTGATGAATCCCCTACTTGTGACGAAGTACCACGCGATCCGCCTACCGCAATCGCCGCACCATCAGTATTAACCTTCAACCAGCCCATCGGTGGGGGTGACCAAACCACGGGAATAATCTGAGGAGCTCGAGGAGCAGCGCCTGCAACCCCTAACAATGATATAGCCGGTCTTAATAATAATTGTTTTAAATAAAAAATTGATTCAATCAATTCATAAATACTCAAATTTTTTAAATCTTCAAAATCAATGAATTACCATATATATATATATCAATTAATAATAAAACACAATCAATTAGCAATTAATACAAAAATTAATAAATAAAACATAATCAATTAGCAATTAATATAAAACTCAATCAATTCAAAATATCAAATCATTTAATAACAATTAAATGCCAATTAGGGTTTTGAAGTCCTAATTCATATAGAAGGTCCCATAATGTATGTCTGAAGGTTTGAAGACAAGCCGTAAAACAAGTGGTCATGTTGCATTGAGCCATTGACTTAAGTTGAGCCTCCAAGTCGAATAAGTTGACCAAGATATTAACCAACCTATGAAGTTGTCGAGCCATGTCGACAAATGAAAAGAGGTAGAAAAATTTACAAAATTTGAAAAAAAAATTCTGAACAAAATCTAAAAAGAAATTCAAAAAAAAAAATGCTACCAAGAGAATTATGAATTTTAAAATAGCCAAAAAGCTTCAGAAAGTAATTTCATCATCCATATATTATGTACCACATACCTTCAATCTATGTGCATGATCTTATAGTAAAAAAAATCCTACCATATTAGGATAAATGAGTATTTAATTGAAAAAGACTATCATACCCAAGATTTTGGATAAGATTCTAAAAGTTTATTAGAGAATGGTAGAGCTAAAGTTTTGGATATGATTATATCCCAAAAATTAATTGTCACAGATGAAATATATGACCCAAGTTCGACAATGCACGTAAATAAGTATTAATAGAGACACATGCTTTACTCTTTCAACGAAAAGGAGTAAAAAATAAATTCTCCAAAATTTATAGTGCAATAAAATAAAATAAAAATGCATCAAAATTATCAAAGTAAGAATTAGGAGATTATGAAAAAAGAAAAAAGTAAAAGTAACTAGACTTTTATACATGTAAATAAAAGTCTAATAGATAATAATTTAACTATCTCCTTTTATACACTTAAATAAAAGTCTAATAGATAATAATTCCTTCCTATGCGTAGATGAGAAAATAAAAAATATCCATGAAACTTTTATTTTTCCAATATATGAATTTATCCATTTAAAAAAATTGAAAATGATTATAATTTCTGTAAAATATCGATTGAAATTTCTAAAATTTCTTCGATATTTCTATTAAAATTTTTATGCTAATTCCATAATAATTTAGTCAAAATTTCCATAATTTCTATAAAAATTTTCATAATTTCCACAGAAATTTCTGAAATTTACATGGAAATTTATAAAATATCCGTATTAACTTTTAAATATAATATTGATATTTTTTTCTCAAATTATAATTATTATACTTATATGCTTTCAATGTTTCACATATTGCATAGAGTTTTTTTTTTTTTTTTTCAAATTGTAATTATGATATTCTTACATATTACATAAAAGTATTGAAGTATAAGAGTATCTTTTTTATTTTATATTATAATTAAGTTATTAAATATTTAAATTATAACTTATGAGTGATGTATGAATGCTTCCCTCAATGAATTTGAATGTCTCAATTATTGGACTGTATCAAATACAGTTGGAATTGGACTATACTCACTCAAAATACCCTTTTTCAAATATATAAATGGATCAAACCATTTCATTTAGATGATAAGGAAGGGAATCCTGATTAAAAAATTATTCTACAAGCAGAAGAAGAGGAAATGTTACAAGAGTGATGATAAAAAAAGTGGCTTTTAGTAGTTCTGATTCCTTTCAAAACTTGATGAGAGGACTAACTACAACTCCTAATACTTCACCCTCTTTCATGGATACAGATTCATAATTTTAAACTACTAATAATGACTCTAGCTCAAATGGTGATATCAATAGATATTCTAGTAGAGTTAGAAGTCATTATAAATATGAGTCGCCAATTAAAGAGAGATTGAGTCCATTTTCTAGTGAAGAATATTACACTCATGTAATGTAAGATGACGATCATACAATCAGAGATGCTGGACAAGGAATTGGTGTAATAGAAAAAGATTATACACATAGAGAAAGGGGTGCAATGGCAATTACACATAAAGAGGAGGAATCTTTTTCTACGAATTATGTGTCAATGAGGGTTGAAGATAAATATAATCCTTATTCAATGGATGATTATGGAATGTCAGCAAGTAATAATTCATAGATAGTTGAAGTTCAACTATCAAAGAGCAGGAGTTATGCACATAGCCAACTAATATCATATTTATGTCATGATTATCAGCAACAATTATTTATAATACCATATCCATATGATTGAGATATTAGTAATTACATGCAAAACTATCAAGAAGATGTGTCCTTTGATCAATATTTCTCTCAATACACTATTGAAAATAAAGATGCCGGAAAAAGTGAACAATTTCAATCACCAAAAAATTCTATGTGGTTTGAGTCTTAGCAGAAAAAGAGGAAATGTTACAAAAGTGATGACCGAAGAAGTGGCTTTTAGTAGTTTTGATTCCTTTCAAAACTTGATAAGAGAACTAACTAGAACTCCTAGTACTTCACCCCCTTTCAAGGATACAAATTCATAATTTTAAACCCTTAATAGTGACTCTGGCTTAAATGGTGATATCAATAGATACTTTAGTGGAGTTAAAAGTGGTTATAAATGCGAACCACCAATTCAAGAGAGATTGAGTCCATTTTCTGGTGAAGAATATTATACTCATACAAAGTAAGATGAAGATTATGAAATCAGAGATGCTGGACAAGGAATTGGTGCAGTAGAAAATGACTATACACAGAGAATATGGTGCAACGACAATTACACATAAAGAAGAGGAATCTTTTTCTACAAATTTTGTATCAATGAGGGTTGGAGTGAATATAACTCTTATTCAATGGATGGTTATGGAATGTTAGCAAGTAATAATTCATAAATGGTTGAAGCTCAACTATCAAAGAGTAGCAGTTATGCACAGAGCCAACTAATATCATATTCATATCATGGTTATTAACAACAATCATGTATAATACGATATCCATATGATTGAGATATTAATAATTATATGCAAATCTATCAAGAAGATGTGTCCTTTGATCAATATTTCTCTCAATACACTACTGGAAATGAAGATGCTGAAGAAAGTGGACAATTTCAATTACCAAAAAATTCTATGTGGTTTGAGTTTTAAGAAGTCCCTCGTCAAGGCCCTAGTGTACTCAACCTTATTAAATGCTAGATGGAGGGAAAACTGTTAGGAGAGTAGAGTTGCTGCTCTAAATTGCTATAAGATTGCAAAGCTGGAAAAATAATAAGACTTTATCTCCTAACTAAATCCTCGGCTAATGATCCCACATTAAGATCCCTTTTTATTTACTTAAAAAAATGCTATGTGGAGTTATATTTAAGTGATTATGCACCTGTATCATTATTCTAATTAATGAATAATTCATTATAAAAAATAATAGCATTTTTGTTACTATCAATGAGTGTTGTAGGTTTCTTGATTATGAAAAATATAATTTTTGCTCAATAGTTTTTAAACTTTTATAATTAAATTGATAAAGTAATTAATAAGTAAACATATCTTAAAATTTTAATCAAAATTTTCATATTTTGTTATCAATTTCCGTCATTTTCTTTTAAAGTTTTAAAAGAAAATATTTTCATCGATATTTCCGTATTTTTTACCTTTGATTTTTTCGTCAATAATGATATTTTCATCCATGCTCCTATGTAGCATGCATAAATGACATTTTTACCCTCAAAATATATTAAATGTTTATTTAATAACTAAAATATTAAATTAAAATACTAATTTAAAACTATATACTTTGAAAAAAAAAAATATTGTTTTAAAAAAAATTAACATTTTGTTTTTGTTTTAAAAAAAATTAACATTTTGTTTTGTTTTAAAAAAAATTAACATTTTGTTTATCTTTTTTTTATCCTCTCGACTCACCCTCACTTTCAACCTCGAGTTTTTTTCTCTCTATTCTCTCACTTATCTTCCTCCACCCAATTCTTCTTTTGTCTCTCTTTCTCAACCTCATTTTTTTTTCTCTCCTCTTCCTCACCTTCACACTTATTTTTCTTTTCTCTTTCTTCCTCATGCTTATGCTTTTTTTCTTTTTCTCTCTCTTCTCTCCCTTTCCCTAACCTTCATCCCTGACCCTTTCTTTTCTCTCTCTCATCTTCCTCAACCTTACCAACTGTTTCTCTTCTCCCTTTCCTCTTCTTCACCCTCAACTCTTTCTAGTCTCACCACTTTCACCATGCTTTGGAGGAGGATGACAATTGGTTTCGGTTGCTATAGATTCATAATCAGAGATAGACACGGTCACAAAGTTCTATTGTAGGAGGTGAGCATATGGATCTATAGTTAGAGACAGAATAACGACATCGAGGGTTGCATTGCGATTAGATGCTCTCTAGAATCCAATGGGTGGGCATGTTGATTAATGGTGGCGTTGGTTTTGCATGGTCTTTTTGGAACCGCCTGTCTACATGTGAAAGTGTGAGAAATAGAAAAAAAAATAATAATAAAATTTTATTTTTTTATTTTAAAATTAATTAAATGACACATGTTAATCAGAGGGGGAAGGAGAAACAAAGGGAAAGAAGAATTTTGTTTGAGGAATATTAATTTAATTTTTTTAAGCTTTAATATTGTTTTATTTATTCTAATTAGAAACAACATATTTGTCCTTTTGCTATTAGTTTAAACGGTACAAAACTAATAGCAAGAGTCTAATGACATTTCTCAAATTTGTATATGTTGACTAAAAATTGACTAAATCTTAAAAGGTTATATGATAATAGCACTTTAATTTAGTATTGAAAATGATATATGAATATCAAAATTTGAGAGTAGCAGTACCATTATACCATTTCCTATTTGATATACTCTAATATTAAAGGAGCTATAATTAGCAAGTTGTCAACTTGTAGAACCAACCTTGTAAGCATATGTAAAGACATTACAAATTTTAGTTTATGTATCCCAATTTAAATTCAACATATTGAGTTGTTTTCCTTATAGAAATCTCTCCTTTATAGCTCTTTACTTGCATTTTTCATTTCTCCCAATACTCAAATACATATCCTTTCTAAACAAACCCAATAAATTTGATATTAGAACTTGATTTTTGTGAAATAGACCAATCACTTACTATTATGTTCAATTTTTTAAAGTGCACAAAATTACAATTTAAGAAAACTAAATGAAGGAGCATCTCCAGCCAAAGAAAACCATACAAACAGAATTAGAATGCTTTGTTGCACGCATCACTCAAAGATCATGTCGTTCAGAATACTTGTGCCGCATGCCTTATTTGCATCTAAAGGTTTGAAGATGAGCTGCATGTCGAGCCGTTATGTTGAGCCAAGCCAAACCTCCAAGCTACGTAAGCTGGGAAGATGACCAAGCTATTGATTGGTGTAGGAAGCTGCCAAGGTGTGCCTCTATTAAAAAAAATTTGGAAAAATAGCAAAAAATTAAAAAAAAAATGTTTAAAATATTCTCACAAAAATCTAGAAAATTTTCAAAAAAAAAAAAAAGTTCTACCATTCTCAAAATCAAATTCACAATCACATATGGGAATTATGAATTTTAAAAGAGTAAAAGAGATTCAGAAAGCAACTACAACATCCACATAGTGCTTGCATGCCTTAAATTTAGTACATAGTGCAAATGTACAAGCCTACACAGTAACATACAACACTTAGATCTAAATGTATGAAGCTAAAATGTCAGATCAATATAAAAGATGATCTAATTGGAAAAAGGTCAACAGAGCCTAAATTTCGTAAAAGATTATAAAAGTTTATTAGAAAAAAGACAAAGCTAAAATTTTGGATATGATTTCAAAAATAAACTCTCACATATAAAATACAATAATAAAAATAGCAAGAATAGATACATGAGCTTTACTCTTTTTACATTAAGGGATTACTAAATCAACTCCCCATAATTTATATCGTAAGTAAATTAAAAAAAAATACATGGTAATCATTAAAGGAAGCACTCAAAGGTTGTTATGGGTGAATTTTTCCTACCATAGTGCTAGCCCAGGATCCATAAATCTCGAGCCCAATCCACCAAATAGGCCCACAAGGTCGCAACCCAACGCCATAAGACACCAGGTTAAAGCCCAGACGAGCCTGGTGCATACCTTTCAAAACACATTAAAAGACCTAAAAGCCCCTCAGAACTTCCCAGCCCATAACTTCAGCTCAGATAAGTGTGCCTGACACGCATTAAATGAGCTGCTTGTACCAGGTGGGATAGAAAAGTGAACTTTACCCGAAATAGCACCTGTTGAACAATTGGTGCTCAAGGTTAGGCATAATCCTTTGCATGAATTGAGAAAGTTGACCTACCCAGCTAGAAGTGAACCTTAGATCCTCTGATCAGTCGCTCCCAACCCGCTCCACGCTGAAAAGTTCACCTACCATGCCACACATAACAAGGAGAGTAGGCAAGTACATTTGACCTCACGTCAGCAGGCCTGACCCCCGCCTCCCTACACAGCTGTCAGGGGGTCTGGAATGGAAGAGGAGGTTAGGAAATGTGCTAGATAGCGTGATCAAGAGGAGCTCAATGCCATGTGTCATCCATCCAAGCCCACATCCCAGAAATACAAAAGGTAAACTCTGCCCGTCTGGAGGGGGGATGACACATCAGAGAGTGGGAAAACACTGAAAAAACCCTTTATGGCGGGCAAGAGAAAAAATTCACTTTTTTTCCTTTCTTTACGAATCTCTAGTTTGATTATTTGGAAAAATATAATGACTTGGACATCGGAGGGTGCGCACCGCTGCCCCTACTGACCAGTTTCCATGGTTACAGTTATCTTGGCCCTTTTAGTAGTTGCCCCTCCCTGACTCCAGCACACACAGCCTTGTCCCAGATCTCTCCTCAGTAAAAACTTCCACCCAAAAAGCCCAGCGTCGAGGCCCATTTTAGATGAACCCAGTCCCACCAAACGAGCCCCAAAAATCAACGACAACAACTGGCACCGTCTATGGGAGAACTTGATAGCTGTTCTCTACCCATATTTCACGTCGCTCAAGCAAGTCTACTCACTCTAACGTGGTTAAAAGCCACGTGAATACTTGAAAGCATAGTAGGCAAATCCCGTAGACAAAGAACTAGGTCCACTACCAAATAACCTGTGGATTTGAACCTCAAACCCCATGTCACAATGCCAATGACCTCCCTAGGAGGTCGATAAAGGAGGGACCTAGGGCCTTCTCGTGCAAGCCCAATGGAAGTATAGTCTGAGAAGCAAACACCAACCGCGTCGCCCTTAGAAACGTAGCCCTAGGAAGATGTTGATAATCCTGCTCACAAAAGAATAAGGGATGAAGAGAGGGCTATACCTTAGAATGAAGGACAACCTCAAGCGGACATCGCTGATTTGCTTCAAAACCTTATCACCACTATTGAGGAACATCTCCTGCGAGGACATTGAACCCTGTAGCTGACGAGTCTGTGCTCTCTTTAAGGAGGCAAAAAAGTCAAGGGAAAAGCCATCCTCGAGTTTTAGAAGGGGAAGGCACACACACTCCCAAGTGAAGATCAACGAGGTGAGTTCGGGCTCGGAGAAGTGGGTGGCGACCACCACACGACCTCAGAGATCACATCAGGAGGAGGGCCACAGAACGAGTAGCTTACGAGTACAGTCCAGGTCCAGTCAGCCCTACTTGTAGGAGCTTCTTCGCCAGAGATGACTCTGAGGAGACCCATGATCTTCTAAACTCCCTCAAGTACAGGCGTGATGAAGAACCAAAGATGTTACCTAAGCTAAGCAGGGAAACTCCAACTCGTGGTGAGACAAGCACTAGAAGAGCCTCAGCTAGTCCACCTTCAAAAAGGTACATTTATACCATATAGTGGACTAGGTCCTCAGAGAATTGAAAGGGAAGACTGTGGAGGAGCACAGGTCGTGGGATCCCTTGTATAGTGTTGAGATCATAGAATCCCTGCTAAGAACACCCCTAAAACTCTATCTGGAGTAGTGGAGGAGGTCCGAAAACATGTGATAGTTGAAGGATTGATGTTTTCAAATGAAGCACTGTGTTATCCCAGACCACAAGCAAAGGATGCTAAGTAGAGAGATAGGAAAGACCCATCTGTACCCACTAGGGAAATGAAGAGATCTAACTAGAGGGAGCCCAACATTCGAAGAAGCATGTTTGATAGGTATACCCCGCTTACTATGGGTCGGAGGGAGATACTATATTAAATACAAGATCAAAACATATTCAAGAGGCTCGAGCCCATGAAAGGCCCACCTGCAAAACAGAATTGAAACAAGTGCTGTCGTTACCACAGAGACTATGGCCATGAGATAAAAGAATGCTTTGAATCAAAAGAGGAGATCGAGGCATTAATTCAAAGAGGTCAACTTCGACAATTTGTGGCTAGGCCGAATAGGTGACCGGATCAGCCTCAACCCAGGCATGAGGAACAGCCAGCAAACCCAGCTCTGGCTCTCCTCCTGTGCAAGACAAACGAACTATCATAGGAGGATCAGACTTTACAGGGGAGTCGGATAGGTCCTGAAAGAATTATTCTCGCCGTGCTTGGCATGAAAATGAAGGAGGAGCGCATGTTTTCAACACTTTCCAAGGAGAAGCAAGCTCAACAATGAATCTGACACATGCCATTACTTTTACTGAAGAAGAGGCCCACCACGTACATCAGCCTCATGAAGATGCAATGGTTGTGACGTTGCGTGTAGGCAACAGCAATTGCATCGAATTTTGGTGGATGGAGGCAGCTCCGTTGACGTCCTAGGAAGGGCAGTCTTTTACAAGATGGGCCTCACCCAAAACATGTTGAAGCCCTCGCATAGCCCATTTTATGGCTTCGCGGGGGATAAGATGGTACCTGATGGAAGTATTGAGCTGCCACTATCTGTAGGTGAGACAAACCACCAAAGAGATTTGATGGTGAAATTCTTAGTGGTTAACATCCTCTTGGTATATAACGCTATCTTGGGAAGGCCTACTTTGAATTCCCTTAAGGCCATCATATCAACCTACCATTTGCTAATAAAGTTTCCAGTAAGGGGAGATGTGGGAATAGTCCGAGGAGATCAGTACGAGGCTAGGAGGTGCTACACCCTAGCCTTACGAGATAAAAGCTCCAATCTAGCAGAGGTACATGCCATAATAAAAGGAGAGGAAGTGACGGGGTAGGACCCCTCGAGGAATGAATCGGACGCTCAAACCGATTAACGATTACCTAAGGTGGACCCTAGTATGACCTCAAGGGCCAAGGACTACCCAAATTCTAGCCTAACCTCCTTGGAAACTGGGTTGCTTAAGCAGCTTTTGATACACTAGCAACAGATGGAGAAAAAGATGCATGCACTTGTGTCAGAAATGTGTGAAAGCAAGAGACCATGTACTGCGGAAGTGGAATTAGAGGACTTAAGCCCAAACTCGGAGGTCGCCAATATAGCTCGAACAATGGAGGGAGAAAGGGAGCGAGCTAACCTATTGTAAGAAGGTAAAAAATAAGAAGCATATGGAGAGTAACATTGAGCCTGAACCACTGCCTGGAGCAGTCTGCAATGAAGATTATTTGGAACACAACAAGGCTCAACGAGGAAAGCCCGTAGAGGAGCTCATAATTATTTGATTGGATCCTAATGACGCGGAGAAGGTCACGAAGATAGGTGTCTTATATGAACCACCACTCAAGACGGAGTTGGAAGATTTCCTGAAGAAAAATACAGATGTATTTGCGTGGTCTCATGAGGATATACCTGGCATCGACCCAGAGGTAATGGTATATAAACTGAATGTGGACCCAAGCTTCAAACCAGCGCAATAGAGGCACAGGTTTAGCCCGGATAAATACGAAGCCATCAAAGTGGAGGTGGAAAAGTTAGAGAAAGCTGGCTTCATTGAGGAAATAAATTACCTTACTTAGCTAGCTAATGTTGTCCTAGTGAAAAAGATGAATGGGCAATGGAGGGTGTGTGGACTTCGATGATCTAAACAAGGCCTGTCCGAACGACAGCTTCCCCTTACCCCGCATTGACCAACTCGTTGACACCACAGCTGGGCACGCCCTGCTGAGTTTTATGGATGCGTACTCTGGGTACAATAAGATACGCATGTATGAGCCAGACCAACATAAGACAACTTTCACTACGGATAGAGGTTTATACTGCTACAAAGTCATGCCTTTTGGCTTGAAGAACAATAGGGCAACTTACCAACGGTTGGTGAATAAGATGTTCGTCTAACAAATAGGAACGAATATGGAAGTTTACGTTGATGACATATTGGTTAAAAGCTTGGTAGCAAGCAAACCATTTGAGAGACTTGGAGGAGGTATTCGACATACTGCGAAAATATAGGATGAAGCTTCATCCAGCCAAGTGTGCTTTTATGGTGTCCTCGGGAAAGTTTCTGGGATACATGGTTAACAGTAGAGGGATTGAAGCCAACCCAGATAAGATCAGGGTCATCTTGGATATGACTTCACCTAAGACAATCAAGGACGTGTAGAGGCTAACCGGGAGGTTAGCAGCCCTTTTGAGGTTTATCTCAAGGGTAACAGATAAAGCTCTCCCATTCTTCAAAATTTTGAAAGGAATTAAGGAGTTTGAGTGGACCCTAGCATGTGAAGATGTCTTCAATTAGTTGAAAGCTTATCTGGTCAACCCACCTTTGCTTTCCAAACCTCAGCCTGGAGAGCATCTATTCCTATACTTGGCTATATTACCTACAGCAGTAAGTTCGATTTTGGTCCAGGAAGAGAAGAGGACGCAGCTACCAGTATACTATGTTAGCCATTCAATGGTGCCTGCTGAGATGCGATATCCTGATATAGAGAAGCTAGCTCTTGCCCTGGTAATGTTCTCCCGCAAGCTCAAACATTATTTTGAGTCACATATCATTGATGTCCTAACTAGCTACCCCTTGAGGCAAGTCCTTCATAAACTAGAAACATCTGGGAGGCTAATTAGGTGGTCAACTAAAATAGGCCACTATGACATAAGATACAAGCCTAGAGTTTCTATTAAGGCCTAGGTCGTTGCTGATTTTATTACGGAATTTACTTTACCAAGTGGGGCTCCAGGTGACCCTACAGCCCTCTTAGTTGAGCTTGGGAGCTCCCCTATGATACATCTGCTGTGGTATTTACATGTTGATGGATCTTCAAATGAGTAAAGATGTGGGGCCAGGCTCATTCTAACCTCATCGCTTTTTGAATGTGTGAAAGTCGAGTACGCTATTCACCTAGGTTTCAAAGCGTCAAATAATGAGGTAGAATATGAGGCCTTTCTAACCGGTTTAAAGTTGACCGCAGTAATGAGGGTTAAGAGGTTACATATATACAGTGACTCACAGTTGGTGGTGAAGCAAATCAAGAGGGAGTACCAAGCCAAGGATGAGAGGATGCAGACCTACTTAGCGAAAGTGAACAAGCAACTTGGCAAGTTAGAGAGCTGGGATTTGTCTCAAATCCTGCGGTTTGAGAACACAGAAGCTAATGCCCTAGCTAAGCTCGCTTCAGTACCGAATTTTGAGTTAGTTCGGGCCATACCAGTAGAGTACTTGGTAGCCCCTAGTATTGAGGAGCTGAAAGAGTAAGTTTTACCTGTGCAAGTTTAGGAGGGCCCCACCTGGATGGATCCCCTCATTAATTATCTGAAAAAGGAAATAACCCTGAAAGAAACAAACGAGACAAGGAAACTACGTTATCGGGCTGCACATTATACCTTAATTGAGGGTGAGCTATACAAAAGAGGCTACTCCTTGCCCTACCTGAAATGTGTGGCACCTAGGGAGGCAAATTACGTACTAAGGGAAATCCATGAGGCTGTATGTGAAAACCACACACTCGAAGCATCCTTAGCACACAAAGTAGTCCGACAAGGCTATTACTGGCCTAACCAAACCAAAGATACAAAGGAATTTATGAAAAAGTACAATAAGTGTCAGCGCTTTAGCAACGTCCCGAGACAGCCTTCAGAGGATTTGACTCTCGTTTACAGCCTTTGGCCATTTGCTCAGTGGGGGGTGGACATTATAGGCTCCTTCCCCCCTAGGAAGGCTCAGATGAAATATGTCATTATGGCAATAGACTACTTCCCCAAATGGGTAGAAGCCAAGCCTCTCGTAACCATCACCGAGGCCAAAACCTCTGGATTTATTTGGAAGTTTATCATCTACCTCTTTGGAATACTTAGGGCCATCGTCACTGATAATGGAAAGCAGTTCGACAATGAAAAGTATAGTAAGTTGTACACTGAGCTAGGCCTCATCACCAGCCCATCTGTAGGCTAATGGTTAAGTTGAGGCTGTGAACAAGACGATTAAGGCTAATCTTAAGGCAAAGCTCAGCAGCTTGGAGAGGCTTGGGTGGAAGAGCTACCTAATGTCTTATGGGTTTATCGAACTATAGCTAGGACAGCCACAGGTAAGACTCCTTATTCCTTGTCTTTTGGAGCTGAAGCTATGATTCCGATCGAAATAGGCCCGCCCAATTATCGCACCCAGCATTTTCTCCCGGATCATAATGATGTAACCCTTAGGGCAGCTATAAGGGCCGCTGCTTATAAGCAAAGGTCTGTCCATTACTACGATTCTCGGGTTAAGCATAGGGTCCTACACCTAAAGGACTTGGTGTTGAAGAAAGTCATTTAAAACATGAAGAAGCCGGGTGTAGGGTCCATAGGTCCTACTTGGGAAGGACCTTACAAGATCGCCAAAGTAGTTCACCCAGGAATGTTTCAGTTAGAGGATATGTCCGGAACTCCCTTATAGCACCCATGGAATATGGAACATTTGAAGTTTTATTACCAGTAGGATAGAACTTTTATATTTATTAAGAACTTATCTTTTGTATTTTAGGTTAAAGTTGTAATGCCTAGCCTTCTTGTTCAATGAAGAGATTACTCATTTTTTAAAAAACTTTACGAGCCACAAACAATCTAGTGTAGGGCAGGCCTCCAACTCGGTGTTAGTTACATTACGGGTACGAATTCTCCATGGATCAAACTAAGTGATGAGGCCCCAAGAGGGACCCTCACTCTTGGTGAATCCGAAACGGTTTAGTATTAACTCTTATGGTAAGACATATGGTAGGACCTGGGCAAGACTTATGAAGAATCGAAGCTCCTTAGGGATAATAACCCTTAACTTTTATGTTCTTCTATTATGAAAGAAAGTAAGAGTTGGGGGGCAGGAGCAGTAGTGGCTACGTAGCTTAGCAAGAGTGGCTATGGTTAGTACGCAACTTAAAAACATAAAAAAAATCCTTAGTAGGAGCAAATAATGGAAAAATAAGTCTACCCTCATATGCGGTGAGGGCTACCCAATTGTCTTACAAGTTGAAAAAAAAAATAAGAACAATTCTTAGTAAAAATAAAAGTGCAGCAAAAATTAAAGTTGTAAAAAAGGGGGGGTCATCCAGTTCAAGCAGATCTTTCTTTTTGCATCTCTTCTTCCACCTCTGGAGCATTGGCAGAGGCCTCGGTACGTGTAGCTTCCTTTCCAGTGTTGATGATAGATGGAAGGCTCGTCTAGGCAGCTCCTTGGCGGTGCACGGCAACCTCTTCAAGTTGTGCTGCTAGGTAGTGTCAGGTGAAGAGGCTCCTGAGACCTTGGCAATGTCTGTAGGATAGAGGCTTTCGAGATTTACCTCGTCCAATTACTCAAACACGAAGCTTGGCTCCACCACTTTGAGAGCTTCCTTCATTAGCTCAAACCCTATGATAAGCTAATTCTCATAGTCATTCTTTAGCTCTTGTATTTCTTTCTATGCGGCGTCCAACTTCTTTTCAAGCTCATGGATTTGTTCTTTGTGGTCGATGATGAGGGCCGCTTTCTGTCTGTAAACTTTGGAGCTCCCCCTCGGAGAGGTTAAGTTTGGAAAGGCACTCCCTCTCACGTGCTTCAGGGTATTTGGCCTCCAGTTTCTTGTTGGTATCAAGAGAGTCATTAAGGGCCTTGTTGGTGTTGTTCAACTTCCTATTCTTTTCGACCACGTCCAGGATAAAATGTACGAGCTATCATAGAGGAAAACAAGCAAGCATGAAGGATAGGATTTAGTACAGGATAGGGAGAATGTCGTGGAGATATAGCCAAGACTTACCTTTAAAGAGGAGGTAGCGCACTCATCGAGCTAGCCCGTCATCCCCTCCCTTCGAATCTCCTCACTCAATTCGGAGGACAGAAAGGTCCTAGCCTTCTTTATGAATGTGAGCAGATCATCAGGGATGTCCGGGACTGGACTGGCGGAAGACCTCGCCCTCTTCTTGTTAGCTGAAGATACAGCCACACCTTTCCCTTTCCCTATAGTAACCTGCTCTCGCTCCGGGGCAGGTATGGCCTTCCCGACACTGGGGAAGGGGGAAGAAGGCACCTTGCTTCTGAGGGATCGGTGGGGTACACTGTCAGTTGGGGAGGGACGCGAGAACCTCTCTACAGATTTTTAGGCTAGGCTCTTTAAGGTGCTTCTGGTGTTCTAATTCACTGCAAGGAAGATAATCAAAGAGGAAAGTTAGGCTATTATGTAAAATGAAGAAAAGGAGAGAGCGACATGTGACCTTAGAGAAGGGTGATACCCTCCTCCTCGGCCTCAAGGTCGACCCTGAGACCATAAGCGGTCATGTGCTCAGGGGAGAGGACAGACTTTTTCATCCTGTATTGTACCTCTAACCTCAGAATCTTGTTGGATTTAGCAAGTAAGGTACGAGGGTGTTTAGGCCTCAACCTAGGCTAGATGAGGATGCAAAAAGTTCTAGGCACATGGTGTGACCAGTCCTTGCTGCTGCTTGTCCCCTCCCAATTTCCTCCCATAAAAATCCACCTCTTAGCACAGGATTTTGGACTAGACAATCCTTCAACTGCCTTATTGAATTTCTTGTATTTGTAGGCATAATAATGCCCAGGAGTGCCCGTGACCCTCAAAGAGAAAGTCATCCTGAGGGAGTTCACAGTAAGCTCCTCCTTGTTTTTTCTACGCCAATAGATATAAGTTCCCAGAACTGTTTGCCAAGTGCTGGGAGAAAGTTGTATGGGATGGATAGGGGTTTCATGAAGAAATTTCCTCACGAAAGCAAGGAAGGGTACTCTCAGCCCACAATAAAAAGTAAGGATAGTGGTGGCGATCTCACTTGCGCAGGGTTACTATATATAATCAACTCGTGTACTAGCACGATGAATCATAAGTGAAAGCTCAGGGAAGGTAGAGGAAGATAAAAGAAGTAAAAGCTTAATATAGTAGACGCACCCACTATTTTGAGCTGAGAAAAAATAAAGCTGGATGTGGTGTTTGCTTGTGTTTTAACTAGATAAAGGTATTTTGGAAAAATGGTGGGTATTTTTATAAGTATTATTAAGATTGGTTTTTTTTATAAAAATTATGAATGGGCTGGATATTTGGCCAAATTACCCATAAAAATTAGAAAAAAATTCCAAAAAAAAATATTGTACCATACCTAAAATAATATTCCCAATCACATATCAGAGTTATAAATTTAAAAAGAGCCAGAAAGCTTCGGAAAGCAACTACATTTTGCACATATTATGTGCTTGCCTGCCTTCACTGTGTGCTTGCACATCAATGCACAACTCTGAGAGCTAACTGTCTGAAGTTTATCAAAAAAAAAATCTTACCAAATCAACAGAACAGAAGATTTAATTGAAAGGGCAACAAAGCTAAAATTTGTTATAGGATTCAAAGAGTTTATTAGGGAAAGGCAGAGCTAAAATTTTGATATGATTCCAAAAATGAAATTTCATGGATGAAATATATGATGCAAGATTACAGCAAGTACAAGAGTCAGAGATATAGGCTTTACTCTTTCTATAGCAAAGGGTCAAAAATTCAATTTCTCAAAGTGTACATGACAACGAAAAAGAATAAAAATAAAAATGCATGGAAATTATTGAAGCAAGAATTCATTTGGAGGTTATGAAAAAAATAAAAATAAAATAAAAAAGGTCAACAAATTCATAAAAGCGATCAAAATAGAAAAGGAGGTGTAAGCCCTTAAGGCAGTGAAGCGTAATTTTTTTTAACTTATTTTTTATATTAAATTAATAATTTATTTACATAGAGAAATTATTATTATATACAATTAAATAATAAGATTTATTAATATATGTCAATATTTTTAGTAAATAATTTAAAATTAATAATTTTAATTGTATATTGAAATATAAAGATAAATAAATGTATTCTAACTCAAAAATTATTTATTGTGAGTATTTATTTATTTTTGTGCATTGAATAATTGTTTTTTTTAAATTTTTATTAAGTTTTAGTGGAATTTTCACCCAGAGCAATTATAAGATGCCTGGCCCATTTTTAAAAACTATAAATTAGCCATAAAGAAGTTAATATAATTTTCACATTGGCATATTAAGCCAATATAGATTTTATTATTTTTAGTTACTTGATGATATATGTTGGAATAGTCTTGTAAAAGTGTTAGGAAA
This sequence comes from Rhamnella rubrinervis, assembly GCA_007844105.2. Classification (NCBI taxonomy): domain Eukaryota; kingdom Viridiplantae; phylum Streptophyta; class Magnoliopsida; order Rosales; family Rhamnaceae; genus Rhamnella; species Rhamnella rubrinervis. Next base: position 7,684,540 of record CM017583.2, on the reverse strand, counting down.
ATATATTAAATGAAAAATAAATTATTCTTAGTAGGAGCTATATACATCATATTCTCAGATAATGGTGACCCCCACTAGAAGAATTTGACCATTGTCCAATTTTGGTAAAAACAGAGGAAGCGGTTGATGTTTGAAGATGCTCTTCTAGATTCTTGCAAGCTTGAGTGCTTGACAACTCAAATATTCAAGTGGTGGATTTAGTATAAAATCAGGATGTTATGGGGACAATGGAAGCTCACAAGATTTTAAGAAGATTAAACTTCACCATAAAAGCCTTTATGGAGTGGAACAAGAAGCATTTTGGCATGGTTAAACATCAAATTAAAGAGCTTGAGGGCTAGTCTGATTCAATTGTATGTAAGGGTTACTCTGTAAACGGCTATCAGAGACAAATAGTGGAGGAACTTAGAAATCTCAACAACTTTGGCTCAAAGAAGGTGATAAAAATACAATATATATATATATATATATATGTTCACACAAGTCTCCTTTTTAGGAGAAGGAGGAATTGAATTTTTAAAATTGAAGTGAGGAAGGATTGGATTCAAAACAAGAACTAAAATTTGAAACTTTATTCTCTTCTAGCAATCCTTCAATTCGAGATGAACTAGAGAAGTTAGTAGAAAAAAGAATTTTTTACGAAGATAACAAAATGTTGATGGCGATTCCTTTAGATGCATAAATTAGAGAGTTCGTTTGGAGCCTTTATCCCTTGAATCTAATGCTTATCCTGGAATTTTTTGCATGAGTTATTCGAGAATAGTAAAAACTCAAGTGACCACTAGACAAAATGCATTCGTGAAAGGATTAAATACCTGATTTCAAAGACATGTAAAGCATTGAACTTCATCCATTTTAGATAGATCAGTTTATGCAACTTCACATATAAAATCAATTTGAATTTGTTGGCTACTCGGATGAAATGCCCGATGGATAAGATCTTCTCCTCAAATAACGATGCTTTTGTTAAAGGAATGTAGATTGCTGAAAATTCTATAATAGCTTAGGAGCTAGTTTACAAAACCAAGTCACGTAAATACAAGAATGGGTTGATGCTCATGAAGATTGATTTAAAGAAAGCATATAACCATCTAGAGTGGGGGTTTCTGAATAAAGTACTAAATGCTTAAGATTTTCATAAGACTTTAAATGTTTGATTTTTAGTTGTTTAAGCTGGGTAGACTACTCCCTGCTTCTCAATGAAAGTTTGTCAAAGGCCTTCTCTCCCAATAGAGGCATCAGACAAGGTGACACTATTTCCCCCTATCTTTTCATTCTCTATTCTATGTTTATATCTAGAATATTTGTTAAAGATGAATTGGACGATATTTAAAATGGATCAAAGTTTTTATAAATTCTCCCTCATTGTCATATCTTATGTATGCATATAACTTATTGGTGGCTTGCCAATGTAATATGGAAAACATTAATACTATTAATAGATGTTTTGACCAATATTATAATATCTGCTTTCTTTTCTGTACAGTTGAACTCTGGTCAAAGTAAACGTTTAGACCGATGACTGTCACGTCATAGCTTTGATTAGTATTAAGCTGAGTAGGACTGATTTGGTTGTTTATTATCACATAAGTATGCTTGTGACTGCTGGTTAAAATCAAAGTCAAAGTCAACGCTGTCACGTCATCACCTTGACTAGCAGGGGGCTAACTGAGACTTTTGTTCTTGTACACATGGTATGTGTAGGAGAGGTCTCGTCAAGGTCATATGAGAGCAGCAGGGTTACTTAGAGACCAAATTTGACTTAGTTAAACTTTGGTTAAAAAAAAACAATCTTGCTCATATCTCTTTAAAACCCTATGACCTCACTATTTAAACACATTTTCAAGAGGTTAAGTCCCATTTGGACATCCTAGCAACCTGCCACCATAGTTCAAGAGAGGGAAAGTGTTTTCAAGTGAGAGAAAAGTGAAGGAAAGTGAGGAAAAATTAAGCATTTTCAAGAGAAAAACAAGAACACTCAAAGAAGGGAAGGAGACATGGAGGGCCAGTCACTTGAAAGCTTGGATCTTGAAGTTTTGTGGTAGATCAAGGTGCTTAGGAAGGGTTTTAAGCTTTTTCAAAGGTAGGTTTCCAAGACCTACATGTATTTGTGTTGATTTTTAGTGTTTTGGGCATGTGTTAGCTTAGATCCCCTAATTTATTCCCATCTTCTTCTCAATGTCTTCTTGATCTAGGTTGTTCTTTTTTATTTGTAATAGATTCCACTTAATCTAGACTTGATTTGGCATTTTTTAGTGAAAATCCCCAATTACTTAGTTTAGCATTTGGTGGATTTTGGAATTTTTCTACACTAAGTGCTTGATTAGTGTCTTAAACTAAATTTCCATGATGTGGCTGTGTTTTTCCCTAAATTATTACTGTTAATTGATGGAAAATTTGGAGAAATTTGGATGTTTCAAATTCGGCTATGAAGTATGGTGCTTTTGTTAATTTCTTCAAAACCTTGAGTAATTTCCTTGTTAGTTATGTTGGAAGTGGTGGAAATTTGCTGGAAATTATGTTGGTTTGGGCTTGATTGGTGACCGACCATGTGTGGTTCATTTTTGGTTAATTAAAGTTTGAATTTTTTGTTTAATTTGGTGTATTGTGGCTAAATTGAATACTATGTTTTGTTATGTTTGACTTTACTTTAATTGGCATTTAGGTTGTTAAAGCATGAACATTTATGTTTAATTGGTGGTTAATAAATTAAAATTGGAATTTTTATGTTTAATCATGTGATTAAATTAATTAACTCGGTAATCTATGTTTAATTGATAAACATTTTAGGCAAAGGTTGCACCTTTGGGATTAATTCAAATTTTAGTTGTTAAAGTTAGTAGGTTAATTAATTAAGTTGATGATTTATGCTCATGCTTAATTAATTAGGCTAATTGGATATTTAAAATTGGTGTCTTTATGCATAATTGATCCCCCTTTTGCTAATACTTAATAAAGTTGCCACCTTTAGATTTAATAATGTTAACTTGCTTACTTAAGTTTAATAAAGTTAATTAATTAATAAATATGTTGCTTTTGTATTTAATAATGCTTTATTTAAGAGTTTAATTTGTAAAGGTGTAGTCTTTATATTCATTTATAATTTAATTACTTAGTTAATGTTTAAAGTTTGTACTTTTATATTATTTATGTACATTTTGGATTATATATATTATGGATATTGAGTTCGGCCCATTATCAACAAAAGCCCAGGGAAGCCCATCCAAGTGAAAAAATCCCTTAGGGTATCAGCCCACCTACTTGACCCATGTAAAGGAGGAAGTTAATAAGAAGTTTCCTATACAAACAAAAGCCTTTAATGCTCTTAACCACCACTCAGCAGTGGCATTTAATGCAATACACTGCCCTAGACCGCCAAGTGGGTGGAATCTTTCTATAAAAGAGGAGGTACGCGGGCTGAGTAAGGAACCTTTGAGCTAAAGACATCCAAAAGAGGAAAGCCTCCTACAAACCTGCTGCCGCCTAGTCATTTAGCTTACATAGATGAAGGTGTCATCCATCATGCCTGAAAAGAGTATTTGGGACATCCACGTGGCACTCCTTTATACGCCTACACCCTACTGTGTCAGCTGGGCAGTTAGCTAAAGCCAGCCAAGTTGACAATGGCGAGAAAGCTAATTCAAGCCCCATTCTAGTGCGTTAGAAGATGCACGCCGGCATGCCATTTTCTATCTTGAAGGTCGACATAAGGTGAACGAGAGTGCAAGCAACCTGGTTGACATTTCCAATGAGCTCCTTTGAAGACACGTGTACCGGTAACCCTTATAACAAGTTTCTTTTCATATTTCACTTTATCGAGAAGGAGATTTTGAGATTACAAAATCCACATCCAAACAATGGCGCCATTCGTGTCGGAATCCTCACCTCTTATACGTGGATAGGTCTTCTCGTCCCTCTCACCAACTCTCATATGGTTAAAGTCACGTTAGGGAGTCCAACAAATAGCTTACAGGAAGTGTTTTTAGCCTTTAAGTCCAAATATTTGTATTGTCCGCACATAATAGAGAGTAAGACACTTTAAGATATAACAATGACAAAACCAATAGAATCCCATATGGAAGAGTCTCTAAGAGTGGAGTTAGAAGTTCTCCTGTATGCTAGGAATCCCAAGGGAAGGGGGGCGAGGAAGCAAAAGTAGGACGACTAATGTGTTCACCTTTAAGAAGGCAAATACCTTCAGGCGACCTCCTTTAACAATTTATGAGCCCCACAAACTCCTTGCAGATCCTGTCAATTGCTACATTTGGAGAAAATACAGAAATAGAGTCAGTTGAAGAGCAAACCAAACAAGTGGGTTCCTTGAGACAACTTGCAAGGAAAACCAGGGAGGATAATGACCTACATGAGAGAAAAGAACCTCATGCAGCACTAAAAGAATACAGCTTGCTCGAGCTCTTTAGAGAGCTCACTAATACGGTGACAAGGAGGTTTCCATGTGACAAGGAAATAACTAGGCACACTGTTGAGTCGAGGCTCATCCAGGAGTTTGTCCGTTTTTCTACCAAGCGACGAGATAGTGGGAAGGCAGTAGAAGAAGAACCTTCTAATCATAAGGAGCCCAGACAGAGAGACAAAAGGCGTTTTGGGAAGAGAAGGAGAGCTGGCAGCAAGAAACCCCAAGAAGACCTACACGATCACCTTAATAGGAAGGCCGCTAGTAGAAGCTTGCATCAAAAAGCCTCAAGCTCATACCGTCGCCCATTGAAGGAGGAAGAAGACTTAAGAGATGTTCTAAGGACCCCGAGAGCTAAAAAACCAGAAACCAGGAGACAAACAACCTCAGTTTCACACACAAGTGAACCTGACGTTGGACGAATGAATGAAGAATTAAGGTAGGAGATTTTGAGTGACTTGTTAAAGGAAGTCCAGGGTGAAGGCAGGGAAACCATAAGGCATACCATCTGCCCATTCAGTGAAAAGATTATGGCAGCACCATTCCTGCTTGAATTCAAAATGCTTAATATCCCCAGTTATAACGGGCATGGAGACCCAATAAATCATGTCGACTCATTCAAAACCTAGATGGACTTCATGAGAGTGACCGAACTTGCCAGGTGTCATGTGTTCCCGTTGACTCTGTCAAAATCTACGCAAGCATGGCATCACAGATTGGAGCCTCGCTCGTCTATTTGAAAAGCATTTCTTAGGCACAAAACCAATGGAAAAGTCATCTAGTCACCTGATGTTGGTTAAACAAAGGGAAAATAAACCTTTAAATTAGTATGCTAAATGATTTAATGATAAAGCTATGTAAGTGAAGGATTTCTTTAACCAGGCAGTTGTTTTGGCGATGGTGACAGTGTTGGTTTTAGAAATTAAATCAACGGAATAAAACTACAATAAAAATTTTAGAAATTTTTATAAAACATTTTTATAGCCAAAACTATTATAGATGCATGTAGAATTTAATCTTTAATAGTTAGAAGAAAAATTATCAATGAAGCGATTATGACGAACACCACTATCTTAGTTCCAAGCTTTATGTTATCATGATCTTCCTTGTCAAATCTCCTACCAAATAAACAAACGAGTGGACTTTTTAGGAATGATATATTTTTTAGAATACACTCTATTTTCTCAAAACAGAAGATAAAGCGAATTAAACTTTTGTGTGTCAAAAATTCTAAAAGATTTCTATCTCACAGGTCTATTAAAAACTAGAGTTATTAGGTTTTCCAAATAAAAAATAACTCTATTTATTAATTCTAATTAATTATTTAATAATCAATTATATATATCTATATATATCAGATAATTAATCTGAATAGAAAACGTATAAGACAGTAACAAATACTATCACATAAAATGCGTTAACTAATTAACTATTAAATAATTATATATATAATTAACACTAAGTAACATGATAACTAGATATATTATAACCATTTATAATATATATATAATACACTTTAATAGTATATATATATATATATATATATATCCATATATAATGCATACATAAACCATAATTAAATAATCATATTATTTAATTGTACAATTAAATCATAATTAATTAATTTACAATATTTGTAATGATACAAATATATAATTCAGAAAAAATATTTTTTCTATGTTACAAAAATAATAATAATAAATTTAAAATTTAATAATTTTAAATTAATTATTCACATTTCATATGTTCAATACAAGTAATTATAAAGATGACAAGAGGACTTATGGATCTATAATTTCAAGCTCCAATAAATTTGATAATTAATTAAACTCTTTGATTAATATATCTAATTTATTAATTCTAGTATCACTTCGCTAAAAATTTGGAACTATATTCTTGAAATTATAGATTAATTTACCTAAAATAAATATTGAATAGTCCATTGATATAATCACTACATATAGATCAATCCTCTATAATTAGTTCATAATTAGAGCTAGGACCAAAATCCGTTAACCTCGCTAATTACATTTTTATCCTCAAGTACTAACAATTCTATAACGAACAATAAATTCACAATCATATCATGAATTGAGCGGTCTATTGTTCAATACCTGAATTGTCACTTAAGAGAACTATTATCTAACTTCCATTCAAAAGGAATGGATTCCATAAATATATCTATCATTCCCAGCTATTCACTTTATCATGTTTTCAAAATACAAAGTTATAGTTTATCATAAGTAATAAACCTTTTCGAGTAAATCAAAAAATATAATGTCACAAATAGGAGTCTATTAAATACTGAGGATTAAGATTGTTCTATACATGATCATCACAATAAAAAATATAAATTCTCTATACTTAATGGATATTATAAGATAATTAATATTTATCTGGTCAAGTCCTATATAATCTTATTATATAAAGTACCTCCATTAAATGTTACTGCATTAACAGTACAAATTAAACTATTTCATTTTCAATGGTAATGGACCATATTAGTAACTTTGTAAAATTAAAATTCCAGAACTTTAATCATTAATTATGGACTAATTTAGATTATTATCTTTAAATTTAATTCTCACATATATAACTCTTACATATTAAATTTAAGGTCACATTAATAACCAAGGAATTTTCATGATATTTATAAAGTATTACAAATAATACTAGCAAAAAGAATATGAAAATCAATTACTATTTTATTTATTATTCAGCAATAAAATTACAATTAATATGCTTTTTGGGCACTATCTCCAACGATCTCCCACTTGCCTTAAAGCAAATGAGACATATCCTCAATCCTAAACCTTCTAGATGACCCTTAAAACTTTTAGCAGGCAATGTCTTGGTAAACGGGTCAGCAAGGTTGTTTTCTAATGCAATCTTTAAAATTGAAACATCGCCTCTATGCACAATCTTTCTAATCACATGATGCTTGCGTTCTATATGCTTTCCTCTTTTATGGCTTTTTGGCTCCTTTGAATTCGCCCCAGCTCCACTGTTGTCATAAAACAACGTAAATGGTCTATCTGTATTTGGAACGACTTCCAAATCCATTAGGAACTTAAGAAGCCAAACACTTTCTTTAGCAGCTACGTATTCGGCTTCCATCTAGGTTTCCTATCTCTTAGAAGTCAACTTTGTTACAATCTAAATGAACATCCTTCGTAGGAAGGACAAATCAAAGCGTCACGAATGTCATTCAAATTAAATAGTGTTGTACTAGTGGTGGAGAATATAGGCCATATTGTCATATAACCTTCTCCCACTCACTATTTTTTAAAAATATCATATTTTACTAATCTTAATTAATTAAACAATTTAATTAATAAAATAAGTTATGTTAATAAAACCTAATTTTATTAATTAATTAAGAATAATTATAGTTTTCTTTAAAAAAATGTACATATTATATATATAATCAATAAGGAGGGTGGAAAAGTAATTTTAACTCTTAAAATTTTATCCACAAATAAACTTTTGAATTTAATCCAATTAAATTATTTTAAAACTATTTTGATCATCTTTTCTGATACAATATTAAAAATAAATAAATGACAATTATATATATGTATGCATGTCATATTACATTATTATGAGTAGGCACTACTTAAACTAAATGACATGTTATATGCATGACAACCAATTATATCTTAATATCCATAAAATAAAACACAACTGAAATTTGGCCGGATTCCCTTGGATATTTATAAAATTTGGAAACCCTCCTAAAATAATAAATAAATAATTACAAATGTAAAAAATGTCTTCTTCATGACACCATCACATGGGCACTTAGTCAATTGCAAAACATCTTCATGTCATCATTACATGGGCACTTAATCAATTGCAGAAACATCTTCATGTCATTATCACGTAGGCCCTCACTTACTTGTCAACATTTAGGCTCACACCCATTCTCTTGTCTGACAATCACCTAAGCTCCAAAATATATATATATATATATATATATATTTGGACCTCATCATATTGGCCGTGCCATGCACTACATCAACAAGCAATGTATTACAAAAAAATGGGCTGCTTGTAGATCATAGGTCGCATTATAGGGAATCATGCAAATGGGTTTTGTTGAAGCATGATGTTTGGGTTGTGTGTAGATGAAACCTGTGTCGAGGTCTTCTTGGTTGCTTTCAGTTGATATTGAAAATATTATCTCCGATTTGATCTCCATCAATTACAATAATTTACAAAAAAATTCTATATTTTACAAAATTATACAATAACTTCTAATCTTAAAAAAAAATTAATAATAAATGTAAAGGAACCATCCAAAATTACAACCAAATTTCAATCAACCATTCATCACAAGAATTATAAATCAATAAAAATAAAATAATATACATCATATGCCTAAGTGCCTACTCAATTCATACAATATAATAAATTATATTTTCACAAAATATAATAATTAAATCTATATAGATCTATAATCTAACTCTGACACCAATTATTAGTTTTAGAAATTAAATCAACGGAATAAAACTACAATAAAAATTTTAAAATTTTTTATAAAACACTTTTATAGTCAGGAACTATTATAAATGCATATAGAATTTAATCTTTAATAGTTAGAAGAAAAATTACCAAAGAAGCGATTATGATGAACACAACAATCTACATTTTAAGCTTTTTGATACCACGATCTTCCTTGTTAAATCTCCTACTAAATAAACAGATGAGTGGACATTTTTAGGAATGATATTATTTTTTAGAATACACTATATTTTCTCAACATATGAGATAAAGTGTATTAAACTTTTATGTGCCAAAAATTCTAAAATATTTTTGTCTCACCGAACGTCTTTTAAAAACTAGAGTTATTAGGTTTCCCAAATAAAAAATAACTCTATTTTCTAATTCTAATTAATTATCTAATAATCAGTTATATATATCTATATATATATATATATATCAGATAATTAATCTGAATAAAAAACATATAGGACAGTAACAAATACTATCTCATAAAATATGTCAACTAATTAACTATTTAACAATTAAATAATTATATATATATATATATATAATTAACACTAGGTAACACGTTAACTATATATATTATAACCATTTATAACATATACATATTATATCTATATATAATACACGTTAACAATATATATATATATATATATTATATCCATATATAATACATACATAAACCATAATTAAATAATTATATTATTTAATTGTACAATTAATTAATTTATAACATTTGCAATGACATAGATATATAATGCAGAAAAAAAAATATTTTTCCTATATTACAAAAATAATAATAATAAGTTTAAAATTAAATAATTTTAAATTAATTATTCACATTTCAAATGTTCAATACAAGTATTTATAGAGATAACAAGGGGACCTATGAACCTATAATTTCAAACTCCAATAAATTTAGTAATTAATTAAACTCTTTCATTAATATATCTAATTTATTAATTTCAATATTACTCCACTAAAAAATTAGAACTGCACTATTGAAATTATAGATTAATTTACCCAAAATAAACATTGATTAGTTCATTGATATAATCACTACATATAGATCAATTCTCCATAATTAGTTCATAATTAGAGCTAGGACAAAAATTCATTAAGCTCTTTAATTACATCTTTATCCTCAAGTACCAACAATTCTATAATGAACATTAAGTTCACAATCATATCATGAATTTAGCGTTCTAATGTTCAAGACCTGAATTGCTACTTAAGAGAACTATTATCTAACTTTCAATCAGAAGGAATGGATTTCATAACTGCATTTATCATTCTCAGCTATTCACTTCTTCATGTTTCCAAAATACAAGGTTATAGTTATATCATAAGTAATAAACCTTTTCGAGTAGATAAAAAAACATAACGTCACAAATAGGAGTCTATTAAATACTCAGGATTAAGATTGTTCTATATATGATCATCATAATGACAAATATAAATTCTCTATATTAACGGATATTATAAGAGAATTAATATTTTTGTGATCTAGTCCTATAGAATCTTATTATATAAAGTACCTCTATTAAATATCACTACATTAACAGTTTGGATCAAACTATTACATTCTCAATAGTAATGGACCGTACTAGTAACTTTATAAAATTAGAGATTATAGAACTTTAATCATTAATTACAGATTAATTTAGATTATTATCCATAAACTTAATCCTCACATATATAACTCTTTTATAATAAATTTAAGGTCACATTAACTATCCTCAATAGGCAAGGCTACAACTAGAGCTTTTAAGTGAGATATGGCCAAACAGCAACCGAAGAAGTTGTTTACCTTAATAGAGGAAGCCAAGAAAAATGTTATTGTTGAAAGCTTAGCCTTTACAATACCAACCATTTAGGAGGACAGAGCACCTGAACCTACACCTCGTAAGCAACCTGCTCCCAACGCAATAAGGGGTCGTGATGATCACCAGCGACCTAAAAGGAGCGTTTACAAGAGATGTAGACCTTTAAATACATCTAGAAGAGATATACTACACCAGATTCAAGATCATAACCTTTTAAGAAGACCATAACCCCTCAACGAGCCTGTTGGAAAGAAAAATCGGTCAAAGTATTGCATATATCATCGTGAGCATGGGAATTGTTTTGGCTATGGATTTTTGTTTCTTCCTCTCTTGTTATTTGCTAGAAAAATATCTGAAAGCTACATTGTCGGAATAAAAACCTTCAAAACAATAAACAACATTAGTGGGGGGGCTAGTATTGGTGCCGCACACGCACTCCGACGTCAAAGTCAGCAAATAACCTATATTGTTGTGTGAATAAGGAGAAAAAGGGTTTAGGTGGAAATGATGTAGGAGAAACGAGACTTAAGGCCATAAGAAAGGTTGCTGGCATATAAGTATACTCTGCTCACTAGGAATACTCTCTGCTCTCAAGCCAAAGGGAATGTGTGCTTCCTAAGGTGTTCTCTCTTTTAGAGAATTGAAGAGCAATAGTGAAATAAAGAAAAAAGTGCTAAAAGTTTCACTCACCCTCTTACTTACACCTTAAATACTTGTTTAGGAGGGTCTAGATGAGTGACACATGTAGAGAGACCAATAGTGGAGATGTTGCCACCTGTACCATAGCTAGAATAAGGCTTGAGCCGACCTTGACGTCATTGTCGACCTGGTAGACCACAGCTGATTGTTCAACTGATATGGCAAGCTGCTGGCCTATGAAGGGGTCACGTGAGCATTCTAGAGTCTTTTTTAGACGTGGTGGTTAGCACTGTGCAGGTTGGACAACTGAGATTTAATGAGTTTTGTGGGAACCTTCCCATCTTGGGTGCCTTTAGTGTGGGGGAGTTTCTCTACAGCCAGCTTGCCTCCTTCTTCTTGAGGAAAGATTCCTTCTTCTAGCCAACCAAATTGCCTCTTGCATTAAATATTACTGTGGATGGTAGGTGGAGACACTAGATGACTTATTTGGGAGTGGAAAAAAGTTGTGTACTTCCTTTCGGCTTTAGGCCAGCCCGGTGAGCTACAACGTGATGGGCCTCTTCATTTCCACTTCTTTTGATGGGCATTTGTAATTGGACAAGTTTTAAGTTTGAGAATTTTACCCATAATAGATGCCCCCTAGCTTCTCTACTTCAAGCAACCTCAAAGTCGAGAGGCTAGAAAATTTTTAAATTGGGTTGTCTTTCAGGTAGACATCTCCCTGGCGATCGAGTGTCCTTGTTGTACAGGTGGAGCCCATGCTAGGCTGGTTGCACAATCTCAGGTCAAGTATGGTGGGTAGTAAAGAATTTTGATCTCAAAGAATATCCATCATAAGGTGGTAAAGTTCTTGACCCAGGATAGCTCGACCTGGGGACGTCGGACCTCGACCTAGGTAAAGGTCGACCTAGGGAGGAAAGACCTGGACCCAAGGAAAGCTTAATCTGGGGAGGTAAGTCCTCACCACAAGGAAAACTCAACCTGAAGAGGAAGAATCTTGACCCAGGAAAAGCTCAACCTGAGGAGGCAGGTTCTTAACTCAGGGAAACCTCAACCTGAAAAGGAAGGAACTCGACCCATAGAAACCTTACCCTCGGAAGCAGGTCATCGACCTAAGGAAAACTCAACCTGGGAGGCAGATTCTAGCCACTAACTACCCTCTGATAGGAGTTAAGGCCTTTTCTTTATTGGAATAAGGTGTTCATCAACAACACCTACCTTGGTCAAGAATCCTCAAGGGTCTTCTACGATCTCAGCTTGCCAGCCACCACCTTGGTGGTGTGGAGGGGGACCCTTCTCAGTCAATGCTAGGGTCCACCTTGGCATTGAAGAAGTGAGGCTCGTCAACCAGCCCCTTCCAATTTTAGTCCCAAAGGAAACCTGCATCTTATTGGGAGTCAGGTAACCTACAGCAAGCCGAGGGTCGACCTTATATTGGATATACCTTCAAAACAGGCTGCATAAACTCACAACGCTCATTTCAAGTGTCATCCTCAAAAGGAATCTTCTATAATGATGGTGCCTAGATGTGGATTGCCACACTTGGTTACCATATCTGGCTGTTCGGCTGGAGGTTCATGTTGAGTTGGATATCTTGCCTGCCTCGGAGGTCTCACAATGTATTGTATGAGTTGGCTTCTCCTTATCAAGCCTTCAATCTCCTTCTTTAGTTCAAAGCATTCCTCTGAGGTCAATGGTAATTTCCCCATTGAAAGGCTAGGTAGGCTATCTCCTGCCTTCTCTCCCTTCACTCGGAACTTCCTTCAAGAATTGGCTTAAAGTCTCCTATTTCAACTGCTCCTTTATATGGACTATGCTCATCTCATTAGTATATGTCGTTGGGGTAGCTTGTAGGGCACCTCTCAATCATTTGGCTTTTTTGGCTCCTAGGGTGTCTTTAAGGTTCTCTTTGTCCTTCTGCAGGCTATAATATGAATTTGAGGCTTCTGGGTACAAGTTCCTGCTAGCTGCCCTTTTGTTGAGATGGTCACGAAGGTCGAGTTATGGCTCCTAGTTGTCTGCATTCCATTTTGCTCATATCTGCCTTTTGTCTAGCTGTTGCTTCTCTTTTCATCTGCACTGGTCCTCCTTTTCAACTTACTTGCAGGCACGACATCAGGCTAAGGAATGGACGGATTCTTAGGCTCAAATTTGGTCTTGAAATGGTCGAGCTCCTCCTTTAAGGAAACCTTCGGGTGATGTTCTCTGCAAATTCTCTAACAAGGTCTATGAAACTATTATGCGGTTGGGCATCCTGGAACTCATTTCCACCTTTTGGGCCCTCCTCCGCCATCTGTCCTTTGCTAGGTCATCTCTAGCCTCCTGCCTGCTGGTCTCGCCTCCTATAAGGCTTCTCTATGTATTTTTCTCAGATGATTTAGTGGTAGGGACTTGCTTAGAGTGCTAAGGGTTTAACGATTCAAGCTTGTAGATAGCTAGGGGAGTTTGTCTGGAGGTGTTCACTCTCCTAGAGGTAGACGGGTTGGCCTGCCTACCTCTGCTTTCTCGTCCCTTGCCTCTAAGGTTCCTAGTGTGTAGAGGGACCTTTGGCTCCATAGGAAACGACTTTTCCACGCAAGATTTTTTTTTAGATCAATCATTGTTGCTTGTCAAAATGACGTGTTCTCCCTGCTGTGTGTAGAGGAACAAAATGCTCAGACTCAAACTCCTAGAAATGCTTTATGAGACCCTGTTGCTGGGCTCCATACATAGCTTTTAACCACATGACAGTTGGTGAGAGAGGTAGAAACAATATTCCACCAGCTTTGAAATATTGAGTTTTACACAAAGGGCGACACTATTTTGGTTGCAGATTTTTGTTTCCTCCCCCCTTGTGATTTGCTGAAAAAATGCCATCTTCAAGCAGCTTGATGGGAGGTTGGCCGGTACATCTACCTACAGGTAAGCTGGCAAAGTGCGTCAACCAAGTAGCCTAAGTTCTTTCTTGTTGGAGTGAACTTTAAAGGTATCAAAAGATGTCTCTCAAGATAAGAATGTGAAGGTTCAAACAGGGAGGCTCGAGGTCGTGTTGTGCTAGTATGCTAAGGAATTCATGCATGTGTTCTTAGATGAGCTTGACACTTGAGGCAGGTTGTCTGAAAGCACCCTTGTTGAAATAAAAACCTTCAAAACAGTAAACAACGTCAGTGGGGGTACCGACATTGGTGCTGATGCACACCCTCCGACACCTAAGTAAGCAAATAACCTATATTATCATATAAATAAGGATAAAAAAAATGGGCTTAGGTGGAAAGGATGTAGGACAGACGAGACTTAAGGCCATAAGAATGGTTGCTGGGCATGCAAGCATACTCTTCTCTCTAGGAATACTCTCTGCTCTCAGGCCAAAGAAAATGTGTGCTTCTTAAGGCGTTTTTTCATTTGGAAAAAAGAAGAGCAATAATGAAACGGAGAGAACAATGGCCAAAAGTTTCACTCACCCTCTTACCTACACCTTAAATACTTTCTTAGGAGGGTTTGAATGAGTGACATGTGTAGGGAAACCAATGGTGGAGATATTGCCACATGTGCCCTAGCTGGATAAGGCTTGATCCAACCTTGACATCACTTTCGACCTGGCAGGCCATAGTTGACGGTTCAGCTGATATGGCAGGTTGCTGGCCTATGAAGGGATGCCACATGAGCATTCCAGAGTCTTTTTTAGACATGGTGGTTGGCACTGTTGGCCATGCAAGTAGGACAGCTGAACATTCAACAAGTTTGGTGGGACCATTGCCATCTTGCCTTTAGTATGGGGGAGCTTCTCTATAGCCAGCTTGCCTCCTTCTTCTTACGGAAAGATTCCTCCTTTACGTGACCACAGTACCTCTTACATTAAATGCCACTATGGATTGTAGGTAGAGGTATTAAATGCCTTATTTGGGAGCGGAAGACAGTTGTGCACTTCTTTCTTGGGTTTGGGTCAGCCAGGTGAGCTACAATGTTGTGGACCTCTGCATTTTCACTTCCTTTGATGCATTTTTACAATTGGATAGGTTTTGGGCTTGAGAATTTTACCTGTAGTAGGCATAATATGGAGTAATGCTTGCTGAAAAAGGAAATTAGGGGGCTAATTCGATGAAGGTAGTTGAGGAAGTATGTGGCCAGGCCAACAAGGCAAGCTCAACGATAGCAACGGCGACATAATAACCAGCCAGCTCCCCCAGCTTAGCCAGCGGAACACCCTACTCCCAGGGAGATAAGAACCATCCTCGGTGGACCCAGCCATGTGAAAGAATCTAATAGAGCCAGGAATAACTATGTTGGAAGAGCGACGAGAGGTTGCCCGTACGCTGAAGTCATGCATGCCACCTTGACCATTGAAAGTACTTCGAGCTAGACCACCCAACAAATTACCTTTAGCGAGGCGAAGCCACCCATGTCATACACCTGCATGACGATGTATTAGTGATTGCTTTAAAGGTGGCCAATCATACCATTCACCGTGTCCTTATGGATAATATGAATTCAGTTGATGTTATCTTCAAATCCACTTACGACCAACTGGGGATCTCCCAAGGCAGGTTAAAAAAGGTTAACACCCCTTTGTATGGGTTTGCTGGAGAGAAAGTGTAGCCTAAGGGTAGCATCAAGCTCCCCGTCACTAGTGGCAGCTCCCCAAATCAATCCACAAGTATGTCCAACTTCTTGGTTATCAATAGATTTGTATATAATGCGATCCTCGGGAGACCCATTTTGAATGCTTTGAAAGCTGTGACATCCACATATCATAGGGGAGGTTGTGGGCAATCAGTATGAGTCGAGGAGGTGCTATACTATTTCCTTACAATTGAAAGTGGATAAAAGTCCCATTGTGAGCATTAACATGATCAGTTACAATGGGGAGCCCAACATAGACCTACTCAATCCCAGCAGCCAGGATACCCATATGATCAGCTTGTCGAGAACCATACACCTGAAGAAGCAGTCAACATGAGTCAGGTGAAGATCTCCGTCCTTCGAAAGGAGGCAAATCCTTTATGACAGATATCACTGAATCAGGAATATATTGGAAAGAGAAAAGCATCAATTATCATCAGTCAAAAAGTAAAAAACTGTTGAAGAAAGCTTAGAAGACTTGTCCCCTTACTCAGTTATAAAGAAAACCATATCAGAGTTTGAGTAAGCATAGACTCAGTGCCACCGTGTTGACCTGGTCCATAGTCTCACCGAGTCTAAGGGGAGAGGAGATGGTTAAATTGATATAGGCTCACATTTGCTTGGAAAAGTATGTGATGAAAAAAAATTCACAAAAGGTAGGGAATCAAGGGGAGATCCTGTCGAGGAGCTTATACGAGTTCAAGTACACCCCACCGAGCCCAGATTGGAGCTATGCTACCCCCTCAACAGAAAATGCTTTTTTAGAAATTTTAAAAGGACAATGCAGATGTTTTCACATGGTCTCATGAAGAGATGCTGAATATAGACCCAAAATTCATAGTTCACAAGCAAAATGTGGATCCTAGACACAAAATAGTACTACAAAAGAGGTGAGTTTTCATGCCAGAAAAGTACAGGGTGATCAAGCAGGAAATCAACAAGCTGCTCTAAGTAGGCTCCATGAGAAACGTAGGCTATCCAACCTAGCTGGCTAACATTGTACTTGTGAAGAAAGGTAATGGCTAGTGGAGGCTCTGTGGAGATTTTGCTGATATAAACAAAGCATGTCCCAAGGATAGCTTCCCTCTACCTCGCATAGATCTGTTAGTATATGTTATAGCTGGGTACCAATTATTGGGCTTCATCGGCGCCTATTCGGGTTATAACCAAATTGGTATATTTGAGCCAGATCAGGAGAAAACTGCCTTCATTACTAACCAAGAGTTGTAAGGTGATGCCATTCGGGCTTAAGAATGTGGGGGCAACCTATCAAAGGCTGGTAAACAAAATATTTGCAGCACAGATAGGCAAGATGGTGGAGGTTTACATAGATGGCATGTTAGTGAAGAGCTTAAGATCTAAAGACCACCTTGTACACTTGGCTGAGATGTTTGATGTCTTATGTAAATGCCAAATGAAGCTTAACCCAAACAAATGTGCTTTTAGTGTAAAGGAATGTGCCATATTAGAGATGACCCCTCCAAGGAATGTAAAGGAAGTTCAGAAGCTGATAGGTAGGATGGCAGCCTTAAGCTACTTCATATAAAGAGCTACAGACCGACACCTTCTATTCTTTAAGATACTAAAAGAAAATAAGAAGTTTGAATGGACCAAGGAATGCGAGGTGGCCTTCGTAAAACTGAAAGATTATTTGACTACTCCACCATTATTGTCAAAACCAATATGCAGTGATCACCTCAGTCTTACTTCGAAAGGAAGCAGAATATGAGGCGTTAATTGCATGATTGAAGCTCCCAAGGTCATTAGGAATCAAGAGGTTGAAAATTTTCAACAATTCCTAGCTAGTGGTTGAATCAGGTCATCAAGGACTACCTCACCAGAGGGGAGAGGATGACGATCTACTTGCAGGTTGTCCAGACCCTCCTGGAAAGTTTTGACGAGTGGATAATTTTTCAGGTTCCTCGATCTAAAAATGCTGATGTAGATTCCTTAGCCAAACTGGCTGCTTACCCTAACACAAAATTGACAAGGTCCATACCAATGGAATACTTGAAAGACCCAAGCATCAACCTCCATCAGCCTGAAGTTCTACCCATTATTTCGAAAGAAAGGGTAACCTGGATGCTACCTATTGTCAGTTACTTGCGTGATGGCAATCTACCTGAAGACAAAACAAAGGCAAGAAAGTTAAGGTAGCAAGTGGCAAATTATGTTCTAATCGATGACACCTTGTACAAGCAAGATTATTCATTGCCCTATCTATGTTGTTTAGAAGAAGAAGAGTAAAAACAAGTTCTACAAGAAATACATGAAGGAATTTGTGGAAATCACATAGCAGTTAGGTCGCTGTCTCACAAAATTATAAGGCAGGATTACTACTGGTCCAACCTGACAAGAGATGCGCATGAGTATATAAAGTGTGACAAATGCCAACAATTCACCAATCAGCTTCATCAGCCACCCCAAAACCTCATTTCTGTACAGAGCCCATGGCCTTTCGCGCAATGGGGTTTAGATATTATCAGACCATTCCCCCTAGGTAGGTCATAGATGAGGTATGCAATTGTGACCTTCAGTTGCTTCATGAAATAAGTAGAGGCCGAACCACTAGCCAGAATCATGGAAGCCAAGGCCACCAACTTCATTTTCAAATCAATCATCTATAGGTTTGGAGTCCCTTATGCCATAGTAACAGATAATGAGAGGTAATTCGACAATGCAAACTATAAACAGATGTGCTTGGAATTTGGGATCAAATATTATTTCTCCTCTCCCAATCATCCTCAGACCAACAGCTAGGTGGAGGCTATGAACAAAATAATCAAACTCAATTTAAAGAAGAAGCTAGATAACCTCAAAGGTGCCTAGATGGACAAGCTACTGCATGTCTTATGGGTGTACTGTACAACAGCTAGGAGTTCAACTGGTAAAACGCCATTCTCCCTTTCTATTAGCAGTGAAGCTATCATCCCTATGGAATTCACCTTGCTTACACACAAGGTAAAATATTTCCAGCTTGAAAAGAACAAGGCAAACCTATATATGGAGCTTGACATGATTGAGGAAAGAAGGGACCATGTCCAACTTCGCAATGCAGCTTACCAATAGCATATGGCAAAGTTTTAGAACACCAGGGTAAAATCCCGTGTGTTCCAACCTGGTGATTTAGTTCTTAAAAGAGTGATGCTCAACATAAAGGAACAGGGTATATAGCTCATTCGGCCTTAACTAAACTCCTTAGCACCCTACAAATGGATCCTAATGCAGGAACCCCCTCCTAGTCACCATTCACAAATAACCACTTGCACGAGAAGCCTCTGTAAGGGATGTTGTAAAAAACTATGTTGTCCATATATATGTAAAATTAGCCTCTGGACCTGGTATAGTGAAAGCCAAACAGCCTCCTCAATACATCTATGGAAGACAGCTTCTTGAAGGCCTCATACCACATTACAATGTGGCCAATCAAGGACTGCCACCCTTTCTCAGTCAGCTATAAAGGGCGAAGGGGGGCAAAGCTATGAAACCTATGGATGATGGCGGGCATAGGAAACCGCAGGCCTACCTCAGAGGCACCTTCCTACTTCCTTCCCTTCCTCGAAAGTTATATTGTGTAGGATCTCATACAAATGCCTGAGCCGCTCAACCTTATCCTTAGAAATATTAGAAAGAATGTTCTTTAATTCTTAGTTTACGGGTTCAGGAGAGACTAAAGCGGAAGCGTCAACCATTACTACATCGTCACCCTTCGCTCTAGTAGGAATTTCGCTACCTGCCACCACTCCAACACCCTGTACCTCTATCTCAGAGTCAGAAAGCACAACTTGTTCCCCTCGCACTAGGGAACCCTTAGTAAACCACGATAGATCATCTTGCTCAGTTTCCAACTTAAGAAAGAGGAAGCGTTGAATCAGAGGTGCAAAGACCAAGGGAGATTCACCTTCACTAGTCCCCACAACAGTTTTAAATAGCAAGGAGCCATTTGATGAGAAGCCACTGTCAGGATTCCTAATAGGGGTGCTCGAGGAACCACCCGAGCACCCAAACCGCTGAACTCCATTTATGAAATAGAAAAAGGAGACTGAGGAAAATGGAGATAGGTAGAAGATCTAGGTGCATATAGGAAGGCTACATGCCCACTTGTGCACAGCATTAAGGTGAACTTTTAAAAACCCTCACCCCCTTCCTATCTTACGACCTCCTAACATTCGAAATCAAAGCTAGAACCATTTAGCACCTGAAAAATCATATCTAACCACATATAATCCTATTTCATCACAAAACCAAAGAAAAAAAAATGCAATAATTATAGCCCATAGATAGTGAAAATAAAAAGAAATGCTTACTTGGTTATGCGATAAATAACGATACAGATAGGTGATACATATCACACACACACACAGAGCAGGGAAAGAAGAAGGCAAAGGAATAAGGAGAAATTTACAGGGCACAAGTATGAAAAGATAAGGAAGAGAAAGAAGGGGTTATGAGCGATTATGGTAAGGGTTACCTATTCCCTCCCACCAAAATTTTTGAATTTCAAAAAGAAAGCAATCCAAACCATTGATCATGTAAAGAGGCATCTAATTGCTGGAGAGTAATGGCAACCGTTCGGATATGGAAAAATCCAAACCACTTAATTTTAAAATCATAACCGAATGGCTGGTGAGTGTATGTAGAGTGCGTGCCAGGATGATGCATAAGTATAGGCGTATTTAATGCGCCCAGACCGCATGTCACATCCTGAGTGGTTTTCATTCCTCCACGCTTGGCCAGTACACTGCCTGTGTTACATACCCTACTGTTGTACTCAAAGCACTAAGAAGCAAAAAAGGCACAATATTCATTTATTATCCTGATAATTCAGCAACACAGTCTGCAAGCAGAAAGCTTCACGTCTACCTAACATATTAAGACCCAGAATACACACAATCGACCTGGTGAAAAGCTTTCTCAATACAACCAGGGTCCCTCGTATGTCAATCCGGGGAACGACTCAAATTCAAAAATTACTAGCCTTTCAACTTTCAAGTGACTTGAAGTTGAAAGGCTTTGGAGGTATTTGTTATGGGTAGCCATTACAGCAAATGTCCAGGGGAGCCCATCCAAGTGAAAAAATTCCTTAGGGTATCAACCCACCTGCTTGGCCCATGTAAAGGAGGAAGTTAATGGGAAGTTCCCTGACAAACAAAGCCTTTATTGCTTTCAACCACCACTCAGTAGTGACATTTAATGCACTACACTGCCTTTGTCAACCAAGTGGGAGGAATATTTTAATAAAAAAGGAGGCATGCCAGCTGAGCAAGGAACCTTTGAGTTGAAGACATTCAAGCGAGGAAAGCCTCCTACAAACCCACTGTTGTGTAGTCATTTAGCTCGTACAGATAAAAGTGTCATCCATCACACCTGAAAAGAGTGCTTAGGGCATCCACTTGGCACTCCTTTATATGCTTACACCTGTTGTGTCAGCTGAAGCCAGTCAGGATGACAATGGCAAGAAAGCATATTCAAGGCCCATTCCAATTAAAGCCAAGGTGGCAGTATCTTATTCATTGAGTCTGAACACATGTCACCCATCTGTAAGTTCTCAAAGGAGTACTTAAGGTTAAGGTAAAAAAGGTGATGGGGACTTTTGGCCATTCCTCCACCCCATCTCATATACTTCTCTACTCGATTCTAGAAGAAGGAGAGAGAACTATGGTATTCTCTCCGGAGCAAAGGGGGTGTAAGCACACACACAAGAGCTATCTCCTCTAGCCTTAAGTCTCACTTCATTCATCTTCGACCCTTTTAAACTCATTTCATACATCGTTCGATGCCCTCTATGAGTGAAATGCTAACTTGAACATCAGAGGGTGCACATCGGCATCAATGTCGACACCCCCCCCCCACCAAAGCCATTTTCTATCTTAAAGGTCAGCATAAGAAGAACGATGGTACAAGCAACCTAGCTGACATTTCTAGTGAGCTCCTCTAAAGGCACGCATACCGACAACCCTTGTAATAAGTTCTTTTTAGATTTCACTTTACACATATGTGAAAGGGAGATTTTAAGATTATGAAATCCACATCCAAACAGTGTATATGGTAAAGTGTGATACTTTCCTATGAATATGTAATACTGGAATGGGTACTATATATGAATGAGATTTTGCTTGGCTTGTGACTGCTCTAGACTCTACGTTTACATGAGACACTACAAAAGTGCCTAATAATGCTAAGAAGATC
This sequence comes from Rhamnella rubrinervis, assembly GCA_007844105.2. NCBI lineage: Eukaryota > Viridiplantae > Streptophyta > Magnoliopsida > Rosales > Rhamnaceae > Rhamnella > Rhamnella rubrinervis. Next base: position 7,662,367 of record CM017583.2, on the reverse strand, counting down.
ATGGGCATTCACATGCATCAAAACATGTCATACAATCTTTTGTCTTCATACGAAACAACTGATTTTTACAAAAGAGTCATGTTTTGAAAATTGTGCATAGAAAAGTCATAGTCATGCATATATAGACTTATATACTTTGGATGGAGCTTATATGGAATTGGTATATGAACCATTCAGTTGAGGTCCCACTAAATAGTGAGTGGAAAGATTGAATTCTCGAATGCGCATACATGTGAGGGTATTGATATATGTGGTGGTTGTAACCACAGCATTTATATAATGCTAATGCAAGCAAATCTCTTCCCCACTTACACTGTTCCTCTAAACGGTTAAGTGAATTGGATTTCTCTGAAAGCATGTATATGTGTTGTTTTAGGAAATAATAGTTGCTAATAGATAACTAGCTCCAGCATAACTAAGGAGATTCCAGATATTACGCTAAATGAAATGTCTTATGAATGTCTGTTTCTAAAATCATTGCATAAGACTTTTAAAAGAGAATGAAATTTTGCTAGCACACTGCATTGCATTAGCACGTGCACGTTGGGAACCTACTGAGTGATTTTCCACTCACTTTTGTTTGTTTTCTATATTTAGGTAACCTCAAAACCTTAGCTTGGAAGGCTTGGCGATCTTTTGGGAGACTAATGTAGGAATTGCAGCAGTACATATTTAGTGGTGGATTTTTTGCCTCCAAATCTCTCTCACAAAGGTATGAAAATGTGAAGTAGCCTGCTGCTAAGATGGCTGATACATTAAGCTTCAGGCAGGTTGACAAGAAGTGTTAACCAGGTTGCTTGCACCTTCGTCCATTTGCATCAACATTCAACACAGGAAATGGCATTAGTGGGGGCGTCGACATTGGTGCCGATGCACGTCCTCCAATGCCCAAGTTAGCAATTCACACATATTTGGTTGAAAATAAGGTAGAAAATGAACTTGGGTAGATAAGGGATAAGTGAAGTGAGACTCAAGGCCAAATGAAGGTTTTAGGGTGAGTGTCCACAATCCTCTTGCTGAAAAGACCTTCTAGACCCTCAAACCAGTAGGAGAAGTTCCTTCTTTTCCCTCGTTCTCACCTAGAAAATGGAGAAGAAAGAGAAGAAGATAATCAGCAATGGAATGAAAAATGGTCCAAAAGTCTCATTCACCCTCTTACCTTCACCTTAAGTACTCTTTTGAGAATTCATGGATTGGCGACATGTGTTGGAACTTAGTGGAAGAGATATTGCCATCTCTCCCCTAGCTGGAATGTGGTTTGAACTAGTTCTTCCGATGTTGTCAACCTAGCTAGCTTCAACTGACATGACAGGGCATAGGCGTATGGGGAGGTGCCATGTGGACATTCCAGACACCTTCTAGGTGTGATGGGCGACGTCTCCATCTGGGCAAGCTGAATGGCCAAACAACAACTGGTTTTGATGGAGCTTTCCTTTCCTGGCTGTCTTAAATGTCAAGTCTTTGTGTACATCCGGTGTGCCTCCTAATTTAGAAAAAGGTTCTACCCACCTGGCCGACCAAAACTGCTAATTGTAATAAATGCACTGTAGAAAAGTAGGTGGACGCATTAAATTCTTTGTTTGTAAGTGGAAGACAGCTATGCACCTCCCTTTTGTTCGGCCAGCTAGGTGGGCTGCAATGTGGTCGACCTCTCCATTTCCAATTCCCTTGATAGGTTTTTACAATTGGATAGGTTTTGGGCTTTAGAATTTTACCCATAACGGTACAAATAATTTTCCATATTTCTTATTTTCTTTTGGACAATGTAAAACTCTGATCAACTGGATTATTTTTTTTATGTTGTGGGTCTTTTGCAAACAACTATGTTTTGTTTTATTTTAAAAAAAAAATACTATGGTTTCCATTAAGTATTAAGAGATTGAAGGTGTCCTAAAGAATAAAGAAAAGTTTTATTCGTATTTTAGCTTTATTCAAAGGAATCCCTTTTAATAATTCCATTATGACATTTCTTTAGTTAGGTCTCCAGATCCGAATAAAGTGGTGTTATAAATATTATGCCTAGTATTGTTAGGTAACAAATTACAATAAATCTCAACTGGTCTTTTCTAGAAAAATCAAGAGTTAATGCAAAAAAAAAATCAATTTGAGAAAGAAAAGTGGGTTTCAAGAAAGTGACTATTGGAAGACAATATTTGAGAAATCAATTGATTTTTAGCAGGAGCATATCCAAGGAATTTGGCATATTGAAGGATGGAGTTCATGCTCGAATGTAAGGATGGAAAAATTATATTCTTTCTAGAGTTGACAAAGCAACACTTACAAATTTTGTCATACATGCCATCTTTTAGTATTCCATGTCAACTTTCAGGATTCCAGATCAAGTTTGCAACCAATTAGATGGTATGGTTTCTAGGTTTTGATGGGGAGAAAAAAGTTCTAATAGATTTTTCGCTCTAAAAGCATAAGATTTCATATGCTAATAAAAAAAGTGTGGCGTTTAGGCATCTGAAAATTTAAAGATACATACTCTACCCTTTTGTCAAAACTGATATGGAGCCTCATTGCAGGAGAAGACAACCTTTCGAGCTCTTTGCTAAAAATAAAATGTCTCCATAACTTTGACTTTGTTTTTAGTAAAGGGTGGAGAATGGAGTGTCTTTTACTTTGAGAAGTATTGTCTTAGCAAATGAAGTCATTTTGAAAAGGATTTGTTTCAACCTGCGGAATAGTAGAACTATAAAGCCCTAGAAAGACCCTTGCATTAGCTTGTAACTGTTGTACTATAAATATATCAGTAATACCTGTGGGTAGTTATCTGTTCTCTTTTTGTTATAGTTTCTATCTTGTTATATAGTTTATGTATGTCTGTACCAAGTGGTCATTCCCACTGTATATATACATGGTTTTACTCATTAATAAAGTGAGACTTTTTCCATCATTACTCTCTTCCTTTATGGTATCAGAGCAGTAAACACTCAAACGAGTTTTTTTTCTTTCATCTCATCATGACCACTATACCTACCTCAACCATCCCATCCTCTGCTACTTCCATTCCGATCACATCAGATCCCCTTTTCATATCTAAAACACTTGTTGTTATCAACGTAGCCACTCAAGCTCCTCTCAAACTTACTGATTCCAATTACTTTTCCTGGCGTGCCTAATTTGATGCCCTCTTGACTGGCTATGACTTATATGGCTACGTCACCGGCAATCTTCCATGCCCAGCTAAATCTCTTGATTCTTCTTCCTAGTCCTCTTTGAATCTAGACTATATTTTCTGGGTTCATCAAGACAAGTTGATTCTTAGTGCCCTCCTTGCCTCTCTTTCAAAGGAGATTGTGCACTATGTGGCTTCTGCTCAAACATCCCGTATGGTGTGAACAAAATTGGCTACCTCCTTTGCCAAGCCATCACGTTCTCGACTTCTCTGTCTTCGAGAACGACTTATCAAACCTCAAGGCTCGAGGTCTGTTACTAAGCATCTTCATGACATCAAAAGTGCAGCAGATGAATTTGGACTTCTCTCCATTCCACTTGATGATGATGAGGTTGTTTTGTACATTATCAATGGTTTATCTCCTGATCTCAAAGATATCTCCACAGCCGTATGCACACAAGACACAACCATTTCCATTGAGGAACTATATGAAAAATTGGTGGAACATGCTGCGTTTCTCAAACGTTCTTCGTCTTTGCATGATGATGTTCCTGTGACAGTTAACATGGCCAATAAGTCAGGCTCCTTCTTCTCGCGTAAGAATAGTTCTTCACGTCGTCAAGTTTCTCCCTCCTAAGGTTCTCCTTTTTCCTTATCTACAACCTCACTTGGTTCACATGTCCCGTCAAATTATAAAGGCAAATGTCAATTATGCCGCCAACAAGGACACTCCACTCGATTTTGTCCTCTTTTGAAGCAACAGTGGATGTATTCTCCACCTCAATCCTCAGCACAACGAGCACCTACTCCTCCTCCTCAAGCATTTTACACTACTTCTCCTCAGTCCTCCTCTCAACCTTCTGCTGTTAATGCCACATGGCTTATTGACTCTGGTGCATCTCATCATGTGTATAATGATCTTCAAAATTTGTCACTACACTTTGACTATGATGGCACAGACGAGGTGACCGTGGAAAATGGTAAACAACTCTCTATTACTCATACAGGTTCAACTGAACTCAAATCTCCCTCTCGATCATTTTTACTTTTTGATGTGTTGTGTGTGCCTGATATGCAATAGAATCTTCTATTTGTATCACAATTTTGTGCTACTAATAATGCTTCTGTTGAATTTCTTCCTGACTATTTTGTTATAAAGGATATCAAGATGGGGATCAGCTCTGTTTCACAGTCCTCGTAGAGGGGGTACATATGAATGGCCTCAATCCATGTCCACCAACTCCACTCCCATTTTTGCATTTGTAACAAATAAAACCAGCCTCCAAGATTGGCACACTCGACTGGGTCATCCTTCCCATCCGGTTCTTTGTCAAATTGTCTCACGTAATTCCCTCCATGTGTCATCCCTTCAACATTTTCATTATGACTCTTGTCACTGCAATAAACCTCACAAGTTGCCTTTTGGTACTTCCTCAATGTCCAGCACTCGTCCTCTGCAACTAGTCTATTCACATGTCTGGGGTCCTTTTTCAATACCTTCACGCGATGGTTTCAACTATTATCTCATTTTTGTAGATCATTTTACAAAATATATTTGGTTGTTTCCCATCAAACACAAGTCTGATGTTTATTCTATATTTTTATGGTTTAAAAAGATAGTTGAAAATTTCTTTCAAAGCTCCATTGTTTCATTTTATTCTGATAATGGTGGTGAATTTCTTAAATTAAAAAAAAATTCAAAATAATGGAATTAGCTATTTTTTCACCACACCCCATACACCAGAACAAAATGGATATTATGAACGGCGTCATAGGCACATTAGAGAAACTGGCTTAACCTTGTTATCCCAAGCTAGCCTTCCTTTTGAATTTTGGACTTATGCCTTTACCACTGTTGTTTATCTCATTAATAGATTAAACACACCTACCCTATCCAATATTTCTCCCTTTGAAAAATTATTTCATCGTTCTCCTAATTAAATGTTTCTTAGGAATTTTGGTTGTTTATGCTACCTATGGTTAAAGCCATATACACGGCACAAATTGGAATCCACATCAAAACCGTGTATTTTTCTAGGATATCTTCAATCTCAAAGTGGTTATAAATGCTTTGATCCTTCTAATAATAAAATTTATCACTCTAGACATGTTAAATTTGTGAAAAATATTTATCCGTTTAAAAGTATATCTAATACTAAAGCACATCCACCTACATCTGATAAGTCCAACTCTCTTTCTCTCACTATGGTCCCACACACTATTCTACCTTTTACGCATCCTCCCCCAACCCAATAACTCCATGCACAATTAAATTGTCCACCACCTACCCACTCCGTACAACCCAATTCATATTCTACACCAACCCCACCACTCCATGCACAATCCAATTGTCCCTCTCAACGTCCAACACCTACTCACCCCATTCAAACAACTTCCAACAGTCTAACCTCTTTGGCCGACTCTACCTCCTTTACTGATCGTGACAACACAGCTGGTTCTGCTTTGGTTTCTGACACGACACTAACTCCTACTCCACCAATGCGGCAACACCCCATGCGCACACGGTCTCAAAACCAAATATTCAAACCAAAACAATTTCCAGACTTCTACATGGCAACCAAGCATCCACCTCCTGTCGACGATGAACCACGCACGGTCACTCAAGCCCTGAAACTTCAACACTGGAGAGATGCAATGTCCAGTGAGTTCACTGCCTTACAAAAAAATGAAACATGGGTCCTTGTTCCCCGTTCACCCACCCAAAATATTGTTGGCAGCAAGTGGGTCTTTCGAATAAAACGGTACCCCGATGGTTCTATCAGTAGATATAAGGCCTGCCTTGTTGCCAAAGGTTTCAATCAAAGACCAGGAATAGACTATGCCGAAACATTTAGTCCGGTTGTCAAATCAGCAGCTGTTCGAATGGTGCTCTGTGTTGCTCTCTCTAATAACTGGCCTATACGGCAGTTAGATGTTAACAATGCCTTCTTGAATGGCACGTTGCATTAGGATGTCTACATGTCTCAACCGACAGGTTTCATTGACCCACAACATCCCTCTTATGTTTGTAAATTAAAAAAGGCAATATATGGCCTCAAGCAAGCACCACGAGCATGGTACAATGCTCTTAAAAAGCCTTCTTGCTCCAATACGGTTTTGTCAACTCTCACTCTGACACCTCACTCTTTGTCTATCACAAATGTGGTGTTACTCTTTATCTGCTTGTTTATGTCGATGACATAGTTCTTACAGGAAACAACATATCTTTTATGACTGACTTTGTTTCCTCTTTGGATGACACATTCTCCCTTAAAGACCTAGGTGACCTCAATTTTTTTCTGGGAGTGGAAATATTGCCATGTAAACAAGGGCTTTTCTTATCTCAACATAAATACATCATGGATCTCCTAGAGAAAACCTACATGATAGGTGCCAAAGCGGTCTCCACGCCAATTTCATCCTCCACTTCTCTTTCTCTTCTTTCAATTCATGATGGTGTTTCACTTTCGAATGCCGCTGCATACCGACAGTTAGTTGGCAGTCTCCAATATTTGTCATTCACACGACCTGATGTTTCCTTTTCTGTAAACAAGCTGGCTCAGTTCATGCATAAACCAACTGAGATTCACTGGGGCGCTGTTAAGTGTGAATTACAGTATTTGAAAGGGACAAGCTCTTATGGCATTCTTCTTCGCCGAAGGTGTCCTCTTACACTTCATGCTTATTCTGATTCAGACTAGGCTGGGAATAAGGATGACAGGAGCTCCACAACAGGTTATATGGTTTTCATGGGAAGCAATTTGATCGCGTGGTCTTCGAAGAAACAAAAGTCCATTTCTCGATCTTCTATAGAAGCCGAGTATCGTGCTGTTGCTAACACAACTGCTGAACTCACTTGGTTACTCTCTCTTCTTAAAGACCTGCATGTCATGCCCTCCACAACACCCACAATTTATTGTGACAATATTGGCACCACCTATACTTGCGCCAATCCAGTGTTCCACTCAAAAATGAAACATGTGGGTGTTGATTTTCATTTTGTGCGAGATCGTGTCGCTGCTGGCCAACTTCGTGTTACATATGTTTCGAGCTCCGATCAGTTAGCTGATGCTCTCACCAAGCCTCTTCCTTCCCGCCAATTTCAGCTCCTACGCTCCAAGTTTGGTGTCTGTGATCGACCCAAAACTTGAGGGGGCATATTAGCTTGTAACTGTTGTACTGTAAATATATCAATAATACCTGTGGGTAGTTATCTGTTCCCTTTTTGTTATAGTTTCTATCTTGTTATATAGTTTATATATATCTGTACCAGGTGGTCATTCCCACTGTATATATACATGGTTTTACTCATTAATGAAGTGAGACTTTTTCCATCATTACTCTCTTCCTTTACCTTGGATACCATGAATTTAAGGGAAAATCTCAATGCTAAAGGAAGGTTTAGACACTAATGATTGCAAGAAGCTGGTAGATTTAAAAATTGATAACTGTAATGATTCGAATGTGGACATATTAGAAGCCTTTGTGATCCTGAAACTTCGAAGCTATTAGGAAAGTAAGGTGGCCTCAGGTAGCATAAAAAGCCATAATCTTGTGGACGAAAATAGTTCAGGAATATTCTCAATTAAGAGCAGTTACATTACAAGTAAAATAAATTCCTTCTAGAGTGATCCTGGTCGAGTTTGGAAAAAAGATTTGGAAAGTCAATCTACATGAGTGACTCAAAATGTTTCTGTGTCGATTGAAGGTTAATATTTTACCTATGAGAAGTATTATATTTGAAAAAATTGGAAAGCTGGAAAGAGGATTTCTTTACTGTGAAGAGGCTACTGAAACTCCTCAACAGCTTTTTTATTATTATTATTATTATTGTAATTTTGTTAGAAGTTTGGCTTTTGCAAGTCGTTGGGGGAGTAAAGTTGGACAAGTTAGTTGAGGGATTAAGTCGAATAGGTGGAATTGAGGATTTCATTAACATAATTCTTCATCCACCAAAAGATCTTATGGATGGACTTTTTTATGGAGAAAGACCAAATATTTTAATCCTTACCTAAATGCTCTCTATACAACATGGGTTTTTAGAAATGAACAGGTTGAAAGAAGAAAAGTGTGGAGGAGTTTAGTACGGAGTTTTATAGCAAAGAAGGTAAACCAATAGTAGTATTGAAAAGGTTCATTAGACGCCTCCTCCCCAATACTTGCTGAAGATTAACATGGATGTTATTGTAGGTCTCTTAGCTTCAGCTTTTTCTATGGTAGTAAGAAATCACCGTGGTAATTTGGTTTTTTCCGCCTCTTATGGCTCTAACCTTTTAGAACTTGCTATGGCTGAGCTAAAAGCTCTTGAATGGGCAAGCACTCAACCCTTTGATTTTGGGTGGACTAACGTTGTTTGGTGTAGAAATGCAAAAAAATACGATCAAGGAAGTTGTTGCTGATTCATAGCCAGCTGGTTGGAGTTTAAGAGAATATTTAATTCTAATTAGGCAACGAGGTCATGAGAGGGGCTGGACTCCAAGGGATGCTAATACACTGATTGATATGGTGGCTAAATATTCGTTATCTAATCTTTGTAATTTGTTTTATGATGTTTCTTTTAAAAGCCAACCTCCTATCTTTGTTAAGCAAGTTTGGATAAACTACTTTGGATTTGATTTGTTATACTATTCCTGTTAGAGGATTTTTTGTGGTGTTAATCCAATTTTTCCTTTTTCAAAAGAAAAAAAGAAAAAGTTATTTAACAATATGCTTTAGAAAATTATATTCTAGTTTTAAAAACAAATAGAAAAAATTATTATTTGATTGACAATTTTAGTTTTTGAAACCAGAACTCAATGGTCGAACAAGTTTTTTTTACCAAATAAAGTGATGTTTCATTTCACTATTGATTGGAGAAAAAAATCGAGAACATAATAACTTTTTAGACTCATAATGTTATCCTTTTTAAAATTTCTTCATTAAGAAAAATGTTAGGGTAAATTTATAATAATCCCGTGGATTTTGACTTTTGCATAATAATCCTTTTATTTTGGAAAATTGCACTATAACCCCTCATATTTTGTATTTTGTTTCAATTTAACCTTATTTGTCAATCAACCTATATACTTTTAAAAAATGACATTTTAACCATCATAAGATACTTTAAATTATTTTGTTACAATATGTTTTTTGTAATCTAACATTGCAAAACACATTTTTTAGGTTGGAATTTTTTCTTATTTTTTATATTATTATGCATTTTGTTTTTTTTTTTTTTTCTTTTGTGAAATATTATGCATTTTGTTAATAAGAGTAAATTAGTTACTTTCATATTAAATAGGTACTGTTGAAACAAAAAATGAAATGTGAGGGGGCTATAGCATTCTTTTCCAATCTAAGGGTATTAAACTAATATTAAAAACAAATGGCTAATGTACAAATTGAAACCACAATGCATTAACTTAAACTTCAAGGATTAGATGTAAATCAAGATTGATGCACATAACAGTTGGCAATTTTTAAAAAAGAGTAATCAAATATAACATTAGTCTTCTGGGTTGAATAAGTACAAGAGAAATGATCAACTCTTAAAGTGATTAAATTATAACCTAGAGCTCATCGACAGATTCATTGAATGCCATGGCTTCCTAATAAACATTATGTCACTATACGAGGACTTCTCCCAATGAACCTCATTTATCTTCGTCATGGATAAGAATAACATAAATATTAAGAAAAAAACCTCTTATTGAATTTTTAAATTTTCAGACAACATAAGAATTATGCTCAACTCTTAATTACTTACTTTTTGTTCTTTTCTTTGGTGAAGTTTAAGATCCAAAGCATACATAAACACCATCTCGTTTAATTCCACATTCCACTTCAGTCGTGGCTCGTGGCTTGTAATTGAAGCAACAAAAGCGCTAAATATCCGATTTAGTAGTAAAAAAACAAGATTGAGCTACTCATGCTCAAGCCCTAAACTATACAAGCCCGGACTTCCACCAAAAAAAAAAGAACTATACATACCTTGATTTCCAATACCAGTAGTTTCCAAGACTAACATCAGAGGTATTCCATTACACAATTCTTTAGCAAATTACTTGATGCAGAATTATGTAGGAACTATAAGTCACATTCTAGCATAAATTCAACATTGTCCCCACAGAGGTATTTTGAAATATTGATAATAAGGAGTTCTGTCCAATTTGGTTGTTCATTTTAGTAATCAATGACATAAAGGAGCATGTCTACCATTGAAATTTCTCAGCTAAACATCCGGAATATGTACTGCACTAGTAGTCCCTTTCTCTTCCTTTTTTGATACTTTCTTCCGCTTCCTCTCCGATTGTGGTTCTTTAGCTTTCAGATCATCGCAGAAGGACCTCAATGCCATAGCTAGATGTTCATTTCTATGTGCTGAAACCATGTTTTTGAGAAGAATTAATGCATACACAAAATACAAGTTGCGTTTTCACACCTCCCTCCCAGACAACGAATATCAAAAGTCAAACAGGTGCAAAGATTTCCAATAACATAAAAAGGAAGAGTTAATTTGGTAGATATAAACTTCTCAAGACAAAGTACACATCATTCAGCTTGACTGAAGTTAACAATCATATGAAACATAACGCTCATAAACTCACCAGAAAGTATGACATCTTCCATGTTCACAGATTTACGACTGGCGTGCTGTGAAAATAATTCAAGGTCCTTCGCCAACTGTTCTGCTATGCCAAAAAGTATCTCACCAGTTAGTTTAACAGAATTTCGCCTTAAAAAATCAGCATTCATAAATTCACATTTGTTGAAAATAGGTAGACACCATTTACGATTTGTTGCACTTCATGTCACTAAACTATTCAATGCTTAATAATCCTCCCAAAATCTATTTTACTAATAACTAAATCTAGAGCCCTTGACTTGATGATTAATATGAAAGCCAGAACCTTTGACCCGTTATTGTCTTTACACGACAAGTCAATAAGGAAAAAGAAAGAGAACATGCAGTAAAACAAAAGACAGGGGGCAGGGAGACCTATATTCAAAAGAACTAGAACTAAAGATGGAGAACAAAACTCATAGCACATTCAAATCTAACAAAACAATTTTGTTTACTTAAGCAAATTAAAGTTAACAGATTCTTATAGTGGATACATTTATGTTCATTAATAAAACGAGAGAAAGAAAAAATGAACTAAAATTGCATGCTGTAACCAACAAATCGGGCACCCTCTCATCAGCAATAAAAACAGTAGTCAATGTAATCAACCTTTGCAATTATTTTCACCAAATAAAGATTAAATCCTCCCACTAAACCCAATTCCTAGATCTACAATTCCAGTAAGAAATTAGAAAGGGGAAATTTTTTGCATTATTATAATATAACATACCAGGAAATTTACAATCATACAAAAGATGAATAAAAAGCAAATTGCTACAGTGAATGGCTTAGAAGATATTCAAATTTGAGCCCAGGACTTGAAGCTGGATGTCCATATTAATTCTATAATGGACCAATAAAAAATTTACCTTAAAAAAATTACTATAAATGACATTAAAAATCGAAGCTCGATAACATACCTGTATATTTGAAGGCCAAATCGGCAATGCAAGCCATTACGGGTTCGGTTACTTCCATGTCGTTTTTCTTCGCTGTTCATTGAATCACAAAAGGCAAAATTCTTTTTAAGTGTTAGACATGGAGAAATGCCCGTTTGGTTGCTGAGAAAAAGGGGGATTTTGTCGGTAGGAGAAACTGAACCTTCGGCTTCGGCGACAGAGATAGTGGATAGCCTAAAGCGATCTCTTAATAGCTCGCTCACCGAGTCGTCGTCTTCTCTCTCCATCTCGGTTATGAAGACCAGGGTTCCCAACTTCCTATCCTTCGTGCCCCCAAGTAGAAAATTCGCGCGGAAAAAGTGCTATTCAGCGCATCGTTTTAGTTTGCGGGGAGAAAAACTAATGAAAATTTTTCATTTATTTTTCCCTAATTTCGCTCTCATTAGTTTAAAAATTAGCATCTCGCTTCTATTAGTTCGGAAAATACATCATTCAGAGCCCTTCAGTTGAAGCTAGCCATAGATATATATATTTTTTTCTTTTTGGGTTTTCACTAAATTGACTTAGAAAAACTTAATGTTTTTTTCTCAAAAAAAAATATTAAATTAATTGTTGATCTTTTAGTTTAAAAACCCTTAATATATATAATAAAACATTGTCATTCATTACAAACGATGTATATTTCCTTTTCTATTCTTTTTCTTTCTTTGGATCTCGGGGATGGGTGAATCATTTTAAAAACATAGCAGCGAGATGCATATATATATATATATATATATATATATATATCCATTTCACTCTTCATCTTTACCCACATCTTCATATCGCCATTATTTACATTATTGCCATTCTTGTACCTTTTATAACATCATCAGTGGGTCATATTTCAATTTTGTAAATCTTATATTGGGCTTTGTATCATCCTCTTGCCCTCTCCACATTCACTTCTCTTGTGTTTAAAGACTGAAGATAATCCAGCTTAATGTATGATATTCAATGAACTTGTTCCAACAATTACCGAAAAAAAAAAAAAGAACTTGTTCCAACCTAACTGTAATAAACAGTTACACAATAATTTAAATAATAACTGATAATGAAAATTTAAAATAATAATAAAAATTTAAAATTCCCTCCAGGATCAACCACTATTAATTAAAACTTATTAACTTAACCTATCTCACGACTAAAATTGATCAAAAGATCTCATTTAGAGAAATCCAATGGCCTTCTACAAAATCACACACAAAAGATATCCATCCTACACAACTTTGAATATTTTACAACAATTACAGCCAAATCATAACGATTTCACTTCAGAATATGTATATTCTCTGATACCTGCATGTCAAAAGACTAAACAAGGAAATGATTTATACCGAGGGACCAATAAGTAAGTTGGTGGTGGCACAATATGGTTATACATAAAGATTCAGCCCCACAAGTTCAATAGTGTAAATGAGAGCAGACAAGGAAAGAGTCGAGGCATCACAGTAAGGGAAGCGAACTTTCTATTTTGGAATTGATTCAGGGCCAAATTTCAGCCACATGTTCAAATTAGATCATATATGGGAATTGGATTAATTGGCTGATCTCCAAATGCTACCTTTCTATATCGACATATTATGTAGAACAAGTTCAATTATTTTCGTAAGCTTCATTAAATGTAATCAGAATATGACAACAAAACTTGACAGCTATTAGAGTGTGAAATATCTTCAATTACCGAAATGAAAACGTTCATTATCGTCACCATTCAGGAGTACACCAGCAGCACTACAAAACTTAATTGGTTTAGTCTGATCACTGATTAGCATAGAAACTCTGTCTTCATCTGTACAGGAGGCCTAACTAAACCCATTACCTGAAAGATGTAAAAAAACATGCATTTTGCTGGCCTTGACGGGAGGGGATTGCTCAACATCCGGTTCAATACATGCTCACCTCGAAGTAGAGTTTTTCCAGCAAACTAAAGGGGCTGAGGATTCAAACCCATGTTATTGTTCAATGTTAGTCATGCGAGAGAAATAATACAGTTTCACCAACAGTTAAAACACATACCAATTACTATTATAAATAGCATATGAGAAGAACTGCCATGACGCATAAAGCAAAACATTTGACATTCTTTGCCACGTGTGAAAAAAAAAATGAGAAGAAGAAAATCATAACTCACAATGTTAATTGCGCTTGAATCTGAATTCACAATGAGATCACACACTGATAATGTCTAGTCAAGCTCTCAACCAGGAGATGCTAATTATTCCAGGAAGCCATTAAGAATTGACTAAAGGATTTATCATTTGTGAAACACCAGTTAAATAAAGCTGAAATTCTGCATACTGATAATAGTAGAGTGGATAAGTATACATTATTAAACAGAGCATAAAGCTGAATGAATTTTACCAAAATAGCTCTTCAAAGTAGGAAACATCTCAAGATAATGACCACAAGAAACCAAAAATAGAGACATTATACAGACTATGCTATCATGATTACAAGACAATTTAATGCGCACAGATTCAACTGAATGCTAATAACATGCAATGAATACATGTTAAAGCACCTTTAGATGACTCAAACAGCAACCATCTAACATTAGCTTCCTTCTTAAGTTAATGATGGTCTGAAAAGTTATTGCTTCATAATTTTTAACCCAAATGGAAACAAATGTAGACAAGTGGAAGCAGCTTATAGAAGCATACCAAAGGAAAAGAAATAAAATCTAGCCTCAAACTTTGATTTGGCACGATCTGGGTGATATCGACTTCCTTGAGATCTTATAAGAACGAAGTAAAATATTCGGCTTATGTTGAAGCTTAAACATTCTGTTATAGAAATATGTCCGCTTGAGTCTTAAGTTCTATTAAACTTTAGTTTACCTATTATGTTCACAAATTTATCTAAATTCATGTACATGGAAGTTAATCATATTTAATAAGGTAACTAGACACATTGAATAATTAAGATGTAGATTCATTATCTATCTTTTAGTCCATGCACATTAAGGTTCATTTCTCTCCGGGGTCAATGTGCTAAAAACTATTAAGCGGCTTTTGCATTTTCAACTTCATGCACTACAAGTCTAAACAAGTAGATTATCAATAGAAGAAGATAATACAAAAAAGAATTACAGCAAAGAAATCAATTTGTCTTTTGGTCTTCTCTGATGCAAACCTAATATAGGAGTGATGCCAAGGCCCTTGGAGTGATTCCTAGAAACTCTACTAATGTGATGCTAGTAATCTTTCCATAATCCTTTCACTTTCAATTTGTCTGCATTAAAAAAATAACTCATGAAAATTGTAGAAGTTAATTGAGGCAATAAAACTAAACCTTGATGGCTGTATTAAGCAATTACCATAACAACGTTGACAAAACCTCTGGGCAAGAACAGTCTATCATTACATATAGAGAGAGTCCATTACCATGTCTAGGAACTGTAAGGAATTTACTTCAGAAATTTCTATATTTGAGCACAATTAACATGAGACCAATATGAAATGGCCTTGACTACAACTGCAGCAACAAGCCGATATTAACATATCAAAATTTTTCAGTATTCATCTTGTAAGTTTTCCTGTGCTTCCAATGCATTTGAGTCAATACTACACATACTACATATTCAGGGTACTAACTACCAATAATCTCCACAAGAACAGATACCACCTTCAAAGTGGTGAAAGCGCACTCGGTCCCTTACAATTATCACTCTGCTTATTATTTTTGAAACTATTTTTATCCAACAATGACAGTCGTAACAGATCCGTAGGTTCTTTGAAATCCTAATTTCTATTCCAGGACTAGTTTTCAAGATGCCATAGGCCAAAGCCAACTTCTCACTATGACAATTCAAATTTTCTTCCTTTTCCTCTTCAGAGACATCCATTAAAACCAAGTCTGTCATGGGATTAAAGCCTTTCAACTTGACCATGTGATTTAAACCCTCCAAAACCCTGTGTATTTCCTTCATTTCAGGATGTGACCGATCACCTGCCTTAAATTGGTGAATGACACCCATCAACTCGAGCCAGCTCTTTCCATTTTTTTTCCTAACTCCCTTCTTTTTCATCACTTCTCTCACTCCTTCTACGCTATCCCATCTCCTTAGAGAGCAATAGATATTTGAAATCAAGACATAATCTCCACTCCTGGGGTGGCATACATTTGCAATAGCAACCTCTCCCAATTCAAGCTTTCTATAAATTCTACAAGCACTGAGAAATGATCTCCACATAACAACATCCGGTTCAATTGGCATGGCACTAATTACAGAAAAAGCCTCTTCTAGGAGTCCTGCTCGACCCAGTAGGTCCACCATGGCTCCATAGTGCTCTAGTTGTGGCTGAATTGAATACCGACTTGTCATCAAATCAAAGTAATTGCGCCCTTGTTCAACAAGACCACAGTGGCTACATGCCATTAGAAGTGAAACAAAAGTTATGGGATCAGGTAAAACATTTTCAAGATCCATCTTTGAGAATATTGTGATTGCATCAAAAGCAAGCCCATGCATTGCCAGTCCATTTATCATTGCGTTCCAAACACAAACATTATTGCGCTGGACACTATCAAAAATTTCCACTGCAACTTGGATTCTTCCGCACCTTGAGTACATGTCTATTAGAGCTGAACTCAAAATAAAGTTTAGTTCGGTATTTTTCTCCATCATCACATGATGAACCCTCTGACCATAATTAAGAGCTCCAAGCCGACCACAGCTAGTGATTACAGAAGCAAATGTAAATTCATCTGCCTCCACATTTGAATTCAGCATTCCTTGAAATAATCTTAGCGCCTCCTCACATTGTGCATTTCGTACAAAGCCACTAATCATAGAATTCCATGTTACCACATCCCGGATGCACATTTTGTCAAAGACATGCTCGGCAATATCACACTTTCCAACCATCATAAAACTTTGAATGACTAAATTCAAAGAGACCAGATCATAAGCACAATGAAAAATCTGCTCAACAAGTTGGCAAGCAAGATTAAGAATATCACATTGGACATAAACTGATAACAGAGAAGTGAGAAGAGTGGAATAGGTTCCATATCCAAAAACAATAAGTTTTGCATGGGTCTTAATTGCAGTCCTATAATCCAAGGAATGCTTGCAAGACTGAAGCACATGGTAGAATGTTTGATAATCTGAAAGAAATCGGAAAATGATGATTAAACTAACTTGCAGAGGAATGGGTATCCAAGAACAACCATTTCAAATAAACCTACCGGCTCTGAAAGAAAAAATTACCTATCATGAAATGAACATAGAATACTGTTTCACACAATACAACCCCTCAAAAACTCATTTTGAATCGTTCCATTCAAAACCCAGATGCAACAAAAAACCAATTTAGCAGAACGCAAATATATAAGAGAGGAATGTGAAATAGAAAAGCAATGTTCAGAAAAAGGAAAATAATAATAATAATAATTTGCAAAAAGACAGAGAAGAGCTTAAAAGGGGGCGATTGGTGGGTACCTATTCCAGTTGTTTCAGGCACAATTGGGTACGCACTGGCATGGGAATAACAGGATATCTCGAACTTCATGAACTTCAAGTTTAAAAATCTGACGAAGGCCCACGATTTACAACCACTTTGCAGCATCCTCATTTCACAGATTCTTATTCTGGATATATTTATGATCATTAATAAAATGAGAAAGAAACATAAACTAAAGTTGAATGAATCTGCATAAACTAAAAATCAAATAAGCTAAATTCTTTCATATTCTTTTTTTCCCTCGGGCAAAAAAGCACCTGTATGCTGTAACCAACAAATCGACCACCCTCTTATACAGCAATAAAAACATTAGTCAATTTAATCAACCTTTGCAACTCTTTTCAAGAACAAAGATCAAATCCTCCCACTAAACCCAACTCCTAGATCTACAATTCCAGTAAGAAACTAGAAAAGGAAAAGTTTTTGCATTATTATAATATACCATACTAGAAAATTTACAATCACACAGAACATGAATATAAAGCAAATTGCTACACTGAAGGGCTTGGAAGATATACAAAATGAGCCGAGGTGTTGAAGATGGATGTTTATCTTAATTCCATGATGGACCAATTAAAAATCACCTTAAAAAAATTACTATAAAAGATATTAAAAATAGAAGTTCGATAATATACCTTTATATTTGAAGGCCAAATGGACAATGCAAGCCATTACGGGTTCGGTTACTTCCATGTCGTTTTTCTTCTCTGTTCATTGAATCACAGAGGCAAAATTAGACATGGAGAATTGCCCGTTTGGTTGCTAAGGAAAAGGGGGATTTTCGCGGTTGAATAACTAAACCTTCAGCTTCGGTGATACAGATGGTGGACAATCTAAAGCGATCTCTTAACAGCTCGCTCACCGAGTCGTCGTCTTCTATGGCCATTTTGGTTATGGAGACTAGGGTTCTATCCTTCGTGCCATTCGTGCGTGCCGGGAAGGGTGATATTTAACGCATCCTTTTATTCTACGGGAAGAAAAAATAAGGAAAATTTTCATTTATTTCCCTAAGTTCGCTCCCATTATTTTAAAAAATCACCATCTAGCGTCTGTTAGTTTGGAAAATATATTATTTAGCACCCTTAAGTTGACTAGCAGTAGATTTCCTTTTATGGTTTTTTACTTAATTGACTTAGATAAAAAAAATTTTGTCAAAATAACTATTAATTTATTACTTGATCATTTACTTTATATAATAAAACATTGTCATTCATTACATGTGAATATGTGATGTATACTTCCTTTCCTAATATTTTCTTTTTTTTTATCTTGGGGATGGGTGAATTAAAACCAATTTTAGCACAGTAGCTAATTGTTAATATTCAAAAATATATGACAAACAATGCGATTGACATAGTTGGGCTTTCAGAGGGTGTCAGGCTCAATGTTAGGTGTCTGATATGAAACGGAGCTAAAATTTATGGTTTTAACTTTTCTTTTCATTTTTTTGTTGGCAGGAGGTGACTTTTTTTTAATTTGAGAATTTTAACTCAAATAACTTGTTGGGTTGGTTATTAGTTTGGATAGTAGCAAATTAATGTATTTATAATTTGTTGGTTTGGATTGCGTGGATTGATTATTGGAAACTAAATTATGTTTTGAAAATTA
Source organism: Rhamnella rubrinervis (assembly GCA_007844105.2). NCBI lineage: Eukaryota > Viridiplantae > Streptophyta > Magnoliopsida > Rosales > Rhamnaceae > Rhamnella > Rhamnella rubrinervis. Next base: position 7,643,629 of record CM017583.2, on the reverse strand, counting down.
AGTTGTTTGTTTAAAATTGAATTGATTGTTGGAAATTTGATTATTTTGTAAAATTATATTGCTTGATAGAAATTGAATTGCTTGTTGGTTATTATATTTTCATGATAATTTCTATCAAATTATAATTTAGATATAATTTGCATTATAATTTAAGATCCTTATAACGTCGGTTGTGATCGAAAATCAAAGAAGTTCAAAGATATTGGATTCTTTTTCAAAAAAATAAGTGAAGAATCATTAAGTTGGTTACCTTTGAAGTCTTTAAATTTAGAACCTTCAACTTATGAAAATATGGTGTCTTCATAATTCAAATATCAAAAAAAGACCTATGATCAATAATTTAACACCATAACTCTTGAACGTGATCCGGGATTACGTCGTCAAATATGTGAATACCCGATTAATGAATGCGACAATATTCAAAGAGCTTACATTCATCATGGAGCATATCAACCTCAACAAAGTGTGTATCCTAGTTATGTAGTGTAATAACTAAGTTTTTTATTTCTAAAATTGTCGATTCCGGATACGTTTTCCGTTTTATCGCAGTTTCGCTTTTTCGCCAAAACAAGCAGCTTCTGAATTCCCTAAGCATTTTATGAGGGACGAGAGTACTTCATGAGGAGTCGAGAGACTTTTTTTTTATCTCTTTAGTCATTGGTTAAAGTTTGACTATGTTTGACTTTCATTATTCATTATTTTAATATTTTAGTTAAAAATCTTTTACTTTTTATTTTATTTTATTATTATTTTAAAGTTACCAATTGATATTTTACTTTGTGTTAGCTGACCCTTCTTCCTCATTTTCAATTGTGTTTTGTTCCATTTAGTTCAAGAGAGAGAAACACCAAGTTTTAGAGAGAGAAACTGAGAGAAATTGTAAAATTCAAAGAAGTTTCAAGTGAAATTTAAGGGTTTAGGGCCAACCATCAAGGAGAGTTTATTGGCAAAGCTTGTGTGATTTTTCAAGACTTAGAAGGAGTGGTTTTTTGCTTGGAAGAGAGGTAGACAACTATTTACCTTTGAATTTTTCATGTAATTCATGTGTTTTACTTGATAATTGACAGAATCATACTTGATATTGATGATTTGATGATTGATTGTGCTTAATTTGATGTGTATTTAGCATATAATAAAACCCCCAATTGATGAGGGTTTAGGGTTTTGTGAAATTGATAGTTTTAATGTGATTTTGATGGATTAAAGCATGATTTATGAAAATTAATGGTTGGGTTATGGCATAAATCATTGTCAATTTGATGTATTAGTGAGGAATTAATGGATTTTGATGTGTAAAGAGAGATGGCAATGCATAGGGTGGTTATGTCAAATTTTTACATGTGAATGGCATTTTGGTCTTTTTATATGTAAATGGTATTTTAAAAATTTTTAAAAATTATAAGGGTAAATTGGTCATTTTGCATGTAAATGACACAAATGGAATTTTTAAAAATGTTTAAAGGCATTTTGGTCTTTTGCATGTGAGGGACATAAATGAAATTTTCAAAAAGGTCAAGGGCATTTTGGTCATTTGACATATTGGAGATATGATTGGAATTTTTGAAATTGTTGAGAGTATTTTCATCATTTTTCATATAAGGGGTAAAGTTGAAAATATTGAAATTTGGAGGGGTATTATGGTCTTTTCTGATTTTCAAGTTATTTTATTATATATATATATATATATATAAAATTACTTATTTATTAATTTATATATATTTAATTACATTTATTTATATTTTTATTAATATATGTATTTATACATTTATTTGTATAGTTATAAATATAATTATTTTTTTGCAAAATGCATGCATAATATGTATGTATTTATTAAATATGCATAAGTGCATGTATATAAATAATTATTTATGTATAAAAATGAGTATTAATTTATTATATACATATATGTATACTTATGTATTGGTGTATGTATATATAATTATGTATATGTATAAGTTGTATTTGTGTGCATGTATATATGTATAAAATATATGTATACATATATGGGTGTGTGTATTTATATTTGTGTATATATATATGTGTATATGAATGTACAGGGATGCTATAAACCCCAACGTTAGGATGTTATAAAGCGTGCGACGTGAACGACCATTTACGTTTTATTAAAAAATAAAAATAAAAACCAAAAACCACAATTTGCCTATCCTTTTCAACCTTCTCGCACACACACCTCTACAGCCTTAACCTCTGCAGCCCACTGCAAAATCCTCCTCTAGTATCCCTTCTTCGGTCTTTGCAAGATTCGGAAAAACCAAGATCGGGATGTAAATTCGCACAACTCTGTAAACTCACCTGATCTCTGCAAAATAAAATCATGAATATCTGCAGCCCTCTCAAAATCGTGGACCCCCCCTCCCCCACAAAATCTCTTTCCCTTCTCTGAAATATAGGGTAATTTCCACTACATATTTAATGAAATATTTTTAGTTTTTTATATCATATTTTTTTATTACTCTTTATGAAGTATAGTATCTAGTACTGCCTCCTTACAAATTGAATATTACATATTACCTGGTACTGTCACCGTAGTGATGAAATATGGATGTTTTCAATTTGCATAGTTTCCTATTCTTATTGGCTCTTGGGTTGTTCCAATTGTTTGCTGGAAAGATCAATTTTAGGATAATCTTGGGGTAGAGTACTGTTGACGCAATTTTTCTATACGTTGTGTTCAATATGTTGGCAAATCAAAATGGGACTTTGGTTTTGTACATGTTGTTTTGGTACCGCAGTACTAAAGATTTTTTTGTTTAAAGATTGAAAACCCATATGAATGTATTTTTGTTTGTTTTAGTTTTTTTCTTTTTTTTTTAGTTCTATTTGTTTTAGTTTTGTTTGCTTACTTGGATCCATGAACCTTTTGGATCTGATCGATTTTGGAAATGCATGATCACAAACAGCTTGAAGTTGCGATATAATTAGAGCATGTTAGTCCATAAAAATGATGTGTTTCACAAAACAAACATTGAGTTTGTGGTGGAAGAGAGTTATGGAGTGTTCTGATTCTTATAGTGTAAGTGATCGAAGCCTTTCCAAAAAGTAAATAAAAAAAAACAAATTCCCATTTTGAATATATTTTGAAGGCTATAAAACTAGCTATATTCACGTAATCTCTTAGTTAGAAGAGGTTATATATGGCAAGCAGATTAGGCATGCACAATATGCAATACTATTAAAGATCCAGCAATACATATATGTATTGAATGAATTCTGGTTTAATTGTATGATGTTTTTAGGATATTTTCATTATGTGCAATGTCATCTTCAAGTACAAATGAGAATTGTAGGCAATTAAAGTGTAAATGTGGTTCTTATACGAGGCTAACAATATCTCACTCGGAGAAAAATCCAAACAGAAAATATTGAAAGTGCAACAATTATAAGGTACTTAGAGCTTTACAATTATAGCTCCATTTCATTTTGAATAATTCATATATTAACTATATTGTTATTATGTAGGATTGTGTGTATTGTGAAAGATTCCTTTGGGTTGATGACATGCGTTGTACAAAAATATATAGCAATTTGGATAAAAGTGAAATGTTGGTTAATAAAGTTAATGAGCTAAATTGTAATGTTCGATAATTAAATTCCAATTTTAAAACACTATTGGAAGTATTATAAAAAATCCAGTAGCATTACCACATGAAAGAAGCTCGAGTAAGGCGATGCTCAAAAGATTTTAGTTTTAAAATTTTAAATATAATTGTTGTAGCTATAATAGCAACTTTTTTTTGTATTTATTTATTAGAAAATAGTCTATTTATGAAACTTTGCTTCATGTGAAATTTGTGTTGGGACCCTGATGATACTTAGTTAATGAAAATAACTGTGTTTATTATTAAACTTGATTTATGATCATGTGATATATATTTAAAATGCATGTGAAGCTTGAAACTTGTTATGGACGTACTTGGTGTTCCATGTAGAGCTTGTGAAATCTCAAATGCTCAGTCACAAACTTTAAGAATATATTTCGTTTATTTATCTTTTTTGTGAAAATAATACTTAGTCACAAGTTATTTGTCTCATTGTTTACCTTTCTTTCATAGATTCTCTTTGCTCAACTTCTTATTATGGTTTTAGGAACATGTGAAGATTGTCCTTTTCTTTACTAGAATATATGACATATAAAGCTCTTGAAAGCAACAAATTGCTTACATACAAACTATATCAATTCCTTCGAATAAATACAATGCATATCCTCAAACATACATCCAAACTATGTCTTTAAGACAACTAGTACATTATGACATACATCAAAGTTAGATAATGAATGAAATGCAAGCTAAGGAAGCAAAGTGTATATGAAAATTACTAAAGCACTACTCAATGAGTCAAACACAGTTTGCAAATCCAAAGTCCCACTCTTTTCAAAACAGAAACAAACTAGTCCATGCCAAAATAGATTTCAAAAAAATGAAGTCAATGGTAGTATATACACGTACCTACCCACTCTTTTTAAGATAGAAATAGACAAGTCTATGTCATAATAGATTTTAAATATTTTTCTCCCACCTTTTACATTTTCCATTCACTACTTTATTAAACATTTATAACAACCCTACATGAAAACACATAGTCTAGATATTTTCACAAATTAAACACATTGAAACACTACAAATATGTTACTGACATCATCATAACCATGAGGTTGATCATCTACTGGGAACAAATTGGTCCACTAACATCAATTGCATATAGATTTGAGGGCTCCTTTGTAAGTAAGTACTTAATTTCTTCTGTGAACCTATAAGCTTTTCTCCATTCATGCATTTTCATACTACTTCTCAGTACTCTTAGTTCCATTGCAACCTCTTTCCTGGCTTTTAATCCGCAGACATATTTTTGCATACTAGGATCCTAACATAGTGCCATCAAATCCAATTATTAGACTCGACATACATATAAGGCCAACAAATCAAATATTAAAATAATTATACACCTATATACTCTAAAAAAATGTAGAAGAATAAAAAAAAGAAAAATACATATAAATAGTATAATAATTATTATAATAGGGTAATAAACAATATAATAATTATTATAAGATAATAACGAAATAAGGTCATTAACTTAGAAAAGAAAAACAAATTGATCTTGACTAAAAATACTGTCTACTTTACTAAAAAAAAGCTATACGAGGCTAGATTAAAATTTTAATCTTACAAAAACAAACACAAATCCTTAATTCACAGAACAAAAAAAAAATTATCAGCTTGAGATGTTAAATTCTCATCATTTGCCAATTCTGAATTATCGCTCAAGTCATCCATTGTTGATCTACATAATAAAACCAAAATATATAAGTTTATTCATACAAAAAGAAAGAGAGATTGAGAGAAATTAAATATGGCAATCACCTTTCATGCAATTTAGGGCAATTTCTTTTGCTGTGTGACTGTCCCCTTAATCCACATCCCTAACAAAGTCTAGATTTTGAAATTGACATTTCTTTCAAAGATTTCAATCTCATTTCATATCCTTTTGATCTCACATGTGTAGGATCGTTAATACTTTTGGGCTCTTCACTCCTTACTTTTCCAATCAATGAGGGCACCACACTCTTTTTACCATGCATCTCCTTAATTTTTCCATGTACCAATTCTAATTCATTGAAGAGGACATTAGTGCCTTTAACAGTAAGGCAAGCAGCATCAACTACCATAGAAGCTACTTGAGATAGTCGTGCATGCCTCATTGTCAAATACTTATCTTGGTGTTCATTAATTTTATGACCACTATTGTCAAACACTCCATCAACTTTGACACTTTTTGTCCATGTCATCAAAATATATTAACTTGGTAAATAGACAATTTGTTTGAAACGAAAATAAGCCAACATATGCCTACATGAGATTCCTTTGAAATCAAATTATCTACAACTACATGATATAATATTAGATTGCTTCAAAAAAGTCACATGCCTATGTTTTGTTGAAGAACTTTCTTCAACCCTTTGAATATTATAAAGTGTAGTCTCATCATTCTCAAGAGTGCAATTTAAAATATAAGCAGCACTTTCAAACATTTCCTTTTGAAAAGATAGAAAATTAAATTTTGTATATATCTTCACCATTTGTGTCTCCATAGGCCATACAGATGTCAATTTTGGTTGCTCATTCATATGCTTATGATCTGCAACCAACTCTTCATGTTGTTGATGACATACAACTCGATTAAAACGTGTGATAAAATCCATCAATGAATTTCTTCTTGAAATATATTTCTTGAAAAAAGAATGTGAACTTTCAGCTCTTTAACTACTTGACATCTCAACACTGAATTGCATATTAACATATGCTAGAACCCACTTTTTGCGGATTTCATATAATTGACATAACCATGCATTATCATCAAGTTGAATTTTCTTCAATAAATCAAACCAACTTGCTTCAATCTCTTCTTTAGTTTCAAAATTTAATATGACATTTCTAAACAAGTTATAATTGTCATGATAAATTAACGCACCCAATTTTTTAGAAAAATTATTTAAAATATGTCAAATACAATATCAATGAACAGTTAATGGTAGAACTTAAGTAATAACCTAGGATCTTGATTGGTAATAATCACTTGAGGTGTACCATTTGGCATAGCATCCAATAATTTATTGAACAACCAAATAAAGGACTTCATTTTCTCATCACTTAAAAAGGCTCACCCAAAAATTATAGTTTGACCATGATGATTTACTCATGTTATTGTAGCAAATATCATGTCATACTTATTTGTGTTGTAAGTAGTATCAAATACTACAATATTCCTAAAAAAATTGTATTATCTACTTGCATAAGGGTCTACCCAAAAGCATCTAATAAGCCGGTTTACTCCATCAAGCTCATACTCATAGTAAAATGCTGGATTTTCTTATTTTTCCATAGAAAAAAATTCTAGCAAATTTTCCGCATCAACCTCTTTAAGCTTTTCCCTCAAACATTGTTTATAGTTTCTTATGTCTTTCTCAATACAACCCATATTTTGAGCACCACTAGAGTCAATCTCCATAACCCATATTTGTTGACATATAGGTATATTTGCTTTAGAGAGTTGTTGGCGTAACTTTTTTTTTTGCAGTTGATACATTTTTGTGTGATCTTAAACAATGTATCTTAGTGGGAGTGGCAAGAACATGGTTATGTTTTTAAATAAAAGTACTAATAATCTAATTTGGTCCTGTTTGTCGCTTAACCAATGTAATCTTAGCCTTGCATCCAACTTGAACTATTCCTCTATACCTTTCACTTGATTGTTCAACCAATTCTTTACAATGCTGTTGATAAAAAGTATTTGTTTGTTCTTCCTTAGAGCAGACAAATTGTTTCCAAACTACCTTATTTATTTCTTTATTTTTCTTACTATTATTAATCCTTGCACTAAACCTACATTCCCTAGCATATGCATTGTAAAGATTAAAAGTCTCATCAATTGTTTGAAATTCTTGTTTAACTTTAAGCTTTTTTCATCTGTGACCTGTGGAATATAAGCTTTACTTGTTGCAGTATCATAATCTGGCATATTTATAACAAGAGACGCATAACACTTCCTTAAAATATACCCAAATTATTATTTTAGTAAACAAAAAAATATTCATATGGGTTTTCATGCCTCCTAGCATGCAAATATATTATAAAGAGAGGTTACAATATTCTCATATTATCATGTAACACACAAGCACATACATTGAGCATATCCACAAATATTGATCCAAGGAAGAAAACAGTTAATAGTAACACAACCAGCTATCTAAAAAGAAATATATAACAGAGCTACAACATCATTAGCTTGTTTGTTAGAGATACTATCGGTGAGTGGATTAATATTTTTACCTTTACTTATATTTATATTTATTCTATTTCTAAATTTGTTATAAGTTGAGTCTATTTGCAATTCAAAATTATATATATATATATATATATATTCCTTTAGAAATGGAAGTGAAATTGATTATTTGATTTTACGGCATACAAGTATAATTTTATTTTAAGAAAATGCATTTAGAATTTTTTTTTGGATTATCAAATACAGTTTTAAGAAAATTTTACCGATTCCATTTTGTATCAATGATGTTATTGTGAGGGGATTTAATATTAAAAAGATCTTAGGACATTATATCTTTCAGTTTAGCATGTCGTGCATCAATCTGGCACAACTATTAGTATTGATGATATGTGTTTCATCCCCTTGTATGGTCATGAGTGACATGAGGCTGAATGATATTTGTTATGTGTTTCGTCTCCCTCGCTTGTGTGAGTATGACACAAGGCTAAAAGATGATCCTCATCTGTTATGCCTTAGGATGCCAAAGATATATGATGTAGGTTCCCCCTCTTCGATCCCCCTCTGTTACTCCTTAGGACGCCAAGGATATATGATGTAGGTTCCCCCTCCCCGATCCTCCTTTGCTACACCTTGGGATGCCAAAGATAGTATGACGTAGGCATCCCCTCCCTCGGTGCCTAAAGGTTGATAACTTGGCGTAATTCAATTGATTGATGTGGGGTTTGGATATATCTATAAATATATATGTGTGTGAGTGTGTTTTAAATTGTATTGTGAAATGTTTATTCATATTTTAAATTATATTATGAGATATACAAATAATTATTTTATTGAGCTTTTAAGTTATATATATATATATATATTTTTTTTTTTATGATATAACATTAGTACATTATTTTACGATTTCAAAGGTTTTTTTTTTTAAGAATATCTAAAATGTTATATTTTATATTCTTATTACTGATGCACTCACTAAACGTGTCTCTTATGATTATACTCTTATAGATATTTCCTTGAGTTCTAATTGATTTTCTTCCACTGTAGCAAAATTATATGATTTAGTTGTTCAAATATTATCCTACAGTTTCTATAATCATTATTCACTTGTTTTATTTGGACAACTTTGTAAATAAACCAAGTTGATGTCATGGTTATATTTATTCATTAATACGGTATTTTCTTTGTTATTTATATGGAATATAATTATATTCGTTGTGAGATCTCTAGTATCATTTATTGTGGCTACTGTATATATTTGAACTGTGTTCCCATTGCAAAAATAAATTTGGTTAGTCCATATTTTAGAGGAGGTTTTGCCAAAATACTAGTAGGAGTTTTTGTGGAATTTTTTCAATGTGGGATCCATTTCGGGTAGGGTCCTATCATTAACACTTGATAGTCTTCTATCCAATATTTCTACTAATTTCTCTTCATAAGTAAGATCCTCTCTTACTTCTAATGGTTTCAAAATCCAACATATGTGACACATGTACTTTCTAAACATAGACAAGTAAAACACATCGTGTACACTTGATAAATTTGGTAGCAAAGCTAGTCGATAAGCTAAATCACTACATTTCTCCACTATTTCGAAAGGTCCAATATACGTGGACCTAACTTTTCTTTCTTTCCGAATCTTAAAACACCATTCATTGGTTCTATCTTAAAAAAGACCATGTCTCTTACCTCGAAACTGAAGTCCTTTTATTGATTGTTGGCAAAACTCTTTTATCTTGAGCAATCTTTATCTTATGCCGAATGCTACTAACGACTTCACTTGTTTATTGTAGAATCTCAGTTCAAGTGACTTCCTCTCACAAACTTCATCCCACTGAGTTGGAGATCTATATTTTCTTCCATATGAAGCTTCATAAGGTGCAATATAGTAGTTTCATGAAAAATATTATTGTATGCAAACTTTACAAGTGGTATGTTTTTTTTCTAGTTTCCTTGAAAATTCAACATACGTGCACGTAATATATCTTTAAGAGTTTGAATTGTCCTTTTGGATTGTCCTCGGTTTTAGAGTGAAAAGCAGCACTAAAATTCAATCTCATTCCCATGGTTTTGTGCAAAATTTTCCAAAACAATGATGTAAACCTTGGGTCACTATTAGACACAATCATAAGGGGTACTCTAAGTAGTCCTATGATCTCGTATACATAAAGTTATGCATAGATTGAAGATCTATCTTTCACACAGTTTGTGGGGTGAAGTTTTACTTATTGCAAATTTTATTTTAAATAGAATTCCTTTCAAGAGTTCTAATAAATCTCCATAAGAATTATGGAAAAGAATGTTATCTACTTTTGAAATGATAAAAGTGTGGGGTTGTTTAGTAAAAGTTCTTATTCATTTGCTTAAAAGGACTAAATTTTGTCTTAAGATAATTGATTGTGTTTTTATAGGTTTTGCTAATGCGTATTTATATGTGTGTATTTTTATATATGTTTTTATTTATGTGTATATATATATATATATGTGTGTTTATAAATGCATATATGGTTGGAAATTATTGTGGATTGTTATTTAACCGATGGTAGGATGGTAATTAACCTTATATCTATTAAGGGGTATTTTGATAATTTTTTATGTACTTAAAGGTTATCTTGGTAATTATCGAGGTGGTCAATGATATTTCGGTAATTACATCAGTGTGTTTAGTGATTTGAAATTGTTTGTTGGAGCAGGGGCATTTCGATAATTGCTGCTGTTGGATGGGACAGTTTGGTAATTATGTATTTTATTGCATTTCTTAGTTGTATTTATGCTTTGTGGCATGAACATTCATTTGCATAGAGTAATTCATGAGATTTATTATTTTATGTGAAATGAAAGATTTTTCCCTAATGTTTTCAAAATGGTTGCACAATGAGGTGCATGGTTTGGAACCCTGGTTTTAGTCACTCTGTGAATCACTGACCATATATAGCGGTGGGTCGCTCAGAACGGTGGTTCATCGGTATACCAACAAAGGTGTGGTGTTTCGTGCACGAAACGCGGAAAGAGAGTGAACTATTTGGTTTAAAATAAAAAGAGAAAAATAATGATTTGATGTGTATGGCTGTACACTACATGACATGGCATTAGCATATGATTTGGTTGTCTATTGAGTGTTTTCACTCACAGTTGTTTGCCTTGTGTGGCAGGCAAATTCAAAACCCAATAGTAGGAATTGGTGGCAGCGTGAAACCTAGGAAGGCGCAGCAGTGTACAATGTTCTTCTGCATTTTCTTTTCATCATATTTCAGGTTAGATACTCTGTATTTTATTAAATACTTTTCTATTACGGTGTCAGTTTGAGTATTTGCACAGTACTTATTTATCCTATTAATACAGTTGTGGTTTGATAAAATAATCCCAAAGAGTAAAGAAAGGTTTTTAATATTGGTTTTGGTTTTGCTTGAAATTGTGTTAGTTTCAAAGCAGTTCTTTATACTTATTTGAAAAGAAAGGGGAAAAAAATAGTAACTACACTTTGCTTGAGAACTTAGGCTTGGGTAAAGGGGTGTTACACGATCTCTTCAACATCTGACACACATAGATGAGTACCAAAGCTTAACGTCCCATCTTCATCAAGATTAAATCTCTGTCTCTCTCCTTAAATTACCTTATCTTTAATCTTCAGGAGAGCTGCATCATAAGCTTGCCCTTCTTTTATCTTATCCATGATCGAATGTTGAATAGTGCTCGACACCAATAAGGATGAACACTGGTTAGTAACTAACTTAATGTCCATACTCCGTAGAATTTCCAAGATATAGGGTTAGAAAGTGATCAGACTACAGTTGAACCTGCATACTTTCTACTTAGAGTATCAACCATTGCATTTGCCTTGCCTGGGTGATAGTTGATGGTACAATCATAGTCCTTGACTAGTTCCAATCATCTCCTCTACCTCATGTTTAGTTTCTTTTAAATGAATAAGTACTTGAAACTTTTGTGATAGGTGTAGATGTTACGTTTTATTTTATACATGTAATGACGCCAGATCTTTAGTGTGAACACCACTATTGCTAACTCCAAATCATGCGTTCGGTAGTTTTGATGCATAAGCAATCACCTTAACGTTCTACATGAGAACGCACCCTAACCCTTTGCCCGAAGTGTCACTTTAAATCACAAGAATAGGTTAAGAGACTAGCTTCCTTTTTAGCTCTTGGAAACTTTCCTCACACTCCTTCGACTAGATGAACTTGGTTCCCTTCCTTAACAACTTCGTCAGAGGCAAAGCAATTTTGGAAAACCCTTGTATGAATCGACGGTAGCACCTTGCCAAACCTAGAAAACTTCGGATCTCTTTAAAGTTTGTTGGCCTTCTCCATTCTTGAATTGATGCAACCTTAATAGGGTCCACTTGGATAGCTTTAGCAGATATCATGTTTTCTCGAAAAGCGATGCTCCTCAGCCAAAACTTGAACTTCTTGAACTTGGCGTATAGCTGCTTCTCGTACAATTGTTGTAGCACTAACGTTAATTGCCCTTCATGTTCGGTTGCTGACTTGGAGTAAATGAAGATGTCATAGATGAACACCACCATAAACTTATCCAAATAGTCATGAAAAATACAATTCATCAGATCCATGAATGCTGCTCATTCTTCAATCTAAATGGCATCACCACGAACTCGTAAAGGCCATACCTTGTTTGAAATGCACTCTTTGGCCTATTCTCCTCTTTAATCTTAAACTGATGATAACTAGAATAAATGTTGATCTTGGAGAAGATACTCGCTCCTTGCAGCTGATCAAATAAGTCGTCAATCCTCAACAATGAGTATTTGTTCTTGATTGTCACCTTGTTGAGCTCCGAGTAATCAATGTACAACCGCATTGTCCTTCTTCTTTACAAACATAACTGACACTCCCCAAGGTAAAATACTAGATCTAATAAAACCCTTAACCAAGAGATCTTGCAACTGTTCTTTCAACTCCTTCAACTCAATATATGCCATTCTATAAGGTTTCTTCGAAATAGGTACAGTCCCCGATACCAAGTTAATCGTAAACTCCACCTCTCAATCCGATGGTAAATTTGGTAGTTCTTCAGGAAATACGTCTAAGAAGTCACAAACTACCTTGATGTCTTATGGTTGTAAAACTTTCGGTTCCTTATCGTAAACACTAAAAAGTAATCCTTAGCGTCCTTGACGCATACACTTTAGAGTTTGCATCGTTGTTAGCAGTTTTGGCCACAATCGTAACGTCGATCCTACAAAATCAAAACTTTGACAGTCCATGGGGCTAAATAAGATTTTCTTCTACTTGCAATCAGTGCAAGCCCCATTTTTAGATAGCTAGTCCATACCTAAGATCACATCGAAATCCAACATTTCTAATATGATCAAATTAGCATGTAACGTCTCGTTATCAAGGCACATTTCACAAGCATCAATCATAAATGAAGCACACATGCTAACATCGAAAGGTATAGTAACACACAAATGAGACCTAAGTCGATCAAGTCTCCTAGCCAATTTACAAGCAAACCTGCTAGACACAAATTAGTACATAACACCGAGTCAAATAAGGCATACACATTTAAACCATGTAGAGAAATGGTACCTGTCACCACCACAGCGTAATTCTTCTTCGCTTCTTCCTTGGTCAAGGTAAACATGCGGCCTTGAGTAGGCTGCTGCACCCTTCCTACTTCCTGGCAATCTTTTCTCATGTAGTCAGGCTTGCCAAACCCGAAGCACACTCCTGGCTTTACCCAGCATTCACCATAATGGTTTCTATCGCAGTTCTTACATTTCAGAATACCAGGTCTGTTCTCGACTCCCTTGAACTTCTTATTGCTATTGTCATTGTGGACATTGATGTTCTAATGCTTCCCTTCAAATTCCCTTTTCTACTGAAAACCTCCTCTCCAAGTCTTCTTTGTAGGAGGAAACTTTGCTCTACAGCCTTGGCCACTTCTGGGTAGAATCATTAGCGATCAGCTGAACTTGCTGCAGAATGTGTTAGGTAAGGAGTTGAAATAAAACAATAGTATTGTAAAGCTCTGGCCGCAACCCTTTTTCAAAGCGTCAGGCCTTATACTCTTCAGTGTCCACCACATGTAGCGTATAACGAGACAGCTCATCGAACTTTCTTTTATACTCCATTAGGGACAGATTCCCTTGCTTGAAGCCCAAAAACTTAACCTCTTTTTCGTCTTGCTCAACTCGAGGAAAGTACTTCTTATAGAACAAAGACTTAAACTGAGTCTAAGACATTGGATTCTTTTCTGTACAGTATACCCTCTTTATCATGTCTCACCAATGACTGGCTTCTTTATTCAACATAAAGGAAGCACAAGTCACTTTCTGAGCTTCAGTATAGTCGGTCATAGTAAAAATCTTTTCCAGATCGCGGATCAAGCTTTCCTCTAGTAGAGAATTTGTTGATCTTTCGAACTCGGAGGATGGAATTCTCTGAACTATTTCACTACTGCATTAATCCTAGTAGATTGTTGTTGTTGTTGTATATTTTAGCCCACGAGTCTTTCTAGGGCTTCTAGTAATCGACTCGTCATGTCTCCCAAGATATTCTCTGGCACGGGGTGAACATTTCTGGTTGGACGCGACATTTACATTAAAAGAGAAATAAATCTTATACAAATTATACATAATAATTTCATAAGATTCACAACAAAACAACACTTCATTTATAAGATAAAGTGTTATACAACCAAAATATATAATATAAATGATATATACCATATATACAACATACAGTATATCTACAACCAACAGATAACAAAGACCACAAACACATGAAACCCAAAACCCTAATCACTATCAGGGAAATTCCATGGGTCTTCGTCCTCCAGGTCTATAGGCTTTGGAGAGTTCTCAGATACTACAAAGTCCTCGAACTCCTCGGGGTATCCTCCTTGGGGTCCTCAAACTCTTTAGCTGCTGCAGGTGGCACCTCAGTCCTTTGTGCGGCCATTCTCGGAACTGGTCCATATACTAGTGGTGCATCTCATAATGATGGTCATTTTGAAACTGCTCCAAACCTTGTGTCTAGACATAAAAGTGTCCTTCATCTGGTGATGGTACCGTAGTGGTAAACCCGTTAAAAAATATGGCTACCTCTAGCTTCTTTCACTCTAACTCTTGTTGAATCGAATCCTCAACTATGCCAATATCTTGACAGCCTATGCCTGAGGAAGACGAGATATTATTTCTGAACCTCACCCTCTTGGAGCATGGCTCCACCACTGACTATTCGACCGGCTCCATACCTGGCTCTCTCGCTGTTCCTCAATTGGAGCACCACGACTCTTGTGCAATATGCGTAATAAGCTAACTATCCTATCTAAGCAAGCAAAGTCACAAAATACAAAATAAATGAACAATATTAAACAAAACCTAAATAGAACAATCTACCTTTGCACACAAGTGAGCACTAGAGCAACAACAAGTACAAATTCAAAAATTTAAGGCTTTGATACCGAAATTGTAACACCCCCTTACTTAAGCTCGGGTTCCCGAGTAAGGAGTGGCTATCATGTAATATTTTTCAAAATATAAATTCAAATTATAT
The DNA here is from genome assembly GCA_007844105.2 of Rhamnella rubrinervis. Classification (NCBI taxonomy): domain Eukaryota; kingdom Viridiplantae; phylum Streptophyta; class Magnoliopsida; order Rosales; family Rhamnaceae; genus Rhamnella; species Rhamnella rubrinervis. The sequence goes on along the minus strand of CM017583.2, from coordinate 7,628,291 downwards.
TTAAAACAATTATGGATAATGCCAAAATAATATTACAAATTTTCTTACTCCTTTAGACCATTTTACAAACCAAACCAAATAAAAACTATATTACTTGAGATACTTCAAAAGTACTCACACCCATACCATAATAGAAAAGTGTTTTGAAAAACAGAGTACCATTGCCCAAAATTATAAAGTACAAAAAACATGTACTTTACTGCACCCTCCAGTCCTGCACCTCGATCAAGTCCTACTGTCGAGTTTTAGATTTACCTACCACACACGAACAAACTTCGATGGGAGATAAACACTCAGTGGGCATTCAAGATGCACATAACAATACAATGCAATATAGTGCCATATATGAAAATTCTCCATTTTTCTCATTCTATTTTATAAACCAATTAGCTCGGCTATCTTGCATTTTGTAGGGTACATATGCTCGTTTATAGTTGCCAGTCTATTTCCTGTACCCTTAGGGAATCCACATGCCCGTCTGTAGTCTGTGGTTGAATCATATTTCAGAAAAGACCCACCTATTTGTGTACCTATTAAACCAGGGTTTAAAACCAGCACTCTCCGGTGTACCAATTTTAAAACGTAAACACTCAGGGAAAAATTTATCTCTTTTCATAAAAACATGAAAACCAATAACATATTTCTATACATATGTATGCACATGCCCTAATGCATAACCACACATAATTACCAAATTACCAAACAAAACATAACCACACATAATTACCAAATTATCATTCCCTATAGTGATAATTACCGAAACGTCCTTTCTTAACCCATTAATTAACAAAAGCCATTTAAATCAACATAATTATCAAAATGCCTCTAGCCTTTTTTATAATTACCAAATTACCCCTCAACTACATTATAATTACCAAAATACCCCTAAGACAAATGGCAAATTACCGAATTACCTTTTTATGATAAATAGCTAAATAATAATTTCCCAAACCTATATATATATATATATATATATATATATATAACACACTAGTATCTACATAAATACATATCCCTATACTTATATTATATATATATATACATATAAATATAATATTACCTATACAATTATATAGATATATAACCACAAATACACACACTTGAAAATAAATAAATAATAACCAAGAAATGTAAAAAGATCAAAATGCCCTTTACAAACCTTAAAAATACCAACCATATGTCCAATCATGTGAAAAGACTAGAATACCCCTAATAATTTTTAAAATACCGAATATGTCTCTTCTATGTGAAAATACCAAAATACCATTAACGAGCTGAAAAATACCAACCATGTCCCCACCAATGGTCGACCCTCTACACATCAAAACTCAACCAATTTCTCATCAAATCAAGTAATTTTCATAGGGTTGTGCAAAATCCCCAATCTAATTACACCCTACAAGGATTAATTCAATTAAAACACATATAGATCCATGATTTTCATCAAACACAAAACCTTAACAATTAGGGGTTTTTCCATAACATCAAATCAATTCAATTAACCACAACCTAGTAGAATTCAATCTAAAATTCACAAGTATAAAGCATGAAACCAACCAAAACATCAAAATACACAAAGGTAGGAACACCTACTTCACTTACAAGCTTGCAAACCACTTGATCACCACTTGAAAATACCAAAACACCCTTACTTTGGAGTCCCCTAGGTGACCGATTCAAAACCCACTATTTTCCTTGAATTTTTCTCTCTTTTCTTTCCCTTTCTCTCTCTAGAAAATGGCAGAATCTTAAAGAAGATATGGGGGGTCGGCTAAGGGGTTAAAAAGAAAGAAAAAATAAAATGAAAAGTAAAGAAAAAGAAAAAAAAAAGGCGAATAAAGTCAAAAGGTTAAAGGTCAAATACTTAAACATTGACCAAGGGTAAAATGGAAAGAAAAATAATCTCTCAACCCCTAATTAGACACTTTAGGCCCTTACCAAAAGCTCGAACAACTTTCAAGTAGCTTGTTGCGATGAAAGTGATGATGTAGTGATCAAACTTTAACTGTGATTGAAAGTCAATAGTTTTGGAAAACGTAGGTATTATAACAATACCCAACAATTTTGGATTAGGCTTTATAAGTTTCATGACTATTAAATAACCACAAACATATAAAGAAACAATGGATTCATCTAAGACACCTTTATGTAAGGAAGCTATTAATAGTGAAGTTTAATCTATTTAATAAAATTATACATGATAGTTGGTTAATTTACCACCTGGTAATAAACCAATAGGCTATAAATGGATCTTTAAAAGAAAGTTCAAAACCAATGGCATTATATATAAATATAAGGCTCAATTGGTTGTTAAAAGATATACACAAAAGGAAGGGTTGATTATTTCTACACCTATTCTCCTATATATAGAATAACATCTATTAGGATGTTTATTGTAATAGCTTCTTTGTATAATATGGATATATATCAAATGGATGTAAAAACAACTTTTTTAAGTAGAGAGTTAGATGAAGAAATATACATGGAACAATCTAAACGTTTTGTAGTTGAAGGCCAAAAAAATAAAGTTTGTAAACCTGTTGTGTAAAATCCTTTCACCCGAGTGCGGAAACCCAACTAAAAGGATACTACATCATATTATTTTTGAAATGGATTCTTCGAACAATGCCAAAATTCATATAAAATATTTTCTTTACTCTTTGGGATCGTTTTTTATACTCATTAAAACCATATTAATTAAAGTAAATATAAAAGTTTACACAACTCACAGTGTAAAGAAAATAACTTTTAAAATTAGAGTTTATTGACCATAGAAAAGAAAACAAATGCGGAAATAAATTTGTACATCTGCCTTACCCTTCATGTCCTCACTGCGACCAAACCACATAGTCCTTACTCAAGGAAATACCTAAACACACAAACACAAATAGGAGTGAATCATAAACACTTAGTAGGTTCCATATATGCACATGCAAATTTAATGCCATATGAGTGCCAAATTCCATTTCCATTCTTTCTCGAGATACTGATTTTCTTTTTCATGAAAACTCATATTTCATACACAAACTGGTTTTAAAACAATATTTGTAGGACTTTTCATATCATATGATGTCTGAGTCCAACTCTTCTTAGTCACATTGGAGTTAGCTACCTGTCAACAATTGTTGTTTTCCAAAGCAACACACATCATACTTTCAAGGAAACCCAATTACTATAACCATTTAGAGGAAACAGTATAAGTTAGGAAGAAACCTGCTTGCATCCGGGTCATGCAAGTGCTAGGGTGACAACCGCCACATACACTAATAGGCTAGCATGTGGTCATATGCAAGAATTCATTCTCTTACCCATTAATTGATGGGACCTGTTCTAAACGATTCACTTATCACAATCACTTAAACTCCACCATATTCACATAGGTGCCTATATATGCATGACCATAACTTTTTCATTTCGAAAATATTCACTCTTTGAGAAAAACAGTTTCGTTGCTCAAAAATTAAGTTTCAATTTCAAAACTATTTATACGCAATGCAAGTGTGTATGAACTACCTACCAGTTCCATTCACAGTCTATGATAGTATTCCATTCCCATTAGACCAGTAAAATTCCAACATATTAGAAATCACAATCACAATGATTATTCAACTCAGCATATTGAACAAAACTTACATCCATTCATATTATAATGTACATAGTTAATTAACCATCACCAATCATATTATATTAATATAAAATAATAAATTCAATATGCAATCATTGTATTTAGGAAATTTTGTCATTACTTCTCGTGTACATATATATATATAATCTAGTCATGATTACATTAATTATACGTGAATATTTTAATACTAGTAAATAGTAAAAATAAAATGAAATATTAATTAAACCAAACCTGTTTCAGCATGCACAATAATTTTTCAAAAACCATAACTCACTTATTTTAATTTGGATTTTTATGATTCAAAAACCAAAACGATTATGACTCAATAAAGTTTAAGGAAACAAATATGAAACAAAAATAATTAAATTTCTAAACTTATCAAAAACAGCAAAATCTGTGGGTATAGATACAGAATTTACCCATATTTTTTCATAAAGCTTGAAATTTTGTAAAATTCATAACACAATCAATTCAACTCTGATTTTCATGATTCTAAAGCAAAATTGAAGTGTAAAGTAGAAATATGGCTTGAAAATGACAAAAATTAAAAACCTTCAAACATAACAAAACCCTTGGGTATAAGTGCAGAATCTTCTCAGAAATTCTTAGAAAACCAATGATTTTGTAAAATCCATATCTCAATCAGTACAACTCCAAATCAAGTAATTCAAAAGAAAAAATGTTCAGAATAACAGTAACCAGGATTTGCATCCAGCCTACTAATGCTTAAAGATTTTAAAATAACTCCAGATCGGCACAACACATTAACTCAAAGTAATTAACAAGTCTAGATCAAGCTATTACTCCATCAACCCATATTCTCATCATCACCAACACAAGAAACAACAATTATATGACACAATTTTAGAAAGAGTATCAATAGAAAACAAAGAATTTAGCCAAAACTTAGTTTAGACATACATATAACCCACTTCAAATATTAGAATGGAAACTTATATTTGAATAAGCTCAAAATCCTTCCCATGCACCTTGATCTACCACCAAAACTTCAAGATCTACCCCACCAAGTAGCCAGCCCTCCTTGCCTCTTCCTTTTCCTTAAGTTTTCCTTATTTTTCTCTTGAAAATACTTAAATTTCCCTTACTTTCTTTCACTTTCTCTCACTAAAAAGTAATTTCTCTCTCTTGAATAGGAATGGTTGGCTGCAAGGGTTCAAAATGGGGCTTGAGTCTCTTGAAAATGAGATTTGAATAAGGTGGTACTAAGGTTTAAAGAGGGTGATGCAAGGAAGATCAATTTTTGACCCAAGTTTGACCAAGTTAAACTTGGTCTCCAAGTAGCCCTACTGTTTACATCAATCCTTGCCAAAATACTCTTCTATACATGTCATGTATGCAGGAGAGAAAATTCTCAATTAACCCCCTGCTAGTTGAGGTGATGATGTGGGGGTGTTGACTTTGACCTTAACTTTGAGTTTGACTTTGATCAACAATTACAAGCACACTTAGGTGATAATAATAATATTAAAAAAAATAAACAACCAAGCTAGACCTAGCTATTTTAAAACCTATCAAAGCCATGACATGACAATCACTGGTCTAACTGTTGACTTTGACCAAAAGTCAACTGTATATAAATAAATGTGGATATTACAACTCACCCTCCTAAAAAGAAATTTCATCATCGAAATTAAATTTAAAGAGTTTGAGTACTAACTTTCAAATAATCAATCTACACCGATTATCAGACCAAAAATAACTTTTTAATAATAAAAAGAAACTGTCATACACCAGTTAAGCACAAAATACTAGTACACAAAACTCAAACAGATAACTGCAAACATCAAAGACACTATACAACGACTATAACTAATCCTCCTTTGTTAACGTAAACACTTAATCTTGAGTGGGCTGCTATTTCTTTTCAATTTCTAGGCAGTCTCGCACAAAATGCCCATTCTTGCCACACTTGAGACAGACTCCAGACTTCCTGCAGCATTCTTCGAGATGATTCTTATCGCACCATTTATATTGGGGAAAATTAGGTCAGTTGTCAATTCCCTTGCACTTCTCGTTATCGTTGTTGTTGTCGCTATCATTGTTGTTCCATTGTCTTTTCTCCAACTTCCTTTTGTGTTGATTACAATCAGTTGGACCCACTGTAAAACCTCTGTATAAGTAGGCAGTTGCAGTACTGCTATTGCATTCGAGAGTTCCGATTGCAGTTTTTTCCCGAAGCGTCTTGCTATTTGCTCCTCGATGTCCACCAGGTGTGGCTCGTAGTGAGAAAATTCATCAACCTTTCGCCCGTACTGGACAAAAAAGATTTTCACATAAAGGATGCACAAGTGACCTTTTGAACTTCTATGCAATCCAGTAATGTAAAAATCTTCTTCCATTCTCGAATCCAATCCTCAACCACTAATGGAATGTTCGAACCTTCGAACATCGAGGGCTGAAATCGCTTAAACTGGTTTACCACTCTATAGATTCCACCAGGCTGCTGTGAACTCTGGTCCGTGATTCTTATTAGGGTATCCAATAAACGACTGCCTATGACATCTGAGCTATTTTCAAGTACAGGATGATTGTTTCGTACTGGATGCGACATCTTTGCTACAACAAAAAAATTCCAACTAAAACACAAAATCATATAACACCACAAAACAATATACAATAAAAACAATTTTCCTTGGCGCACAGATGAACATGGGAGCAAACAGATAGTACAAATTTAATGGAAAACCTAGTAGTTCTGATACTAAAATTGCAACATCCTTTTACTTGAGCCCGGTGACTTGACTAAAGGGATGCTACATCGTATTATTTTCAAAATACATTCTTTGGACAATGCCAAAATTCATATCAAATATTTTCTTTACTCTTTAGGATCGTTTTTCATACTCATTAAAACCATATTAGTTAAAGTATATATAAAAGGTTACACAACCCACAACATAAAGAAAATAACTTTTTAAAACAAGAGTTTATTGTCCAAAGAAAAAAAATAAATGCAGAAAATAAATTTGTACATCTGCCTTGCCCTTCATGTCCTCAATGCAACCAAACCACATAATCCTTACTCACGAGAATACCTAAACACACAAATACAAATAGGAATGAGTGATAAACAGTTAGTAGATTCCTAATATGCACATGCAAATGTAATGACATATGCATAACAAATTTCATTTCCATTTTTTCTCAATCACATTATATCAATATAAAATAATAAATTCAACGTACAATCATTGTATTTGGGAAATACAATCATTACTTCTCGTACACACACACAAACACACACATATATATATATAATGTAGTCATGATTATATTAATTATACATAAATATTTTAATACTAGTAAATTATAAAAACAAAATGAAATATTAATTAAACAAAACCCGTTTCGACATGCACAATAATTTTTCAAAAATTATAACTCACTTGTTTTAACTTGGTTTTCTATGGTTTAAAAGCCAAAATGACCATAACTCAATAAAGCTTAAGGGAAAAAACATGAAACAAAAATAATTAAATATCTAAACTTGTCCCCATGGGTATAGATACATAATTTACTCAGATTTTCTTAGAAAGTCAGGCATTTTGTAAAATTCATAACACAATCAATTCAACTCCAATTTATATGATTCTAAAGCCAAACTGATTGTAATCATTGTAGTGTAAAGGAAAAATATGGCTCAAAAAAAAATCCTTCAAACATAACAAAACCCGTATGTATAAGTGCCAAATTTTTCTAAAAATTCTCATAAAATTTATGATTTTATAAAATTCATATCTCACTCATTCCAACTCCAAATCAAGTGATTTAAAAGTCAATATGATCATAATAAACCCAAATTATTAGAGTAAAAATTTTAAAAATTTCGTATAGTAGTTTGCTAAGGTTTTTATACAGCCAAATTCTTAAAGATTTCAAAATAACTCAAGATAGGCCCAACACATTAACTTAAAGTAATCAACAAGTCTACATCAAACTATTACTCCATCAATCCATATTCTCATCATCACCAACACAAGAATAGTAATTATATAACACAATTTCAGAAAGAACATCAATAGAAAACAAAGAATCTCTGCATGCATAATAAGAATCTAGCCAAAACTTAGTTTAGACCCACATATAGGCCACTTCAAACATGAAAATGGAAACCTACTTTTGACTAAGCTCAAAATCCTTCCTAAGCACCTTGATCTACTACCAAAATATTAAGATCTACTCCACCAAGTGGCCGATCTTCCTTGCCTCTTCCTTTTTCTTAAGTTTTCCTTATTTTTTTTTCTTGAAAATACTTGATTTTCTTTAACTTACCTTCATTTTCTCTCACTAGAAAGTAATTTCTCTCTCTTAAATTGAGATGGTTGCCTGTAAGGGTTCAAATTGGGGCTTGGGTCTCTTGAAAATAAGGTGGTCCTAGGGTTTAAAGGGGGTGATGCAAGCTAGACCACTTTTTGACCAAAGTTTGACTTTGTCAAACTTGGTCTCCAAGTAACTCTACTGCTTACATCAATCCTTGCCAAAACACTCTACTATATATGCCGTGTGTATAGGAAAAAAAATTTTCATTCAACCCCCTGCCAGTTAAAGTGATGATGTGGTGGTGTTGACTTTAACTTTGATCAACAATTACAAGCGCACTTAGGTAATAATAATAATAATAAATAAACAACCAAGTGAGACCTAGCTAGTTTAAAACCTATCAAAGCTATGATGTGGTTGTCACTGATCTAACCTTTGATTTTGACCAGAATTGACTTTGACCAAAAGTCAACTATACATAAAAGAAAGCAGATATTACATGTTAAGTCTTTATATGGACTTCAATAAGCAACGACACATTGGCATGAAAATTTTGATCATACAATGTTCTTACATGAATTTAAGATCAATGAATGTGATAAGTGTGTATACATAAAGAATTTATCGCATCTTTATTTGTCTTTGTGTTGATGATATGATTATAATTGGAATTGGTAAGGATGTAAATGTCTACTGAATAAATTGTTGAGTTCTATGTTTGATATGAAAGACTTAGATCTAACTGATGTCATGTTAAAAATTCAAATCAAAAGAAATAATGAAGGATACATACTTACTCAATGGCATTATATAGATAAATACTACATAAATATGGTCATTCTTCTTTCTCTTCTTTTGTAACAAGACACAGTTTTGAGGACAACTTATAATGACTAGCCAATGGAATATTATTAGCCTTTGTATCTTACATAGAAAACTTGATCAAAACTTTGTCAATAAAGATAAAATGCATTTCTTTTTATCCCTATGTATGTCCATTTCTAAGATTTTCTAGCAAAGTCTAATCTTTCCTGTCAAACTCAAAATGCAGTAAAGTCTTAACTATTTGAATTTCCTTATATCATGCCTTGTGAAGAGCATATCATCAACATATAACAATAAAAACACAAGTTTTTTGTTGCTCCCACTCCTATAGTATAGACAACTATAAACGTTGCTCCTTTTAAAACTAACTCTAGTTACAAGTATCAAATCTTTTGTAAAACTGTCTTGGAAATTGCTTGAGACCATAAAATATCTTGATAAATAAACCCCAAACAATGTTCAACATTTTCCAATTTGTATCTTGGATCAAGCATAGTAGCAATCAATAACATTTGGTCAACGGTTTCCAACTTCCCCCCAATACTTATCAAACTTTGTTAGCATCTTAGTGGTCATTTCACTTAAAAGGGAATCACCACTTTAAAAACTCCAATCTTTCAATTGTGCTAAAAGTGTATATATTTCATGAAGATAAATATGATAGCTAACATATAATGATGTACTAAACTTCAAAGTCACATTATAGAAACTACGGAGAAACATCACAAAGATAGATGCATTTTTCCAATCAAAACTTGATAGAGGTCCACCCCTTAACTTACCACCATCATCTTTCCGAAAGTAACTTAAATATTGTCAATTATCATCCTCTAACCTTTCAAAAGCTTTTTGGAATTTCAAAGTGGTTTTCAACATTAAATATGTGGACTTCCACCTAGTTGGAACATCCAAAAATACAATAGAGTTGCACTTAATCTTTTCATGACTTGCACACTCTTTCAATTTTTGTAACCTAGAAGGAGAAGATTTAACATACTTTACCTTATTCCTAATGTTAACAATTGATTCATATGCCTCCTTCAATCCATTCCATATAATCAAATTGATTATATGTGCACAAAATCTCATGTGCAAGTATTTACCATCCAAAATGCACCTTTTATTGTCCCAATTATTCAATTTCATTGAAAGATAAGAAATAACAACACTATTTACGGATGCATTGTCAACCGTGATAGTAAATACACTTTGAATTCCCCATTTATGCGAACAACATTCAATAGCTTTGCCAATGGTGTCTCCCTTATCATTAGGAAGCACACAAAAATTCAAAATTCATTTTTAAGCATCCAATCGGAATCAATATAGTGGGTTGTGAGAGATATATAGCTAATATTTTGAATTGATGTTCAATCATCGGCAGTTAGAAAAACCCTTTGACAATGAACACTAAACATTTTTTTTCAATTTCAGTTTCTCATCCAAATATCATTGATATATGTCTTTAATAATGAAGTGATAGAGGATCAAATTTATGACATACAAAACTACTAAAATGTCTAAACCCACGACCATCAACAAAGCTAAATGGTAGTTCATCTAATATAATCATCTTAGCACATGCAATTCTACGTGCTTCCTTATTAAAGTTACCCATTGCTAGAAGATTGATCCCTTCATTCTCATTTTGATTTCCCAAAACCAATATTTTTTGTCTCTTATTATCCAATCTACCCGGATACTTTATATATTAATTAGTTAAATGATTTCTCAAAGTACTAGTCCTAAAACTCTTAGTTTCACATGTATAATCCTTCCCATAATAATTACATGTACACCTAAGGTCATTCAGATCCAAATTTTCCACTCTTATAAAGTGATCCCATACATCGGAAGCTATTCTTAAAGGTTTTCTCTTTCTTAATGTCGGTGGACATGGAGGAAGAGATGTTTCTAAATTTGATGTGGATTGAGTTTCATTGGTAGCTTGATTGTTACTTTGACTATGTGTATCCATATTAAAATCTACTAATTTACAAACAAAAATACAAACAATTTAAAAAACAACAAAATATATAAACAATTTAAAAAATAGAAAAAATGTAAACAGTAAAAACAACATAGTCATAGTTAGCAAACAACAAACAATTTCACTAACCTCAACAAGTTCAACACTTCAACTAGAATATAAATTGTTAAAGTAGTAGCCTTCCTTCAAAATAATTTGAAAATTTAAGGAGAAATGAAGGTCAAATGGAAATCCAACAATAAAGACACATGTAAGTTATAAAATGGTTCAATTAGGTAAGGATAAGGGAACTATAATAATTTATGGTCCTAACAAACTTCAATTCCAAATGCAAACAAATTTTATGTATATAATACACTAAAATAATACAAATATGATCCATTAAACTTAGAATGGAAAAGTAACATGAAAACATTATAGCTCATAAATATTGTTTCCACCAAATAATATTAATTATTCCTATTAGGAAAGCAATCAAATTAAATGCATGTATATTTTAATAAATTTGTAAAATTAATATTGTAATTTCTTTATCAATATAAAACAAGATAATGCATATAATGGACAGCTACCTTCGACCCCTAACCCTTAATAAATAGAAGTAAAAAACCCAAGATGCTACATTGTAAGTAGTTAAATCATCAGTATTTATGGCTATTAGTTCATCATTCTTGAGTCATAGAATTGTAATCTTCTTTGGCTTTATTGTTCAATGTAACCACCAAATAAGCTTCTAAAGAATAAAAAAAAAAATCCAAAAAATGTTTTCTTCTCATGTGTAGGAAACCATGAAATTAATGTGTTTTCTAAATAAAAATGAACATGTTCAACTATATTCAAGGATAGATTAGGTCTTCCCATGTAAAAGTACAACATTTGGCCCCTTTCCAAAGTGACCAAATAAATATTTGGAAAACTCTTTTAAAAGCTATAAAATAACAGACAACAGATTTAATGAACAGAGTTGAGTTAAGAACTACAACTAAATCTAAACCAGAGGGTAAATGGGGATTACATGCTTCATAACTCAAATCAATAAGGTCACATAATATTGCTTCATCATCTACCTACTAGTGCCAATGTTCAATACAAGAATGTAGCCTTACTTTTCAATAAAGCTAACATATCAAATGACAAGTTCTAGATCCTTCGAGTGGTGATGATTTAGGAGAGAGGAGGCTAAGAGTGAGGGGGCTGAAGATTTTTTTAAAGGAGAGGGAGAAATCCAGATCCTTCAAGTTCAGAGTTTAAAGTTCAAACAAACCTAAAACTTATAAATATATTTTTTAATAACTTTTCAATGCAGGTGGATAACACCAACCTAATCCTCGAACTAACCCACCCTTTTATTTTAAAAAACCACCCGAGCCTACCCAAGAACCTAAAATAAACCAATTCAATCCATACCATAAGGGTTGGGTTGGTCAATTTTACCGGGTTCCCAGGTATAAAACCCATCCTTACTATCAACCAACTCATAAAAAATAGTCAATGCAAATACATTAAGGTCACAAAAGCCACACCTTGTGCAAGGTTTAATCCCTTGTCTCTTTCTATCTCTTGCCAATTAATACTTTTGTGGCTAAAAAGTTTATTGACTTGAATTGGTGTTTATTGTGCTTAGTTATCATCATCATGGTCATCATTGGATCATCATCACCACTTGGCGGAGGAATATGCATAGGAGATAGTTCATAATCTAAAAATGAACTCTCATTCTTTACATTACCTATCAGAGGCTCCACTTAAATCTCAAGCTTTATACTATGTATCTCTGTAGCTACACCTTACTCGCTAAAGCATGACATTATGGTTTCATTAAAGACCACATCTTTACTGGTTTTGACTTTAGATCCATGACTTTACTTTATCAACAACCAATAACCCTTAAACCCTCTAGATAGCCTAAAAAGATGCACTTCAAGGCTCCTAGTCCAAGTTTGCCTTCACTTTAATGTGTAAAGGCCAAACAACTAAATGTTCTATAGTTAGAGTAGTCCATTGGACTCCCAGTCTAAGCCTTTTCTAGGGTTCTTAAGGTTTATAGTAGTAGAAAGGAGCATATAAACTAAGCAAGTACTACATCACCCTAGAAAAATTAAGGTAAGTCTAAACTAATGCACATCAAATTCTATATATTCATCCTCTTTGTAATTCTATTTAGTTGGGGAGTATCCTTAACTATCTTATGTCTCAAGATTCCCTTTGCCTTGTAATAGGAATCAAATTTAGAGTATAAAACTCTAAACCATTATCTATTTTTGTGAACCATAATGCTTTTCCATGAGAAAGCTTCACTCTTTAACCCAATAGAAACATAAAGACTTTCCTAGAAAAGTCATCAATGATGGATAAAAAAATATTTTGTCACACAATGTGGGACTCTTTGTAGGACCCTAAAGATCTGTATGTGCATACTCAAGAATGGAGTGGGACTTATGTGAGCAAACATTGAAACAAAGCATGCAGTGCTTGCCCAGGATGCAATGATCACAGAAATCATGTTTACTAGTGACTTCCTTGTCAAATAGATCTTGTTTGTGCAACACATGAAGACCTTCTCACAAACATGTCTAAACTGTTATGGCATAACATAGTAGAGTCATGTAATAGATACAAATGCAGATAAAACATGCAAGATCATATAAACTATTCACTTTAACTCCAAACATAATTGTTGGGGCTCCCTTATTGATCTTTAGGGCTCCATCCTCAATCCTTCACAAGTACCCTAACTCATCTAAGGGTTGAAGAGAAATTAAGTTTCCTTTGAATGTCAGCCACATGTCTCACATTCTCAAATGTCTTGACAATCACGTTTTTAAGCCTAATTGACATAAAACGAATAACAACCACATCACAGGACTTGTTACTGCTCATAAGCACTTTTCCAGTATCTAACTTAGTATAATCAGAGAACCAATCTCTTCTATGGCACATGTGGAAGGTACAACCAGAATTAAGAATCTACTCTTGCTTGGTTTGACTAGAGGTCTTAGCTAGCACTTCATCATGGTCACTCTCAAGTTCAACTATAGATGCATCTCCCTTATCTTTGATTTTTCCCTTATAAAAAAGCACTCAAGCAAATAAATTTTAGAATAAAAAGATGTTATCAAATATAAAGCATCAAGCTTTGTCCACAAGTCCTTTGTTGTCTTGACATCATTTTCCTTCCTCAACATAATATTCAATAAGTGAAGAATGAATTTCAGTTTTCTAAGCTATAATGTACTCTTTTGAGTAGGACTCATCAATTGCCTTAGCCACTTTTTGTTAAATCGAAATGGCCCTCATTTGTTGCTTTCAAAATAAAAAATCTCCTTTCCAGGAAAACACATCAAGATCATATTTTGTAAATCTCATCATGTCCAATTAATTCACAAATTACAAGCCCAAAAAATAACCTCAAAGCACAATAAAAAATCTCAATACAAACTTGGTGAAAAACAAATGTCTAAATCCAAAATATGCACTTTGCATAATCAAACAACCATGAAATTAGCAAGTTTAAATATTAATGAGCAAACCATGATACAAAGTACCCAAACCAAATCAAATACAAGCCCACAAAAAGATCAACACACAAAGTTAGCCCAAATGTCAGTCTAAATGCTAATACAAAGTCACGCAAATCCATAAAGTCATTAAGATCGAAAACAAAACAAATGAAGTTGGTATAGCAAGCCTAAAACATGAGCCCAAAACAAAAAAAAAATTATGTTAGCCACTCAATAACTAATAAAGCCAAAAAATTTGACCCATAAATTTTAGAATAAAAAGATGTTATCAAATATAAAGCATCAAGCTTTGTCCACAAGTCCTTTGTTGTCTTGACATCATTTTCCTTCCTCAACATAATATTCAATAAGTGAAGAATGAATTTCAGTTTTCTAAGCTACAATGTACTCTTTTGAGTAGGACTCATCAATTGCCTTAGCCACTTTTTGTTAAATCGAAATGACCCTCATTTGTTGCTTTCAAAATAAAAAATCTCCTTTCCAGGAAAACACATCAAGATCATATTTTGTAAATCTCATCATGTCCAATTAATTCACAAATTACAAGCCCAAAAAATAACCTCAAAGCACAATAAAAAATCTCAATACAAACTTGGTGAAAAACAAATGTCTAAATCCAAAATATGCACTTTGCATAATCAAACAACCATGAAATTAGCAAGTTTAAATATTAATGAGCAAACCATGATACAAAGTACCCAAACCAAATCAAATACAAGCCCACAAAAAGATCAACACACAAAGTTAGCCCAAATGTCAGTCTAAATGCTAATACAAAGTCAAGCAAATCCATAAAGTCATTAAGATCGAAAACAAAACAAATGAAGTTGGTATATCAAGACTAAAACATGAGCCCAAAACAAAAAAAAAATTATGTTAGCCACTCAATAACTAATAAAGCCAAAAAATTTGACCCAAAAGACGCGCAATTTACCCAAAACAATGAGCCCCCAAAACTCACCAACTACACTGAAAAAGATGACTGAGAATAAGACATGATCGATGATGTCAAATGAATCCTAACTAAATCCAATGAACCCAAATGGTAATCCTAACTGAATGTTAAGGACCTTAAATGCTAATCCTAATTGAATCCAGCGAACCCAAACGCAAATGACGTTGTGCTATGTCGTGACCAATGCAACTCCATAATTCATGTCAATGAATGAACAAAGACCATGAAGCTCTTATCTCAAACCCATCGACAATGACAACTAGATGCTTAGTCCTGAACCCAGACGTCGATGAAAAAATCACAAACCTATCATAACTTTAAATCGTGACCAACAACGATGAACACAATAAGAATGACTACTTTGACTCATGAAAATCCCACATTGAATGTGATCCGAAAAGCTTATGACAATCATGAACTATGAGATAACTCAATGGAAAAAACATTGTTAAATCCCAAACTCGAGATCAAAGAATAAGAGATCCCATAAAAATCTAGACTTTATTAGCATAACCTAACTTGGTATTATCATGGGAGTCTGCAACCTTATCTCTCCGAAAATTGTTAGCACAACCCAACTTGGTAGTTGTGGGAGTTAGTTGAGTGATAAGGTAGTTCACAATTCTTGGAGTGATAAGGTTGTAGACTCCCACGATACTCATTCTACTTCTACCAGTGGTGAGTTGTTGAGGGATAAAGACATCCTTATAGCAGCAAATTCAAGTCAAGATGATAATCCACTAGATGAGGTAGCTTCAACTCTTAGAGATGTGAAGAGTATATCCATCTTTTAGGATATATTTTATCTTTTAATAGTATTTCATGTCTAGTAGGTCTCTTTTCCTTTTCATTAAATATGATTGCTTTGTATTGTCTTGTCATGTTGTTCACATGCTTCATCAATAATAAAAATATTATTTTTCTTATCTTTTTCTCCAACTTTACGGATGCAAAATCCTATATCAAAAACCTAAGCTTTAATATCATTGTTAATTAATTACTAGGACATACAACATAAGAAATCACCAAACACAGAGCAAGCATTCGAGGAAGAACACAAGATATCTGTGGTTTGCTAGAAATATTCCATTTGCATCCACGGAGTTCTGGCAAGTAACCCACTGCACAATAATAACAATAATAAGGTTTTAGTTACACATTTAAGTCTGAAACAAAGTATTCAACTTTAACTTTTTACACCTTTCTTAAGTTTGTACACTGAGACAAATACTAGATATCTGGGTGAGAAAAGTGGAAGAAGAAAAGTGAGACACAAGTTACGAAGTCTGCTGGCTTAAGATCCAAAACCTAGAAAAGGCTGAAAAGACAACAAGTTTGCAACAAGTTTGGATTTTTTTTTAAGATAAAAGCGTTTTTTTCATGAAAAAGCATTTTAAAATATGTTTGGTAAAAAATATTAAAGCATTTTTTTATTTAAAACAAAAATGAAGTGCTTTTTTTTATAGATAAAATGTTATTTCTTCAAAAAAAAAGAATCACTTTATGTATCAAATGATGATTTTTAGCCCAACATGAGTTAAAATGTTAATGGAAATATACCAAATTTTTAAAAAATTAAAATGTTAGCCCGAGATTACTATTATATCCTTCATATACAGTTGATCGATAATTAAAATTTTAGCCCGTCATTCAAACACCCCATTCCACCATGCCCCTCATCTCCTTCCTTTTTTTCTTCTTCGACTATCCCCCTTAGTCTTCCTTTTCTTCTTCTTGGCCTTCCCCCTTCCTCTTCCTCTTCTTCTTTTTCTTCTTCTTCTTTTTTCGCTGCTGCCCGTTGCATCGCTATCTCCGTCATCGTCACTGTCACACCACCTTCACAATTTACTAACAAGGTTAGAGCACTTATTAAACTTCTTCAATAGTATATATAGCTTGTGGGTTTTGTTCATGTTGGGGTTATTGATTTGAAAATTTAATACTTTAAAAATGCTTGAGAACTAATGCATATTATGTGTTTGAATAAATACTTTAGTGAATATTAATTGTATTGGGTTACAAATTTTGGAAGTTTATTCATTTTATGTGGTGTATTGTTTATAAGTTTTGTTGTTAAAATGCATTCTATGTGTTAGAGCATGACGTTCATTAAAGACATCCTTGAGAAATTTCGGAAGATCCCAATAAGCTATCTAGCTTGAAGAAAAGACAGTTGAAAAAGTTTGAATGCAGTTGTATAATAGAGAAATATCAACTTAGTTTTGCAATACAATTAAATTATGCACCTTCATACCCAATTGAAGTTTTATTATTTTTAATTTTATAATATTTATTATATAATTACATAATAACTACATAATGAAACAACAACAATATTAGAAAGGTTAATCACAACAATCTTTGATGCGCACGTCAGTCAGAGTTGTGAGTTTTTTTGGAGTCCCAAATCAACCAAGAAAGTTATGAAAAAAATAAGTAAATTAAAACTTGTTTTCTTAGCTTTCCAAGAATATAATATATGCATGAATTAAAGCACAGAAAGATCCCCAAATTATGATAATTGTCGGTGTGCTATGGTGGCCATCATAGGTCCTATTATGCCCACCATAGGCCCTATTCTGGTCTTTTACACGTTAGTCAAATGTACTAGTCTTTTTAAAGTTTAAATCAATCTAGAAAATTATGAAAAAATATGTAAATTAAAGTTTATCCTCTTAGCTTTTCAACCATATATCATATGTATGAATCTAATATCGTTAAAGTCTTTAAACTTAGATTCTTCCAACAGTATGCAAACCTATTTGTTGTACACATCAGTCAGAGTTGTGCATTCTTTTTAGAGTCTTAAATCAACCTAGAAAATTATGAAAAAATATATAAATTAAAGCTTATTCTCTTAAATTTCCAACCATATATCATATGTATAAATCTGACACTATTAAAATAAACTTCTCATTCTTTTTCATCAACTATATCAACGGAACATCAATCTTTGAAAAACCTTCAACAAACCTTCGATAGTAACTAACCAAACCTAGAAAACTTCAAACTTTTACTACATTTGTTGGCCTTTTTCAATCTTGCACCGCCATAACTTTTCTTAGATCAACTTGTATTCCTTCCTTAGACACAACATGACCTAAGAAAGAAATCTTCTCAAGCTAGAATTCTCACTTCTTGAATTTGGCGTAAAGCTGCTTCTCATGTAACCATTGTAACACAGCTCTTAAATGTTCTTCATGCTCTTCAGTACTCTTGGAATAAACCAGTATATTATTAATGAAGATAATAACAAATTTATCCAAGTAATCATTGAACACTTGATTCATCAGATCTATAAAGGTAGCAGGTGCATTGGTCAGTCTAAACAACATAACCAAAAATTCAGTGTCCATATCTTGCTCTAAACGCACTCTTCTATATATCTGCCTTTTTATATTTAATTAGTGATAACCAAATCAAAGGTCAATCTTTTAGAATATGCTAGCTCCTTCTAATTGGTCTAACAAATCTTTAATCCTTAGTAACAGGTAGTTATTCTTGATTGTCACACGATTCAACTCTCTATAATCAATGCACAGTCTCATTGATCCATCTTTTTTCTTGACAAATAAAATGGGTGCTCCTTATAGGGAAACACTTGGTCATATGAAACCTTGTTTTAGAAGTTCTTACAATTGTTCCTTCAGCTTTTTCAACTCTATAGGTGCCGGTATAGTTCCGGTAAAACATCGATAGTAAACTCCACCTCATGTAAAAGCGGCAATTGTGGTAGCTCTTCAGAAAACACATCTAGAAATTCCTTTGCAATCCTAACATATTAAGGTGTTGAGCATCCGCATTCATGTTGAATACATGAACCACAAAATCTTGACAGTCTTTTCGTAAACTCTTCCATACTTGCATTGCAGAGATCAATCATGGTAAAGGGTTAACCTTCATACCCTTGAATTTGAAATAGTGCCTATTAAGTTGCTAAAGAGACCTCGCTTCTCATGGCATATAATTTGAGCTCTATTTCCAGACAAGTATTGTGTTGCTTCTAAGAGAAACTTGATAAGACTTCAACACAAAATTGACACACATGCTAACACCTAA